>CM030373.1:5310753-5753415 GCA_003604175.2 Clonorchis sinensis | reverse complement strand
TCCGCACCAATGTCGTGTGAACAGTGCTCCTTGTGTCATGGAACAACTATTCCGGTGTGTCCATATATGTTGGAGATGAGTTCCATTTTTCTCCAGTCTACATCTGTCGCTTTCTCTGTTTAATGTTTGTGATCATCTCAGCTTCCAGGAACAAATGCGTCCGAAGCTAAGTGATCGCCTATGAATCCAGGTCGGATACTTCAGACCAGCCACTGCTGAAATTGCTCTCCACGGGACATCCAATTTATCATGCAAGCTACGAGTCGGAATGCCCAATTGCGAGGAATCTCATGCGTCCATTGAAGATACCCATGTGGTTAGAGAGGAATCACTCGCCATGCACCAAGTACGTTCGCAGATTGACCGAATTCGCCGAAGTCTGCGTTCCTCGTAGGGCCATCCGCATCGGGGTCAAGTTCAATTAGAATAGGGGACTCCGAAAATGTGCTGTTCTCAACAAAAATTTTATCACGACTGTATTCGTCTGAATCCGTAATTCACGTCCACACAACTCTCGTGTGAACAGTGCTCTTTCTGTCATGAAACAATTATTCTGGTGAGTCCAGACAGTCGGGAGGGAGCAGTAAACTCGAATTTCGCTCTTATTGAAACTCATCAGTAGTGCGTATACTCGGCCGTCCCGGCGGGGGTGAGGCTACGGTTTCTCCAGTCGGAAGAACATAACTACTGAAAAATTAGTGTATCTGAGTGGTTTATATCACGGCGGTCTTCCAGAAGCACCAATCCAGGTGAACCTGTGACAATGCTGCCTTGTGTCAACTGAGTCGCGTTGGCGGTACTGTGTCACTGAGTGGTTAAACTGTCTTTGTACTGAGTAGACTGTTGAAATGCAGCATGGAGTGTCATTACGAACAGAGAATGACAGTGTTAAGATCTGCAGCTGCCCAAGTCTGCGGAAGCTACTGATGCTGTTGTTCAGTGAGAGTCTGTCTTGATAAAAATCGTCACTCTTAACCGCATCAGTCTTGTTCTCTAAGGCAGTTGCGAAGAGCGATTCGGTGTACCAAGAAGGGGACTCCGAAAGTGTACTGTTCATGACCTTATTCGTCTGAATCCATAATTCACGTCCGCACCAATGTCGTGTGAACAGTGCTCTTTCTGTCATGGAACAATTATTCTGGACCAATTATTCCAGACCAAGGGGAGGATGCAGTAAACTCGAATTTCGCTCTTATTGGAACTCATCAGTAGTGCGTATACTTGGCCCTGTCGGGGTTCAAAATCCGGATATCTGACATGCGGAGTGCGCGTCACACTAGTAGTCCACTAGCGCACGCTGCATGCACCTAAATTTTCACGTCCAAACAGGCGGACGTATTCAAATTTCAGCGGCGTGATTGGTTTGCCCGACACCACACCACCGACCGGGTGTGGCTGTGCCCCGTTCGTGTACAGCAAAACTCAACACTATCTCCAAATAGAACCGAGAATCCGATGTGGGTTGATAGTTTTTGAATAAATGACATAAGATGCGACACTCACATCCGTGTCCTGTTTCCTGATTGGGCACTGCAAACCATTCGCCGTCATCAGCCCCAAGATTAACCGTATTCCGCCTCATTCCGATAACCGGTTTGGTCGAGATAAACATCATTGTCAAAATGAGGAAGGTAACTCTGAAAAACTGTAAGAGTATGAAATGAACAGTTTATGCAGATACCAAATGGAATCATCACAACCTAACAGCAGATGAAGTAGCCAAAAAAAAAAACGCAAGATTTTCACAACACGGATGAGTGAGTTTGTGGTATCTGATTGCATTTAAGTCTGACTAGGTTGGTATCTCAGCTTGGTTGGAGCGTTATAGAACAGCCCTTTGTTAAGCTAACAGACGATGACTTGCCATGTTGAGCCACAAATCTGAACTGGAACGATCAGTCCGTGCAAATATATATAGTCCCTCCACAGAGCACTGATTGGACGGTGCACTGACTGTGTTTTGATTGGACAATTCAGTTCAACCCGCTTATTGGCACGCCTGCACCTCTCACACGGCTCGTCTGCGAGCGAAAACCGCTGTTCTCTTAGATGTTCTCTATTTGGGTGTATCGCCTCTATCAAAGGCGAGATTCTTCCAAAGGAATAACCCAAATCACTGCCTAGATTAACTTTCCATGACAACATAATCTGGAGCACAACTCTCACCGAGACCTTGAGACGGGACATTTTTGAAATCTGTTACTTATGTGAATGTGCGTTTTCCTACTCAGTAATGACACAGGTCTTTTTTAAGTATATCCAGGTTGCGCTTAGCGGCATTTTTTCACCACACATGTATTGGACTACAGAGTAATTTGGAATTGATAGACTGAGACCACTCCATGGATGATAAAATGTACATAAGTGCACAAAGCCACGTTCAAAATGGTTTGAACAACATGGTAAACCATGTGTCACACGTATTCGGAAGAGACATTTATGGATAGACAGGTAAGTATTAATCTCAGTTTCAAATATCTGGGCACATACATTACAGCAAATAAAGTGAGAATAAGTCAGATGGTCAGGTGCAGCACACACGTACACACAGCCAGCCGACCGATAGTCTTAGAGTTCACTGCTGTTTCCCATTGGATACATGGATTACGGCAGCATAAGAGGAACAGAGCAAAGGGAACACATGACTTACAAACAGCAGTCCTCTCACATTTTACCCAAAAAGCTTTGTCAATGTCCTTCTATGTCCCAGGAACAGGCAGACAGACTTAGTTAAGCAACCTGCTAAACTGTCCCTGAAAGCTGGAGTGGTAGTCCGGATACTTTATTACCGTACTGAGATTTAGCCGGACTGCTTTAATGAGGACGAAGTAGATTGCACCCCTAATTCGCAGTACCAACGTCAACCATTCTAACCACGCTATGTGAACAGTTCGACTTGGATTAAACATGCACGCTCACTATCTCCGTTCTATCCAGTACGAGCTCGCGCACTATATCGATATGATCATACATTCGTTGCTCTTTTGAGTACAGATCAGCAATATATCGATTCACTGGTGAATCGAACTGCTTTGAAATTTACGCGTCGCTGTTCTATCCAGCAATCACGTGCTCCCTTGTTTTGTTCTGCCCAGGATAGCCGCCTGGTAAACATTACAGTTGAGTTACATTACAGTTGAGTGGGGGGGGAGTTGACTAAGACAGCGCAAGTCGACCAGTGTGATTCTGGTCCTTCATCTTCCCTATCGACTGTCCTGTGTGTCCAGGAAAGAAAACAGATGCACCTCATTCTCGAACCTGCAAGCGAGCCAGATAAGAACAAATTCTGGTGGGCATCGGCTCCATGTTTAAAGTGTTTGGCGACAATAAGCTGTCTGTCACTATGCGAAAGCTTGTCAGTAGGATATGGTACCCCATTGACGAAGTGACTTGAAGTCACAGCAAGTGAATGGGGTCCGAGATACCGGACATTTTTGTGGAGTAAGGCAGACTTGGCAGACTGAATCAATTCTCCCCTTCAAACCAAGCGTGTCGTAAGCAGAAGCTTTGAATTAGCGGGTAGAGTGGTGGTGGTTCCTTTTTCTGTGTGTGGCCATGCTTCAGCGCTATGTCGTCGAGTTCACACACAGCCGACCTGGCCGTGTCCAGACTGGTGCCGGTTTATCTGATGCAGGACAATCTACAGTTAAACCTCGGTAGATGTACTGGATGGGCTGATAGCCTGAAATGTCCGTCATCCGCCGGGGAAGCTAAGCTTGGTCGTGTTCTGGAGCGCAATATGCTTTGCTAATCTCAAGAATATCTATAAACTGTTGCATGTAAATCTCCCTGACGCTTGAACAGCTACTTTTACACTCAGGTGTGTCTGTGCCGGATTATCGCATCAGAAGATAGAGAAAAAGCCAGAGCGACCGACTGGACGACCTCTTCTGCAAAAGAGAGGACCGCACCAACACAAGCATGGGGACGGTCAGCAAGGACTTACCATCATAATCGACAGCGTTGCATCAGTGCTCAACTAGATAAGGCCAACGAATTTCAATTTTTGCTACTTGCTCCAGGTTGCTCATAATCTCACTGTAGAAAAACCAGTAGGTTGAAATACCCACACTGTTTGAGCGTAAGTCCGTCGAGGAGCGAGTAAATCCGAGGGGGAGTTGAATATTTTCCATTTGTAGCATTCCGCCTAGTGCAAATCACATTAGCTCTCACAATGGACAAACTAAAATCTAGTCTGATCTTGTTATCCAGGGTGCAAATTCTGTTCGCTTGCGGATAGAGCCACCGAGTTCTGGGCATTTGATTCCACTGGGCCAAATTGTGGCATGATCACACCACCACTTCATCTGGTAGCGAACATTCCATTTGTGTCCACCCAAACTGACATTGTCTGAATTCTTTTTGAATCACAAGGACTATGGAATTTCAGCCACTAACACTTGCTTCAGCTTCTAAATGAAGATAACTTTGCTAAGTACACGGGGGTTCAAATTACCGAACCTCCTCACACTACTGTCAGTTAATAAGTAGCTCAGAGGAAGACTAATTTCAAAAGATGAGTGAAGCTTTCGTCTGAGAAGTCGTCATTCGAGGAGCCAGTCAGCATTTGGCCATTGCATTCTAGACACTCGCGTTATGTTGTGCCTTAAATCTGGCTCCTTCTTCAGTTGTGAGTTTTGCGAACCAGACGAAGTTACTGACCTGCCAAGGATCCCGCTGTGTTGAAAGTTTATTGTTAGGACACACGTATGTGAAGTGTTGAAGGAGACCTTCGAGTTGTCCTCAAACAGTATGGCGACTCGATTTGAGCGCAAAAGCAGTTACTGATCAGAAAAATTCGTATTGCATGGCTGGATTCGATTAGTGGAAATGGATTCCCTTTTTCAAAGGCACGATTTTCCTCTGTGCCTTGAAACTCGTCACTGTCGTTTCGGGTGACTCGAAGTCTTGTAAAAGCCTACAGAATTCTTTGGACAGTGTGATCGCAATCACAAGTGGATTTCTGGCAGTGGGGAGATTTTTTAAATTTTTTGCTCCAGGTTTCGTCCTACAACTGGAGTCAACGTGTGCCAAAATCCAAGGAAGCTCGTCTCACTAATCTACGGAATGATTCGATTTCACAACCTTCCGAATAGCAGCTGAGAACTGAGCCATTCTACCACGGGCGACTGATTTTCAAGGTGATAAGCCCTCACTTAAACAGGACACAATGCCACTCATCCTTCAGTCACCAAATTTATATCAGGGATCACGTGTTTACTCGAGTGACGACTTCTCATTTGGAAACGTAATTCGCCATGTGACGTTTTGTTTCTTCTGCTATTCTATTGGTTTGTTGGTAGAATAAGGAGGTTTTGGAAATCTTACCGGACTGTTTCTTGACTCGCGAATATTCGTTGTATTACGTGTCGCAATTTCATAAGTATTCCGACGCGCCGACACCACTATGGTTCTGAGCCTCCGTTGGGGACATCCTCTAATTGGAGGACTCCCATACCAACTAGCAGCCGACAGAAGACCAATGTGACCGTTCCAGGGGTGTGCCTTCTGTTAAGAAGGATCTCTTCTTGGTGAATTTCTTTTAGAGATGGTAGTTCAGGTGAACGATTAGAGCTGTCTCAATGAGCTTAATGACACTTTTGCATAGCTCCTCGCGTCTTCACTGTATGCACTGACATGGTAAAATGACGCAGTCTTCAACGGTCGCCGGTGGGTTTTGCAAATCAACTCTATATCTCTCCCTGGCTTATCCAGTCAGTCTCATCTAATGTTTGCTGTAAACTTTTGGTGCAAACAGTTGTGTTTGTAGTACCCGTGAGTTCGAAACAGCTCAGGGTTTAAGTCTGAAGATTTGTGGTTTGAATTCAACCCCGACATCTCGACTGCTCCTCTCTAGACTTGGGCATCCTGGCAGTGTCTCAGCCCTCGTGCTTCCTTCGGGTGGCGTGGCAGCTAGGCGCCGAAAGCGTATAACAGATAAACGATATTATTTGGATAAACAATTATTATTATTACTTGCTGAACCTAAGGATTATTGATCGTAAAATGTCCATTTGGATCAACCTGTGACAGAGCATCCTTCTTTTATTGTCTGATGAGCTGGAGTTAAATCTGCGTGCACTTTCTTCTAAACATTGCTATCAAATTACTAGGCCATCGCAAGAATTGAAATTGAGGTACCCCGTTATTAGATTAATCTAAATGAGTTCAAAAATACGACACCAGCGATCTCCCACTGGTTCAATGGAATATCGTGCGACGGTGAATTTCACAAGACGAAGGACCCTCCTCCAAACAGTCAAGAATTCATTGCTATGGTCGGTGTAGTTTTTGCGGATTAACAGTATCAAAACGCGACTATCGTGTATGTCCCCATCGCTTTCATGCATCTGTTCATAATATGGTTGCAAATCTCCGGGGGTTTGGCCTCACTTAAAGGAAATCTCTATTGAAAATTCTGGGATCTCTTCACATTACTAACAAACTATGAGTAACTTAAAGGAAGTATAATTTCACAAGATGGGTGCAGCTTCCACCTGAGAAGTCACTCTGGGAACCAGTCAATATTTGTGGCTACATGGTGCGAATCTCGTAATTAGAGGATGAGTGACACTAAATCCTGTTCAGTGCGAGTCGATCACACTGCTATTCAGCCGCTCGTGACCGGACGGTCAAGTGTTCAGACCGCCAGACGGGAAGTCGTTGGTTCTTGACCCTCTTTAGGTTTAATGACTGCTGCTGATGATACACAAGAAGGATGAAACGGCTGTACAGTGCTTCCCGGCTTTTCGGTATAGTTTCGCTCCACTTACAGGAGGAAATCGTAAGTGAAATAATTGGTAGTTTTGCTGCTGGTGTTTATAAGCGAGGCAAATTGCCGTCATGACTACACTCATTTGCAAAGAATTTTTTTTCAAGGGACTCACCTGAAATCCAGCTGAATCTCTCGTTTGTGATGTTTTTAAGACTTGTCTTCTTCCAGACACTTGGTACAGAACGTAGTAACCGCTTCACGTATATTTCGCACTACTTTTCCAGTTTGCAAGTAGCGTGGCTTCGAAGGCTGACTTGAACTCTGACGACAGCTGATGCCCAATTGTGTCAAGCGTTGCCGTAGTTTTACCGCACCATCGTAAAATCTCTTGGAAGTGTTTTTACTTAAAAGAGGCGATCATTTTCACTGCCTTTGTAAGGTGGTGGTATTTAGCTTTGTGTTGATAAAGTCTAAACAGGCTTAGGTGTTTTGCAAAAATGCTGTGGCTGTTATCGCCAATTCCGCTAAGGACATTTTACTAAGTACAGAAACATGAAACAGAAACATGAAATCTCTTGAAATTTCCTCCATGGTGAGCATCACCTCTGAGTTACTGAGGAATTCAGGCTATAATCGGTGTCCGTAAAAACCGTTACTCCATTTATTTTCAAAGCTGGGACGACTTGCGGTTTCATTCAGATTTACGATGCAGCTCAGGGAAATCATCCATGTTTTATCAAACACTTGAATATATCTTCAAAATGGACTTTTTGTTAATGTAGTTCCGCACAGTATACCTACGTTTTTCACTACCACCCTTCGTCTCTTGAAAATGTGGCAGGGAGCATGTCTGATATCGACCAGGCATTGGATGCACCTCGTACTGAATCTAAGGAGGCTGATACGGATGACGACGATGATGATACTGATGATGGCGATTGTGCTGATGAGAACGCTAATGATGACGACGATAATAAAGAGGATGATGATCTTGAGTATGATGACGGAATCGAGTGAGGGATAATGCAACGAGGAAGGAGCTTTTGATGAAATGCTTATATGGAGGATATCAGGAAGGTCAGATTCCTGAAAGCAACCTCTGAATGCCCGAAATCTACTGAGACCCTCAGCTCTGCTAGGTGTTGACCAGACAGGCAACGCCCCCGCAGTGTGCAGCGCGTCGCAGCCTGTACGAAGGCCAGACCGCGTGCGTCAGCATTGGACCAAGTTAGACAGTGTCCCACCAATAACTAGCTTGAGACAGTTGTATTCTCGCACTCGCATGTACTCACGCTCCGCACTCGCTTGTTCGGAATATAGCTGTTGTGTTCCCTTCTGTGAGTCTTTTTTCCGGCATTAGGCACTGGAGCGGGTCAGCAATCAGATACAGCAGATTAGCGAATCAGCAGACATAACAGAGGAGACTACTGGTGAAATTGCAGAGGATGACGGCAGATAAATGCTAACGATTTCACGACGAGCACCTGGCACGCAATCGCAGCTTCCGTACAGTGAATTGGATTTATTGTCCTCACCAACCACTTCAAGTACCTAAATCTATTGGGATTGGGGCAAACAAAAATTTCAAAGAAGCTGCTACTTCTACACAGCTACCAACGTGAGATCACGCACGAAATAGTATGACCGATTTAAAATATCTATACAAATATGGTTGACAGGTAGCAGAACTGCGGTGCCATAACGAGGGCTGCAATAGTAGGCCCCTTTGTGAAAGCTGAATCCGAGAGCTTTGTTAAGATGAATGTTATATCTGCTGATTTGCCAATCTGTCGTATCTGACTGCTGACCCTGCTCCAGTGCCTAGTGCCGAAAAAGACTCAGCGAAGGGAACGCAACAGCTTTATTCCAGAAAAGCGAGTGCGAATGCGAAAATACAACGGCCTCAAGCTGTTTTATTGGGAGGGTCACTGTATGACCTTGGTCCAACGCTGTCTCGCGCTATCTGGCTTCGATACAAGGCTGTCAGGCGCTGCATATTGCGGGGGCATTGTCTGTCTGGTCAGCATCTAGCGGAGTCGAGAGTTTCAGTAGTTTTCGGGCATTCAGTGGTTATTTTCAGGAATCTGACCTTCCTACTAATGAATATTTTGAGAACTGCTCACTAATCAAACGACGCGTACTCTCAACCGAACCTGAGGGACTCATGTAAAGGCATAGGGGTTTCAAACGCGTGCGGCTTAGGTTCAGGCCCGGATGACATAATCATACGCAACTGATGACACATCACCATCCATTAGCAACAATGTCCATGGCGTATGTTCCCGCAGAAGATGCTGCGTGCCTTCAGTTTGTTTATCAGAATAGAACCGGTTTTGTGTGATCTTGATGTAACGAATAAGCCATTTTGAAGATGGATACATGATGGTTTGTGCAAGTATTTGTTTTTCCAGAGACACTGGACCCACTCGAAACCTGCCAGAGATCGCCCATCCTAGGTGACGGCTAGCGAGTTGTCTCTCTTCAAAGGCTTCTTTTCGTGTCGATTACCTGTGGAGAGCTACTAACCACTAAAGAATTCAGTCTGACGTACCCAATATTGCATAGATTGGTTTGCTTGGAAAAGCCACTGCACCCACCACAAGTTCCCAATAGAATGCTAAAGCTTGCTGCTTAAAACTGTTATGTTAGTTATGCATTAGGCAAATAACAAAAGATTATTTATTTCTTCGAAACACCATTTCAGTTAATTAGAACGGATCCAGAAGAGTGTAAAGGCCCTTTTACGGTTTGACGACATCCAGGTCTTCTTCTCTGCCTAAAACGAAACAATAAAACAGATGGTCAGTTCAAACTTACTACGGGCATTTATACAACTAAATTTGGGAAACACGGCCTAGAGTCACTGAAGTTAAATCATTCGTTTTTTTTATAAAAAAGGACGGATAACTGACGAACGCGACTCAGTCGTTGTCAGGTTATCAACAAACACTCGCTACCAAAGAATTGTGACAGAAAGAGGCCAACTTTAAATACCGGGATTCAGTTAACAATGCGAAGAGTTCGCAGAGTTCGTCTAGAGTGATTGCCGGGTCCGAAAGTGGACTGAACAATCATCTAAAATGAACATGAAATCGGGACTCCCAAAATGACCATCATGCTTTCGGTTGCATTTCCTCTTTGTTCACGTCGGAAAGACACGCTGTTGAAGCAAAGTATGGCTCAACTTCGTGACAAAATGACCCCCTGACAACGCCATTTCAACTTCTGATGAAACGTTTAGAGTCAAAAAGTCTAAACCTGCGAACGGACTAACGGTTAAGCACACACCCTGAGCTGCCAAGATTTCCTTCACCGGTAAATTGGACTTACTCACGGAATCGACAGGCTTGAAATCTTTCAGTCAGATCTATCACTTTGAAAACCCTGGTTGGGCAGTCAACAAGCATGTCAGGGTCAACAGCTGGACCACTCCGATATTCTCTACAACATCACGGTCACATTATAGTGTGCCCCAGTCATGAATAGGGAATCAATGACGGTCCTTTGAAAGAAAGATTCTTTCCTATTCATTTTCAACTGGCTGATACAGCTGTACACATTAAATAAACCAAATTTAACAGCAAACTCGTCGAATCAGAATCGAACGCTGCAGTTTGACCTTGAAAACGTGGCCTTTTCAATCGAGCAAGTGTCACAGGCGCAAGATTTGCGCAGATGAGCTGATCAGCTGAAATTTGGCTACGTCTTGCTCCATAGCAAGAGAGTGGTTGTCTGTCAGCCATGTGTAGATCAAAAATGCGGAAAACGCTTCTGCCCACAAAAATGTAGTGTGTAGCGGTGGACAGCAACAGAGCTCTCTGGGTCTAGTTGTGCGCGGAAGTCCAAAAGGTGGCACCGTGTACTCTAGTGGATGTCCTGTCGTTATTCACTCGGTTCTCAGTGTCTGCCAGCAGTCCCTTGGGCTAACCCGGACGGGATAGTCCTGACCATGTCTTCAAGGTTCCGCCGATCTACTGTACATCCCATTTCGATATAAAGAGGGGAATACCGTTTATTAAGCGAACTTTGTTAAGTATGTGACAACTCATACAGCAGTGTCACTAGTACAAGAGAAAGTCAACGTATAAGGCCTCTTAACTAATAAGCAATGAGTAGTTCACACACAAAAAACAACTTACGAATACTGTCTTCTCTGGGAAGCTCTTCAGATAATTCCTCTTCATCAAATAACATGTCTTGATCAAACTGATACCCCCAACTGAATTCTTCAGCTTGCATAAGAACTAGCACCAACAGTAAAAACTTGACTGGGAACTGAAAATTAAGTCAGACAAGACATGCTGATAACCGTTCATCAAACCACATCGAAAAGTTGGTGTTTCATCACCTTCAAAGTACAGGGAATGTAAAAAAAACAGACTCCAGAAGACCGAAATTCACAGGTAACTGAACAGAAAACAAAGTGTCAGCTGCCAGAAATTCTCAGACGGCTTACTGTCGCAGAAAAAATGAAACTGTTCGAAACAAAAGTAAATGATCACCCGGAGTTGAGAGCCCAAGATTGATTGATAGGTCCTGTGGAGTTCACTCACCAAAACCCAAAAGTTTCTGAGAATATAGAAGTTCAGTGACCTACATGAAAGTTGCCTCTGCCATCCAGTGACCTGTCTCCTTCCAGGACGTCGTGAGAGGAACTAAGTGAAGAACAGGGGCTATGATATCAGTTGGAAGATTTCAAACTGGACTTCAACCCTACAACTCGGGCGGAAAATCATGATGTCTACTCCTGTCCGAGAAATTTGACCAGACTTGGCATAGCTCCTGACAGAGCAAAATAACCGGACAAACCTAACTAACTCGAAAAGGCTGATGAAGAGCTCAAACGGATTATGTACCTACCAGAGTCGAATTCTTCAAAATACCGAATAAAAGGCATTATTGAACCCAGTTACCCAATGTACTTACTTTTCCTTCCTTCCCTTGTCTGAGTCTGCTGTTTACTGCGTCTACCTCATAGACTCGATATGCATTTGTAACCTCTCATGAACTTTTAACCCTTGACATGTGGAGCCAATTTGGTCGACCATCTTTTGCGCGCGCGTTTTGACCATTTTGCGTTACCGCATGTTGTGCGCAGACGTGTGTCGCTAACTAAGATCGATTTGCCGTCTTCTCCGTGCTCTTTTTGGACTTACACTAATTCGTGCAACAATTTAGACAGAAACCCCCATAAGTTGAGGTTTGTACCCCTTTTATTACGTATTTTATACATGAATTACCACATTTCATTGACCAATATCAAGAATCCACAATGTCTGGCTTGTGATTTTGCGTGTCACTCAATTGGGCTTTCCTGAATACGTCGAGGTATTCTACACCCAAATGATTGAGGAGAACATCAGAAACATATCCCTTGGTGAGGCCTTTGGCCCTTCATACGTGCTATCACAATTAACCTTTTGGAACGCGGTAACAAAGTTTATTAAGAATAAAAACACCGATAACTCAGTCACGTTGGTATTCTAAAGTGATCCGAATAGAACAGTTGGCAAATGGAAAACCGATCGATTTGTTTCAAAGGCCCCTTGTTCATCTGAAAATGTCACAACGGTTTTGAAACACCGAAAGCAGACCCGATCGTGCTATGGAAACCGAGGAATTAAACTGTACAACGGATCCTGGGAATCACCCAGTTGATTGCTCTGATAAAATGGACACAATAATGACTGTTTGTTACAGAAATGTGGATAGCTTTTGACGTACCACACTTGATGAAATGACTGTGGGAGTTCAGTAGAAAGCCACATTTATCCAACCATTCGTCAATAGGCAAACGAAAGTCAGACATATATACAGCTCAACAGTTAGCTGCACAAACACAAGAACGAGTGAATCCACCAATTGGCGAACCAAACGTGCATTCGTTCTATCGAACCGAAAGTTTTACTTGGGCGAAAAGATCTACATCTTACTATTACTCTGAGGAAAATGTGTGTACCGAAATCGTCGCTGCGCAGCAAATGAACAGTGACCCTTGCTGTGTGATTCACGTGAAGGGAAATCGTAGTCCAACACATGTCGCAGTATCCAAGTGCCAGATATCTCACCATGAGGTGTGTGTGTGTGTGTGTGTGTGTGTAGTGGATATCGTAGCCCGAGACAAGTCGCAGTATCCAATTACCAGATCGTGTGTGTGTGCGCGCGCAAATAGGCTCAGACGCAAATAGGCATTCAGGATCCTATTGTCGATGATTGATCATTGTAGACTAGGCTGGCTGGTAAACACAACGCCACACCGGTCGATCAGGATAGACGAGAAGCGATGCTAGTCTGAAAGGACAGCATCCTTATGGACAGGCTGAAGTAAGGCATTGGGGTCGTTGACTTGTTAGCTGAGCTGGACAAGTTGACTGTAAACGTTTCATCACCAGTCGAGGTAACATCATCAGTGCGCTGTTAGGGTGCGTAGTGGTGCGTAGCGATGGGTTGGTCGTTGGGGAAAATCAGCCAATTAACTAATCCCCACACTATTTTGGTGGTTTCAACATCCTGTTCCCCCAAGGCCTAGTTAGGAACTGTATGGTATTAATATCTCATTTGCAGTTGCATCCATGAGGGCAGGTTGAGGAACAAGCTTTCTTCCTACGATTATTGCTGGACGGTTCTGATGTCTATGCTTAAGCTTTCGCTCGATAGACCTCTCTGGATACTTCATAGTAGACCATGCATGAGGTCTAGCTCCTCGCACAAAGTGTCGCCTCAACAAACACGTTCCTATTTCTCAACACCAGGCATTTACATCGGTTTCTTCCTGTCCCAAAGGAACTAAACTGGCATGATTAGTGTACTGTCCACTTCAAGTCTTTTCTGTGCAGTGTACGGCTCAGTGACTCATCTGACAGACAACTTAGAAGCACACTGAGAAAGCCGGGTCAATCATTGTTCTCCTTTTCTATGGTGAATTTTACTAAACCATGGGTGCTGTAACATCTTCCGGAACTTGAATGGGACCGAGTGGCTTTCTCTCTCTCTGCCTTACTTTGTAATCGTTGGTTGTTGTATGTCTCTGCGTTTTTCACACATAAACGCGATTTGTACTGGTCAGCTGATGATAATTCGGAAGCTGTTGTTAGCCTGTTGTGTCCGTTGTTCTTAATGAATACATCGCTATATTCAGACGGCTTGTTTAGGCTAATTGAATTCCTGCCTATTCAATTTAGTTTTTTACGTTTCTTTTCAGTAAAATACTCTTTGTCATGGTTATAGAGTGCTGTTCTGTTTCTGAACTAGTGATCTGACAGTACACTATATACATCTTACTGAAATGCCGATTTACTGGTTAAGTTAAATGCTTAAGTACTCAGACACTCAAAACTCACCATAGTTACGAGCTGAGATTGTGCCGACTGCTCAGTGTTCATTTATATAGTGAACCTTCGCTGTTTAATTGCCTTCAAACTAATGTGCTCCTTCGGTGTAATGAGACTTAGGTGTACCAATAGCCTCGCAGCTGTCGTCAGAGCAACATGAACATTTTACTCCATCTCAGACTACAGCCTATACATCTGTAGGATTTTCAAACCAATCAATAATTTGGGGTTGCTATGTGCTTGCATTCATACAACGCACACAATCTAAGGACTGACTCCAATTATCTTGACCTCAAAAACCTGTTGAACTCAACCCAACACATGTTCTCATCTGGGCGTTAGGAGTTAGTCATGAGCTCATCACTCTAACGCGAGTGTGCTCAAACATCAATTACTGACTCCGAGGAAACAGAAAGAAGTGCAAATGGTGTTACTCCAAATCTCGTACAAAGAATCAAGGTGGACCAAGAGAAGATCTGTATTTAGCAGTTTAGTAGTAGTAGTAGTTTTTCTGTAGTTTTCACAGTTTTCACAGTTTTCTGTTTTCACAGTAGTTTTTCTGTGATAGGCTTTGGGACTTTGGGACTAACAGGGCAGCAGGGACGAAAATTCATCACTCAGCTCTATCCATCACAGATCCGTGACTTTGTATTATTGATTGAATGCCTCAAAATTCTGATTGGTTGATCCTCGCCGTCGGTACTTAGCTGGCCAATCACTCTGCAGCCACTCGGCCAGGCTTGCAACTTCTGATCCGTGTACACGTCCCCACCAGAGCATCCATTCATCCAACAGTGTTTAACTTCCGACAACAGTTATAAAGGAGTTTGCCAAATTCTAGATGATGTATTTTCTCTCGCGGCTGACGTTAAGTTTAGTGTTTTTCAAGAGAGGTGGTAATGAAGTAAGCCGATGAACAAACAAGCAGAGGGAAAATGACCGCTTTGGTGCGTTTTCAGACTGAACTGAACCGAACACTCCACCTATCTACGAAGAAAAATGGTGATAGTTGAAGCTATTCTTATAGGATGACGACGACGGTGACGGCGTTCCTTAGTTCATGTTTTCATCTATTACAGACAGTATGATCAACCGGGAAGGCTGTCCCTCCAATGTGGGAAATTCACGGGATATAAGAGGAATGGAATTCCAGTTCCAAACAAGTCCAGGAAAGTCCAAGAGGACACCAGCATACAAATGAAGCTGTTTGTGACGGCACCAGATGAAAGAGAGAATGCCCTTGAGCGTGAAGTTGTTTGTTGAGCAACGCGAATTAAGCGGTTAAAACCAATTGGTCACGAAAATCGTAATCTTGTTTACACATAATTGTTGAAAAGTGAACATTCTCGAGTCCCCTCTTGAACTTTCATGGGCTTCGTTTGGATAAAAACAAAAATGAACAAACGTTGCAAAGCGGTTTCATACGTTCTCTACCAACCTTCCATCAGATGCGGGGACAGCGTTTGACACCTGGCCAGACGCTACCGACATATCTCATCAGTAGTATACACCATTACACGAGTAGAAGTGTGATCACAAGTTACGCGTGAACATGGCACGGCACTTTTCAAACGGGTTGCAGCTAATCCATATATTGCTAAAGAACGGGAAGAAACACAGGAAACTTGCCAGCAAAATCAACAATAACCTGAAGAGACTTGAAAATCCTTAACAGATTACAACAGTGGAGAATGAGGGCCAAATAATCGAATATTCTGCGTATCTACGGAATTCGAAAAAGTACACATTGAAATAGTATCACTGTGGCCGTGCGTTGTGCTCCCAGTGTGTCAGCACACAGACATTCTAGGGAACTATGAAGAACCGCGTAAACTATTCCATCCCTTGATCGCAGCACTGAATCAGCCACGAGGAACAGTTTTGTGTAAGCTGAAAGACGTAGTAACACAAGTGTAATGTCTGCTGATTCGCTAATTTGCTTTACCTGATTGCTGACCCGCTCCAGTGCCTGATGCCGGAAAAAAAGACCCACAGAAAGGAACAAATGAGAAAACCGTTTAATTTGACGTGATCCAGTTGTTCAAATCGGTGGTTCTGAAATCTGTCAAAACAACGGTCGATGAACTAGTGGATGGTCGTGAAGTTTTTAACGGATGTTTCGAGATGCAGAACATCTGCAAAGTGCTCAAACTCTAATTGTCCGTATATTTTGGATGACGAACAAATAATCAGGATACCGGAAATGCTGCCGAGCAACAACCGTGGCGGATCGGGCCGGAATCATGGATCCGCCACGTGGACGCTAGTTTCGTTATCCTCAAAACCAGCGAACTACACTCAATAAGCTGATTAATAAACGGCGTTATTAACGAAATCAACTAAACAGCGGGAGAAGTGAAGAATGATAAGGTGTCATTCTTGAATTTCCTTGTTACCAGGCTACCAGAAACACAAGTACAAACGGTAGTTGTGTGCTGCCAAAAACGACTCACTTGTAATGTTATCACAGAGTATCCTGGAGGTGATAATTTTCCCGCATTGTTGAAACAACCGCTCCAATTCTTTTTCTGTCATGGTTTTTGGGAGTCCACAAATATACAAATTCGCTCCCTTGATTGATTCGCAACTGGGCCTGGCCAGAGAGACCTGTTTTGCAAAACAAACAACCATATCTGTTATTGATGCTTGTGGTGATGTGAGTATGAACAAACCCCACAACAGATATCAAGCTGAGATATATTGTATGGCTGTTCGAACGAGGTTGATGTGAGTAGGAGCAGTACATATCCCTCAAACCCCACAACAGGTATCAAGCTGAGATATATTGTAACATAACAAAGTAGAAGAGGAAATGAGGTAGGTGCTCGAACAGTGTTTTCCAAAGAAACATTTTCCCAAGACATTTCATTTGGAGATCGTTGAGCAAACGCAGTTCAGCCAACATCCCAGAGAATACCAAAACATGGTGTAGCAGTGATCCACAAAGCTGCTAACACGTCAAGGCAGACACTACCAAAACCAAAAGGAAAACTAGTTACCACAGAGGAGACCAGAATAAACTTAAAAAAATTCAATGCTAGGCTTGTGAACAACACAAAGTGAGACACACCAGAGACAACCAACATGAACTTGCTTCTGGAGGACACGATCAATTCTTACTAATCTAAGTAAACAAAGATTAGAAAGGAAATGAATTCAAATGGAACACTGTCAACAGATTAATGAAAGTAAGGACAAGTCGAGGCAAGTCGATGTTATGGGTGCGTGATATCCCATGGATCACTGAGATCGACCTTGGCTACCGACTTCTGTGCACTAGTGATCTCCAGAAGCATAAAACTTTGGGACGTAAAAGAAACCGAACAATAAGCCAAGATAGTCAAACCCAAAGTTATGACTCCCAACATCAAGAAAAGCAAGTACTATAACAACCAAAGCACCAAACCGAACGAGGAGTTGAATCCGGTAATAAAGAAGCTGTGAAAGCCAGCAAATCAGGTGCAAGAAAGCAGGTTGTAAATTATGGGCGGATCATTCAGAATAAAGAACAGAAACTGCGAAAGTAGTAGATGGGCAAATAACCAATCAAACAGCAGGAAGCAGACCACGACGCAACACAAATCGCGGGTGAGCCAATCAGAACGTGAGGAAGCCGACCGGTAGGGTTGATAGCTAATGAAACAGTCAAACGCAAGATGGATGCAGCGCAACACAGATAATGAGCAAACCTATCAACCCACGAATAGTACGATTTTCGAACTGCCATTTACCCTACAGGCAGAACATACTCCATATGACACATATAAACGCAAAAGGGATTAAAAGAACAGTGTGTATAGCTTCCTTATCCTAAGGAGAAGAAACCTGCAGATAATGTGACGCATAGTTCAATGACACCGCAAGAGCAACCGACAGATTTTAATAACCATCACGTTTTGCCACATGTTCGTGCTTGGCTTAAACTGAAATCCGACATGCTGCTTGTTCAACTGACGATAGTCTGCACGCCATCTCATCGTCCCGCCATTGGTTGTGCTTTCTGGTAGGCCTGGTGTGTGTTGTGTGAACATCGTTTTTGGAAACCCCTGATAATTAGTCTAACTTGCTTGACTGTCAGCTTAAAACATTAAATTTAATTCGCCCCTTCCCTGATAAAAGTACACGTTAACCGAGGTAATGCAAGCGAGATACAAGCAGATGGGGAACAACATACACTAGTTACAGTCGACATCAATAACTGGAGCGACTGAAAATTAATCTGAGCACCGGCTGTAAGCCGTCGACTGGTGTCGCAGTGATTCTAGCTGCAGCGCGATTTCATTGACACTCTACTTAAGACGAAAACAAAACATTTCCAAGTTTGGATAGAATCATGATGCTCTTATTGAGGTCCATCGAAATCCTGTATTACGTATATAGAGCACTGACCAAGTAAGAATACTGACCCGTTTTATGTACTACTTATGAGTAACTGTACTGGTTGCCTCTGTGTTTCCTCTGGCAACCTTCGTGAAGGAGTTTCATAAGCGGGACGTTTTTCGCTGTCCGTTTGTCGTGTCTGCTTATGCCCCAACTTACTGTAGCCCTGAAAAAATCAAGACATGTAATATAACTCACTGAATGCCCGATTACGGTTGACTAAGGCTCACGTGTCGTTTTGGCTGCTGGAGATCTGAATGTTCAAGTGGGCAGGCCTAAAGCATCTGAAATTCAATAAGGTGGTCAAAATGGAGTGTACACGGCACACACGGAAAATGGAGGACGATTGTTTCACTATGTACTAACCGCATGCTGCCTTTTGCAGTGCTAAATTCCGAATTAATCGAAGTCATCTGGCCACTTGACGTCTCCCAACAGCGTGCTAGCGACACGTAGTGAGTGCGGTAATCACAAGGGGATCAGTTAGACCCCAGTCGTAAGGAAACGCTTGGCGTCAGTTGTCTTTCGTCGCTTTATGATGACCCGTGAATCACTGACTCGAGAGAAGCAAGCAGGATTCCGGCCTGGTAGGGGTTGCCTTGACCAAATCTTCACACTTAGTCGGGTGCCATAACGCCATAACTATAAGCGACCTACAGTGTCAGCATTCCTGAATTTCTAAGGCGCATTCGACTCGACTGATCGGTCTGTTCTTCTTAAGACT
Source organism: Clonorchis sinensis (assembly GCA_003604175.2). Classification (NCBI taxonomy): domain Eukaryota; kingdom Metazoa; phylum Platyhelminthes; class Trematoda; order Opisthorchiida; family Opisthorchiidae; genus Clonorchis; species Clonorchis sinensis. Next base: position 5,734,265 of record CM030373.1, on the reverse strand, counting down.
CTTACGTATTAAGAAATGCCCCGGGAGTTTGTCCGGATAATTCGTTTCTTTGCATCCTCAGACTGCCGGACGTGTGAGAGTATTCGGCGAGCTCTCCAAAAGCTTCCGTACACAAAGTGTTGTCCGTCAGGGATGCCCACTTTCCCCATTCCCATTTGACTTCTGATCGATGAAATCATGAAACGAACGCTGGAAGGTCTCCAAAACCCCGTTGTTCAAATAGCCTGTGACGAAAACCTTGTCGATCTGGAATATGCAGATGACATCGTTCTTATCTTTGAAGAGGAGGAGAAGCCGCAGGTGTTTTTAGATGAACTGACCAAAGTCATCCCGTCTTTTGGTATGCACTTTGCACCCAAAAAGTGTAAGGTCATGCTCCTGGACATGCAGTCACTGAACACGCCACTTACAATCCAGGGAGAGGCACTGGCAGTTGTGGAGCGCTTTACGTATCTTGGAAGTTGTATTAGTTCTGATTGTAGTGTGACAGATGAGGTCAATGCGCGAATCTGCAAGGCTCGGGTCGCGTTTGCTAATTTGAGACACCTATGGCGTCAGAGTTATGTACCCCTGAATCTCAAGGGACGTGTGTATCAGGCTACCCTGCGGACTGTTTCACTGTATGGCTGTGAGACTTGGCCTGCTCGAGCAGTGGAACCTAGACGTCTTCAGGTGTTCGACAATTGTTGTCTCAAGACCATACCTGGTGTGGATTGGTGTCAGAGAACCCGCAACGAGGTAATTGGAAGTTGAATTCTAGGTTGTGCAGCGAGGACTTCCATTGAGTAAGCAGCGTTGGTTAGGCCATAGACTGCGCTTGTGAAACCATCGTTTGTCGAAGAGATTGCTGTTTTCCGTGCCCAACTCAGAGTTGCAGAAGCAGAGAGAGGGGTACGAAAGAGATTACGGAACGTTTAGGTGCTGTCGGTGTGACTCGACTTCCAGAATAAGGATCGCGTGATCTTCACTACGCCTAGTTGGAAGCGCTGCAAGGTACGGCTGCCAATTGATGTCATTGGCGTTCTTGTTGTTAGTTTCTATCCAGATTGTCTTACTGAGTGTCTGTAGGTGTAGGCACCTCGGAATGATTGTAGTAAGCTATCTCCAAGTCCCTTCTTCATCCAGTTTTATTCTTTTCTTCACAATAAGGCTTTCAAATAAATCATGCTTGTGAGGCAGTGAAACATTAGTGTTCAACTCTGACATCATGCTGTCAATGCTAATGAAGACTTATCCCTCGGGGAATTCCACACCACTGTCTTCGATGCATTTTCATATAGAAATGTGTTAAAGGGTATTGGTTAACTTTGCTGTCGTTGAGAACATCGCCGATCGTAGGTTAATAGCATAACCGTAGCTTGTTGGTTCCATCAGGCTGTCTAGTGCTCAAGTCCAGTTCTTCGGAGTTTCGTAACTCTTACGTGAATTTTATTGATTGGCTCAAGTAAATTCGCATATTTTCCCAAGTGCATGTTTTGTCTTATCTGGGTTTTTACTACACCTGGTCACACACGTCTGCATTGAGCGTCGCTCACGAGCGCTACAATCAACTAGCCTAGCTTTAGCACACGCCACGGGTTTCAGCTGTGTAGTCATCCTAATCCGATTTGACAACTACGGACCGTCGATCCGGTAGGCTAGTTTTGAACATCTTATTTTTCCCAGTCCGCTCTGGTTGAATAGTATTCAGATGGCCCAACATGCGGCCCATTTCAGACGGCGTCCGACATTTCGTAAGTATCATGTGCGGTGTCAGTTAGCGTATCCCATCTTGGCAGATAAACGCCTGGCCCATTGTATTCAGTGGATGGCATCTGGTAACCTAATGGTAAAAAATCCGTTGAGCTGCACCTACTTATGAGTAGCCTAGTTAATTTTCAATTTATTACTGTGGCTCACGATGACAATTCTCGTGGCATTTCTGGCTTACCGCCCGAACATCATATGAACTAAGGGGTGGGCTCTATTCCAGGGGCATTCACTTCACCATTAATGTCTTGCCTCTCTACAGTTTTGTGAAGCACACGAAACCGAGCGGGATTTATGCCTAGTTATCGGTGTCATCTAAATACGGAGTCTATAGTCTTTTGAACTGCAAACCGATTTTACCTATCGATTTGGCATGTGCGGCTGTAAGAAGCAATTATCCTCTTTTCTAAGGAGTTAATTGTAAATCTGAGCACCACAGAAAACCTATGTAAATACTTCGAAGCAATGACGAAACTATTGTCCACTGGCGAGTTTGCCTTAGCGCATGCTGTATCAAAACAAATTACAGCAAATTCTTTATGGTCTCAATTCTATAGATGATAGTAGTAAGCTGCACACTGGTCCTCTCTGAGATTGAACCACCCAAGAAAGAATATTGCCTCGAAGCAAACGAATACTTCGATTCCTTTCGGGGAGAAAGAGACTCGGTGGTCAGCCACCAACAACCTATGAATACTACTGGTTTCCTTGACAGCGTTTAAAAGCAAGAATCGGAAAGCTAACATCCTGGCTACTTATTTACCCCGAAAAAAGTCGTCTTGAAATCTTCGCTGATGGGAGTTTTATCGGGAATTGAGACATTGTTGCCGAGGCAGAATAGACAGTTGAGCAGGAAGCATACCGCAATATGGGATCTGTTGCTAACCTAACCGGTAACTGTAATGGTTAAGGTGATTCCCGGTGACACAATTACCAACCCTGTAAAAAATTCACTATGACGTCATTTGGTGAAGCCGGTTAGAAGCATTTTATCCCACCTTGTTAGTCAGGCAAGGTTGAGCTGAGTGACTGTGGTGTGGCTGCCATGACAGAACTAGCAGTAGCTTGTGTTGTCACACGGTGCTGTTCTCACGGTCGGCTTTAATTCATGCGGGGCTCCTTGATGGAAAAACTGGCTACTCGCGTCATCGTTTCCGAGTATTGCACATACACTTAGCGGAGTGGTCAAAAAAGCAGAGCCTTCATATCAGGCCACTGGTTGGTGCGTTTTCTAGTGCACCCACCTTTGTATGTCTGTCTGTCAGGAACCTTTTGTGTGTCCGTGTGTCCGTTGCTGTCCGCACGTCTGTGGCTATATAAATATATATATATATATACTCTTTGTACTCCTCATCATTGACTTCCGAACTTTCCTCCTCCTGATCTACAAGACTTCTTCTGGTTAGTTCACACCAAACAGTGGAATTAATTGACTCAGGTTTCGCACTTATTAGCAATCTATTGTAGTAATCGGTCATTAACTAACTTGACCAGTTTCGTTTGAATCAAATCGATCCTTGACACACTTTGTCAAAGCACTGAATGGCATTGACTCTCCCTGTATTGGTCACTCTCTACTTTCCTCCAACTTGAGACCGTCCTCCCATCAGGGTCAACGAGATTTACTATGCAAAAGAACGAGAATGTTTGAAAGGTGGCACGTGAAAAAATGCGGAGATCTGTTTACTGGAGCCAGTCAAGAAGGCAATTCACACTTGAAACACGACAAAGCATTCAGTGAAAAAGACTTGTTCACTTTCATCATCTAAACGATGCTCATCATAGAGTTGTGAAGTGAAAAATTAATCTCAGTAACCGATCGGTCAGGCTGTGGAATAATGCGTGGTTCACTACATCCAACATCTGGAATGAATTCCCTATAACAATAGCAAGTTGACAATACTGGTCGATACTTCCTCCCCCAGAGATTTGGTCTAGTCAATTTTGTTGCCAAATCCTCGCAAGGTGGCAGCCTAAAATGAAGGTCAGTTCCGAAAGAAATGTCAGTCTCTGGTCCTGCTTTTGGAAGTTGCAGCAGACATAGGAAGTCCCCAAAGAGAGCATGTCGCCAAGAAGAACAATCGCCAAAACATGGTACGATGTGACAGAAATGGATATTGCATGAACCATCATTGAAGACGTTTTCTCCTCAAGATAATATTTATGCTAGATTTCCATGACCCTATCGAACACAGACGCTCAAGGCATCCACGGCGATCGATCAAAGGGCTGCTGCCGTATCTGAACTCAACTCGTATGTACATTGGTTTCGGCGACAGGACAGGAGACAAATATCAATCACTCGCATTTGCCCGTCCAGGCACGTGACCTTATTAGCGGCTGTTTACCCCACATCAGTTTGATTGGTTTATCTTCGGCATCGAAGTTCCAGCCGACCAATCATCATTCGCGGCCATTTGGTCATGAGTGCGGATCCTGATTCTTGTACAATTTTTCCACTGTACCGGTCGCAAAAAACAACCATCGTGCTTACACTTTGACATTATTTATAACACGGTTAACACTAATGATCCACGGTTCAGCAGTTGCCAACTAGTCGGGTTTTAACCAGCTACTACAGTACACCGGGTGGTGAGGCACAAGCATTCCACTTGTAAGGCGGTAAAACCCTTTGAGCTGTTGACGTGGGATGATGATTGGCATCCTGTAGGACCGGAAATATTTTGTCTAACATCTCCGGCATGCCACAGAGTTTGTCCTTTTTCATACAAATAAACACACGTCAAAGCATGAGGCCACCTTTCTTCGTGGTGCTTCTGTTGTCGCCTGTCGGTAAAAAATGTCAAAAACGTGCTCATAAACCAGGCATTCGCTCCTAAGAGTCAGCGAAGAGCTAATAAGGAACCCTGTGTGTTGTGGGCACACAAATTTGCATAGCTGATTGAATCACGTAAGCCCCCACACCCTTGATTGTGTTGCGTAGAGAGAGAGAAGTGAATATGGTTTAGGGTTTTTTTTAGAGGTGGAAAGATAAGCTGGCTGACTGAAATCGGGCAGATTGCAAAGTGTAGGTAGTAAATCGACCTATTGCAAAACCATGTTTGAGGACGCAGAAAAGAATCAAAAGATGAATTCCTAGGAAAGTAAACAGGCAACTGCTGAGCGCCGTTTCTAATCAGCTGACGATTGTAGCACAGCTTTAAAGCGCCCTCATTTTCAACTGAAGCGCTGGAATAGCTGAACAAACACTTTAGCCTAAGCGAGAGTTAATGCGCACGCAAGTGAAAAAGGTTACGTGGATAAAAACCTGCCATCCTCGGCAGAGACTGATGCAGGTTTAGTGCCACATCGGAATGGAAATGTTAATGATATCGTCATCATATATATCGTCATCATCGTCACATTACCATCGCCATCATCATCATCATCACCATTATCATTATTGTTCTCACCGTCATTGTCATCGTCGTCATCATCATCATCATCATCATCATCGTCATCATCATCATCATCATCATCACCATCACCATCATCATCATCACCATCATCATCATTATCATCATCATCATCCTAATCATCATCATCATCATCATCATCATCGTCATCATCATCATCATCATTATCATTATCATCATCATCATCATCAGCAGCAGCAGCAGCAGCAGCAGCAGCAGCAGCAGCAGCAGCAGCAGCAGCAGCAGCAGCAGCAGCAGCAGCAGCAGCAGCAGCAGCAGCAGCAGCAGCAGCAGCAGCAGCAGCAGCAGCAGCAGCAGCAGCAGCAGCAGCAGCAGCAGCAGCAGCAGCAGCAGCAGCAGCAGCAGCAGCAGCAGCAGCAGCAGCAGCAGCAGCAGCAGCAGCAGCAGCAGCAGCAGCAGCAGCAGCAGCAGCAGCAGCAACACCATCATCAACATTCATTACCTTACTCATGCTCGTGATCATCGTCATCGTCAACATTAACAGAAATCCTCTGGTGCTGCATACTGAAGTCTGAATACCACAAATGTAGGAAGAGGGAATGTCTGGGAAAAATAACCATTTTCAGCGTAAGGCACTGTCAGAAGGATTGATCGCCAACATCACATAATCCAGACGCAGCTCGAAAGGAAAAGCAGACTTTTGTTGGGAAGTCAAGCTATAAAGTGCCGGTATAGGGGCCACGGAGTTCACTCATGTGGCACCTCCCATATGGATCATAGGACTCCGGAAGGGGACCAAAGGATGATTTTTATGTTCCAGCCAAGTAGGTGCGTTGTCGCAGTACTCAGTTTGACTGTAGCCCATTTTATATCTCATTCCCATGTGATAAGGTCTACCTTGAGAACACTTCACCAACACCGGACAACAGCGCTTTCTTTCACGGACGATGGCTGGGTTTGCCCATATCGGCTACAGCTGATAGTTCAAAATTACTACCTCACCACTTGACGATTCACTCTTTGAGGGCAAGCTACTCTCTATTTTTCTGAAAGCCCTTAGCCTTTTCAACAAGTGTTAACCCGAACTAAATATGTACGCGTCAGTGTAACACTAAAGATGACCTCAGAGTACACGAATTATCAAGCACTCACCCACTCACTCACTCACTCACTCACTCACTCACTCACTCATTCACTCACTCACTCACTCACTCACACTCACTCACATGCATCCAGTTTCCTTTTGAGCTCGAGCAGATATATTTCAAGTTTAAAGATCTCAAGTCGAATGGGTGCTTCTTCGTAGAAAATAAATAGAGCGAAAAAACATGAGAAGCCAAATACATAGCAAAATCGACGGTGTGCCATTTGCACATTCATACCCTACTACTGACATAAAAATATAAACAGTACGGAGACAAGATGAAGCGGTGAAGGGAAACGAGCACGAAAAAGGCATCCAGAAAATTTATAAACAGTGGTATATCAATAAAGTACGCACCGATAGCTGGGATATTGTGCCAGGTAAAAAGTGAGACGGCCTTAATGCAGCACATTCACCTAAAGAATATCGCAAAGGAGAGATCCAGCTGGGATTCAACCGAGTCTCCTAGTAACACGAACTTAATTTGCAAACAAGAGTATTCCACCATTCGCGTACATTTGGGTGTTGAAGCAAATCACCATGTTGAAAAAGACCCCGGGATTATGCCTACATGATAAAGCTCAAGAAGGGCGAAAATGGTAGCAGGCTACCGAAGCGATTTCAGCGACCTCACAAGTAGTATGTTATATCGTGTACTTCATACAAATGGGACTTATTCGCGCATTCATAATTCAGTCTCTTACCTTTAACATGCGACGAGTTTTCGAAATCGACGGAAAACCTGATGTCAGTTTCCTTAGATTGAAACTCATCGTCCTGTACTAATTACGGCAAATCGGAGGCAACTTCACTGGTTATCTGCGCGAAGATGCCTCGAGACAGTCCGAATGTTGCACATTATGTGGACGGATATCAACCGATATGCTATAGACCACGAAGGACTCTGTCGGATTTCCCAGTTACAGCGATTTCAACATGCATAAAAGCTCGAGAGTGACGTCACACTGAAAATCAGATGTGAGGCTCAACCTTCTTCAAAGTTGGAAGAAACCAAACCAGACTTGTTCTGAACGGACTGTAACGCGAGAAGCACGTTAAGGGTGACCCGCCCAGAGCTGTGCACACTCAAACTCACAGATTCCCTGTGGACGCCGTTTGAACTTCAGCTGTCAAAAGTCAGGGTAAACTCACTTGTTCTGCAACTGACTAGACCAGCACTAAAATATGTTTACTTTTGTGAGGTTAGTTTATTGCCGCAAAGTGATTCCTGTTGTTTTCAGTTAGATGAAAATTTTCAGATGCCGACGTGATTAAAGGTGCTGCTTCGTTCCGCAAACAGTGTGCCCATGAACAATAGGGGAAAACGGCATGGAAACGACAGTATGTGCCGCCTAATTGTTTGATTTTTTGTCGGAATATAACTGACACCACAAAGAAATTTCACACGCGTTCGGTCCTGGGAGGTTAGTCCACCACACGTTTCGCCTACCTGAAACTCGCCAGGTGGAAGTCCACGATGGGACCAGATGTTCAGCTTGGAAGTGCACACTCAATCCAACATCAAGCGATCGTCGACCACATTTTTCCCGCATGGTATGTGTGAATCGAAACAAACATAAACGACAGATCCGGCTGGATTCATTTGAAACTCCTTTCAAAATGAGTGCTTTGACGAGTGCGTCGAAATTTGTTAGGAATCTGACTACTAACGAGTAGGCCGAATTACTCCTAATTTTTACGATTTCTGCACAAAATCTGACGATTACCATACATCAGACTGGCGAGTGGCGTTACATCCAATCAGAACATCTGCGAAAACTCTAAACGAATAGCTTGGTACCTAACAGGTCCTCCTCGATGATGACAAAACGTTCGTAGGCGGGTTTCTGACAATTTTCGGTGAATGTGCTAAACCATGCAGAGGTAATTTGATAGATAACCATTGTCACGACTTCACTCATCTGAACCTGTGAGCAGAGTTGACACTAATAAGTACAAGAATGATGTGACACATCGGCACGAAGCTGACACGTTTTTGTCACTTATCATTTGCAGTAACTTCAGCTGAATAGTAGCTGAAAACCGGGAATAAAATCGTGATAGCTAGCTGGTTAACAATTAAATGATCACATAAGCACCTCCAACTGAAGTCGATTTCTGGACGAAACATCTTCAAAACAAGTGTTTGTATCCGCGGGAATTCTCATAGCTTCTCCTTTGTTTTTTTTTGTACTCAGGTTATTGGCAGAGTCTTGTGGGGCTGGCAACCTTTCGGGTTAATCGCCGAAAGCTTTTCCCTACTGAGAGCAGCTGTTGTTAAATTTGGACAAACGTTCCCTCAGTTAGAGTCATGCGCGCGAACGAAGCTTGTGGTCCTGAACATCGCACGTAAAATTTTATTGAGCACTATGCTTCAGTGGTCAAAACCGAAGCAACTTTTTGGACATCCTTAATTGCTTTTTAGTTCGTTAGAACTGCTGTATTCTCGGTGTAATAAAGCTGGGACAACTTTCCTTACTTCTTTCAATGGAGATTTTGTTATTTAAGGGAATGCAATCGATGGTGGAGAATCAGAAGTCATTGAACAGCTGTTAGAACAGTTGACCATTCGGTCACAAGCAGCTGATCAGCAGTGCGGTTAACTCACATTTGGTCTACCGTAAATACTACTGAAAAATATGGACGCTGTTCGGTTTACCGTTTGATTGTGTCACGATTACGTAGCCTAACTTCATCTAGTTTCTTCTACGTAGAGGGCTCGATTCGCTTATTCATTCACTCGATGTTCACCACTTGGTCTCTTCAGCTTGACGGGGCCATTGATTCATTGACAAATACCCTAATTCGGTGGACGGAATGTCAAATCGCTTCGGTTTCAGGGAGTGTCACAAAATTTACTCCTAATTCATTAAAGTGCGATGGAATACGATTTTAAAAAATGTCCCGGTTCTTTATTGCGCTAAGGTTGAAGAAAGCTCTTCAGCCGACCGTTCTTCATGTAGAACATCACGTAGACACCGTTTTCGAGTTCTTATCAACCATATGTTCTACTTGAACACCAAAAACCTACGCAGTCGGCAAAATACACTGATTCGAAAAATTAATGTGGTGTCAACGAGTAAGTCAACTGAATGCTAAATGAAGCTCTCGTTTGTGATATACTTCAGCTGGATTTGCTACACCTACGTTGCCTCATATTAGTACGACATTCGGGATCGCGCGGTATGTTTTTTTGACGAAATGTATTCAGTTGGGACATACTACTGACAAAAACCCCACAAAGAGCGAAATCGGTCTTGGCTCGTCGATCCATTTTCAGCAACCTTAGAAGTAGTGTGTTTCACCAAGAAAACATAATTCGACATATCGAATATCGTACCAAACTAAAAATTAGGTGTCCTTTATACGGCACATTCAGTTTAGGGACAGTACACATGAGACACTCAGTTGAGTTACTTTTTAACATCAACTTAGTTTGTAGATGAGTGTATTTGACTGATTGTGTCCCAGTGATAATTCTCTTGGCCCATTATCAGCTTGTGTTCACCCTGGTAAGTTCATCATGTTTGCCTCGAGTACATGTGGATTAAGACAGTCGGTAAAAATTGTTATCCCACCATCGAATGAGTAGAACCCGAAATGTATGAGTACAAAGACAGTTTGTATTTATATCTATTGGTTGTATGTGGTTGCAGGCAAAACCTCACTTTCGTATGAACAATGTGTCTCCTGTCCTGGCGCAATTATTCTCGTGAGTTCACACGAAAGAGGATGGGCAGAACTGGACGCGAGTTGTTCTCCTATCAAAGCTCTTTGACGATGCCGGGGTTTGAACTCCGAACATCTGGAGTAGAGGTAACACACTCGTCTCTCATACCACATGTCCGGAGTTCAACGCCAAATATTTGCACTGCTGTTGAGGTCTGATGAGAGCGAAACTCGAGTCCACTTCTTCCTCCCCCTGGTGTGAACTCTCCAGAATAACTGAGCAAGGACAGAGAGTGTGTGTGATGTGATGTTCATACTGATCTACCGTATGTATTTTCACCTGTCAGTTTTAACGACTGTATCTGTTAAGAGGCACCTACAGATGGGAACTGTACTCACCGCAGTCAATTTAAAGATGCGGATATTGGCGAAACTGCCTGTGCTCAAGGACACATCCAACAACCTCGAACAAAATGTGCTTATGCCACCAGTTAGTGTTTACAAGCAGCATCAGAAAATGTCAAGATATCTGGTGGGTAGTTGGTACCTATTTCGGGGTACATGTGCAAACGCATTGGATCGATGGATGTACACACTAATTAAGCAAGCACTGAAAACTTTTGATGAGTCACGCCCATGTTACGTTAAGTCTGATGAAGTTTTCAGAAGAAAACCCACTCATAGCAGCAGCTGTGAATAATGTACAATCAGAATTTTAGTTGAGCTAACTGAACTAGGTTGGAGATCGATCGATCGACCGACCGATCGATCAGTTGAAAACAAATAGCACCACTGAGGAATACGAAAGTTTGCACGAATGTACAAATCTAAACATGTGGCACAGACTGTGAGAGCTAAATGATTCACGGGAAGAGTAGACGACTGATACAAACTTGTTCCGTTGCGTTTGCTCATCACAGAGCAGCCAGTGATTGTCCAAACTATACGAAACTTTATCTCAGCAGAAAAAAAGTATAATACTCACCAGCGGTTGTTTTACCTCTTGTCCTTTCAGCGTGGTGGGAGAAACTGTCCGATCGTGCATGTATTCTCCGTACGGACGGTAGGGGTAGTCTGATACAGAATCCGTGACTGTTGGCCTACAAACTGCCTCCAGTTTTGTCGCGTACTGTTTGGTGAGCCGTTGGATTAGTTTGGCCTCTTTCAAGTTGAACAGTTTACAGCCTAGGCAGTACGTTTTGCTACACTGACAGAGAACAGCCCAGCTACTTGGGGTGGTTCAGTTAACCTGTCAGACAAGCACAGGTGACATTCCTCATTGCCGAACAAAGGCCACCTCATGCTTCAGTTGGTACGAAATTCGAGTAAGTACAGTATATTTTCATAGAGGAAACTACTCAAAGATGGCTGAAAGTTATTCGACAGTTCACCACCGATTTTATCCTTCAAGGGTGGTGCGTTTCACGACAGTTTTAAATAGTCCATGCATCGTACGGACAGAGTGGCAAAGCGCAATCCACCATGAAACTGAATGAATATTTTGCAGTATAACAAGCTGCTTGGGAATTGTACAGAGATCCCTTATCACTTATCTAGAAGTTAATCTCTCCAAATATGGACTAGTTTACTGGAAGAGTAACTCAAGTATTCCGATCTAAACGTGAGCATGAATAAAATGGGTCTGATATTGAATAGTTGGCAGTGGGTTTAAATGAAATTTGAAAAAGTTAAATGAATTTTTAGTGTTACATCACGAGTGTTTTTTCCACTGTTAGACTGTGTCTCTCCTGTTGTCATCCTAGTAATTCAGACTTTGAATGAAATCCAGCAGACTACAGCTAATAGAACAAATGTACAGATGTGAACGTCCACGATCCTAAGCTTGACTTGGTGACCGTCCTGAAATAGGAATGGAGTGTTTTCAGTGAAAACATCATCCACAAACTCATAAAAGCGTAGCAAATTGAATTCTCTAAAGTTGTAAACGAAAGGACAGAAAAAATGCCACCACAATCCTTCCTAACGAGCAGACACCCTTGGGGGGTCATTGTCTCGCATCTGATCGACGTATGAATCCCGGGGCAGATTTCCGACAGAACCTGTTACTTGCTGGTCAAAGGTCACCTATCCGGGGAGTGGACTTACGGTGAAAAAGCGTGACTGGTGTGTGGTGCTCGCTGAGTTATGGAGTGGGACATAAGACCGACCAAACCGATCAAGAGACGTTTTCATCTGGATTCCTGTTTAGTCAGTACGAACATGTTTTTCAGATAGTGCTTGAATGGAATATGACGGAACATACTCACACCTTCATTAGTGAATCAGGTGGCCGGTGTATCAGGTTGTATATAAATATTCGGAGGGCAGAAGAACTAAGATATTTCCGATCCAAGGCTGTCACCTTCATGGTAAACGGTCTTCACTGCTGCAATGATTCAGCAGACTACACTGGCTAGAACTTCGTTCCACAAGGTCCGATCATACCAGGAAGACCAAAGTGAAGTAGTCATACTAAGAGCTGCCAGACCCCATAGTGTGAGTATCCGTTTAATAAGACTGGCTGTGGCTAAGTTTCCACTGATCTTGGCGACAGCATTGTGAGAACCGTAAAACATTTCTCTTAGGCTACCGGCATATCTATACTTATGGAAGCAACGATGCTGCCTTTCCCCGAGGAAGGACAACGTCCAACGGTTGACCATGGCCGCCGACACACGATCCAAACACGGTCGAGATACATTCAAAGATCACGAATCCAGTGCTATTCAGAAAGCACCTATTGTGCACATTAGCACTGGGAATCAAACTTCCAAGCCTTACTCCCCAGATCGAAATTCACTGCCTTGTGGGTCAGACCTGGGGACGAGGCATCCGAAATGGGAGCCCATTTTCAGGCTCTGTAGTCAAAAGATTTCATCTTTCAACATATAACGCCGATTGTAAAGAGAAAAAAGACACGTCTTCTGCGAGTTGAAACCTGAACTCTGTTGTGTAAAAAGAAAGGTAAACGGCCCGAAGACCGTTACAAAAGAACCCAAACACCAGAGAATAGATATCAGCGCACCCAGTGAGATCCGGACATCTGATTAAGAGACGCTACGAGGGGTCCGATTGGGGTGTACTTTGTTCTGGAGTGGAACAACACAGGAGGGACTAGATGAACTCACTGTCGGAGTCACAATTGCAGAGCAACTAAATAGGAGAATAGAGAAGGAAGCAAACTGCGCCAAATAATGATAGCTATCAGGAAGGTCAGATTCCTGAAAGCAACCACTGAATGCCCGAAATCTACTGAGTCCCTCATCTAGCTAGATATTGACCAGACAGACAAAGCCCCTTGATATGCAGCACGTGACAGTCTAGTATCAAACCCGGACAGCGCCAGTCAGCGCTGATCAAGGTCAGACAACGCCCCCGCAATATGCAGCGTGTCGCAGCCTCGCACAAAAGCCAGACAGTGTGCGTCAGCGTTGGACCGAGTTCGACAGTGTCCATTCAATAAATAGCTTTTTCGGAATATAGCGGTTGTGTTCCCTTCTGTGAGTCTTTTTATCCGGCACTAGGCACTGGAGCGAGGTCAGCAGTCAGATAGGGCAGATTGGCGAATCAGCAGACGTAACAGTAACCATGCTATTCCGGCTGTCGGTGTCTATCCCCCCAGATGAGGCATAAAACACATTCAAGCGTTGGATCTGATCAGATCTGCACCTTTCTCTTCCTGTTGGGAAGCTCCAGTGTTCAGGTTGGAAAGGATTAAGAGACCTGGAAAAATATGCTCATTCTATCTGGAACCGGAGTAATGAACGACAATGGTGAAAGACGATGTGTGCAGTGCTAGACCTTCCAATAACAAACAAGTGGTGTTCAACAGAGCTTACCTTGTGAACTCATCCGAGAAGTTCGCGCGGACACACAAATCGCGTATATTATTGTGCGGCAAAAAGATTCACTATTTTGTCAATAACAAATGGGACGTGGAGTATGAAGGAAAAACACGGATCTCTGGTATGTGCGTCGTACTTGTAAAAGTGCAAATTCGCGAACCAGATTGAAACTCACTCGAGTCAGATGCAAAATAAAACTAAAGAAGCCGTAAACTGCAAATCAATTTGGTTTTTGCGAGAGACTCACCTGGAACCAAGCTGAATCTTCCGTTTGTGATGTTTCCAGGCAACTGAATGTGATGTACCAGGCCGCCTCATGTTCCAGTTGCTACGATATTCGAGATATCGCGATACATGTATATACGTAATGCACTACTCGTTAGGTGTATTTCTCGAAAACAGTCCAATTTGGGTTCAAGTAGAACATAAGGTTGACGAAAACTCGGGGACTGCGCCTATCTGATGAGCCCGAAGTGGAAGGGCGAAACCGGTCGTGGGCTGTCGAAGAATTTTCAGCAACCTTATGATTAGTGCATTGCGTAAGCCGTAAACTGTCTCCAACTCTCGTGAGGCTGTAACACCCGGACTGGTAGTTACTCAAGTTCCGAGCACACGCGAAAGCCAGTGGCTTGAATTCGAAAACATACTCCGGAATTTCCCATGTATACAATTAGACTCAAACAAGAGCGGAGACCCGGTTGGTTTGATGGGAGCAACTTATCGAGAGACACCCTAATTCAAGAGAGAAGAAATGGGCATTCGTCAAAACAGCCCAGGATCCGATGGCTAAGCTTCTAAAACATCTGTGGGGAACGGATTAATCGCGCCGAAGAGCTCTAGTCGTACGGGTATTTATGTCGACACAAAGAGGTCCTTGCCAGACTGAAAGTAATCTATGCGCCAGTGAAAAGCTTACCAATCCCGACCAAAGTCTATCAGCTTGGAAACATCCCTTTCCAGCCGGTCAGGTGATTCTGATCTGAGTTATACAGCCTACCTGTCCACCACATGGAGTAAAGACTAATTCGACTAACAGCCACAGAATCGCTGATGGCTGTAAACCGGCAGCTAAATGGGAAAGCAGTAGGACTGGACGGCCCGCCTGAAGAGTTGTTCAAGTTTGAAGGGCCGATGCTGTGGAACGAAATTCACCTTCTGCGCGCAACTTGGAAGTTGGAAGTCATTCTGTAGGATTTCAGTGATGCAACAATAGGTCCTCCGTATGAATGGAAATCATGTCAGCAGGATACGGGCCACTGCTGCGTGATCAGACTTTTGTGCACAGCACATTACAGGGGGAAGCTTCCAGAACAGCAGTGTGCATTTCGTAATGGTGCAAGTACGATTGAATTAATCTCTCTCGCAGGACAAATCCAGGAGAGCGGTCGTGGATGGAACCGGCCACTTTGTAGACTTCATCAATGGCCTCGACTTACTCAACAGAAAGGCACTGTGGATCGTGCTAAGAAAGCTTGGAAGCTGAGACAAACTTTGTTACTTGTTCAAAACCTTCCAAAAGTGAGGTGAAAGTCTGGGTGCACAATCGATAAAGCAGTGAAACGGGCTTTCGCTCTTCCTTCAAACCCGTCCAACCCATATTTGGAATCCACGTTCGTAGAGAACTTCCTCTATTATAAAAGTGGTATACCCATTGAATGTTCAAGGCGTTTCCCGGTGACAGTACTGGTGCATAAGTCCGATGCTATAATCTGCGGACAAATGCGACCTAGTGCGGCAACCTGAAACAGAATCAAGGCTATTGTCTATGGCGTTTCGGTTTAGAGGCATCTCTTTTTGAGTATTTTACTAGCCCGTGCCGATGGTTCAACGTTAAACACCAGATATTCAGCTAAGTAGTTATATGGTCGCGTGTTCCGCGGATTTCTGTATTTTTGGCAAACCAAACTAATAAAATGAACTCACAACGTGCAAAAAACGAGCACGACATTTTGTCGTCTTGATGAGTGCGTCTGAAGCGATCATCACTTGCACACATATGCTGTCTTCACTACTGTACGGCAGCCTTGGAGTCATACGGAAGACATGTTTGTGTTCTTGACCGATTTCTGTCCTCGGAAACCTCTTTGAATCAAGTGAAAGGACCGAATCTCGAACACCAAAGTTCTTCGAAGTTTAAACACTGTTGAGGTTGAATTCAGCGTGACCTGCTCGACCTAACAAAGCCGACTGTGTATAGATTTAATCGGTTACTTATTGGAGCCAGTCGATGGACGCTTGGAGCTATTGCTTCAAATACAAAACGTTCGTTTGCGGTGCAGCAAAGATTGCACGTTGAAGTTTACACTGTGTACGTGTTGCAGGCTAATCTCCGTGCCCCGATCTCGTGATTTACCGTCACGTTCTCACAAGATCGCAGAACCGATTGGAATGAAGCTGGGAACCAACCGACGAGCGGTGCCATGAAGTTCTGGAATGATAGTTTGAAAGATTGTCACGGTCAGACTGAAAACAATAAATGAGAGTGAACTTTACGGTCGTTGTAGTACAACCCTCCGGGACCGGCTGCTCTGAATCTAATAGGGGGTGTTTGGCTTAATTGGAACAGAGTACAAAAGCATTCTGTCAAATGCTACTGAATGGAAAGCACGTCGGTCATGCAAACCAACAAGTCCTTACTAGTTATAAGTAGTATACTGATAGACAAAAAAAGAGCAGACAGAAATACGAGATTGATCAGTCAAGCTGGTCCAAGCGAGGATCTTTTGTATTGCTCAGTAGCATCCGTCTGGTTCCAGGGTGTGACGATACCAGTAGTACACCAATGGCATAGAGTTTAGCTACTACCCTGAAGATACACACTGGTGACGATTCCTATCAAGAGTAAAACAACTGCACTGTGCTTCGTGGCCTTCCATTTTGCCTGGAGGATGAAATCTCAATTGCGTGAGTGAGGGGGAGTCAGCCGACTAAAACTGTTGATCGGGCTTGGATAAGAGTAAGCGAACTTCGTGAAGCGTGTAGGCTAAACAAACCCAGTTGTCACGCTTGTGTTTGGAAGGTTTGGTTACTGTGACAAAACGAAACAGACCCAAGCGAGACGAAATGCTTATATCAAAGGGAGCGATGGTCCAATGAAGGACGCAAAATACCGAAGGCGACCAGTGTTTTCGAAAGTGATATAACGATGCTGCAGCCTCAAAATTAGTTTTCTAATATTCTTCCACTTCAAACTGTACAAGGCATGCAAAGCAGATGAAAAACATTTCAGGAGAAGTGTTCTTGTTCATTCGTCTTCCAGCAGGCCCACTCATCCACACATGTGACTTCGGATGCTCGCTGTTTTGTGCGTGTGTGGGTGGGTGTGGTTGGCTCAGTACGATGCACGTGAGAAGCTGCTAGAGACTGAATGTGGATTGGTAATACGGCGCAAGAAATAAGCTATTTGACGGTGCCTGTAACACAAAGTAACCACATATGTACATTGAAAATAGTACAGACTGAAAGCACACTTCGAAAACACACTTCTGTCGTTCATCTGGTCTGGCTACATTAGGCGCGGATTTTGAACGTCCGAAAATCCCGGTGCTGTGATTCAGTGTGATCGATTAGTTATCACATTTTTTGTTGATAATGTCGTTAACTGTTCGAATAAAGTACATCGATGGTTTGGTTGGGAAAGGAGAACGTGTAGTGAAAGGAAACTTCCGTGGTAAGTCTCATGCGAACGGTGTTGTCATCTGGCTTTTTTAAAATGCTGTTGTTTGTTGTTTCTTAGACCTTGTAATGTTGTGAGGGCAATTTTATTCAACGAATCTGTATTCGCAGCGAGAACGAGGCTTTTAGGGGGAACATTAGACCTTGTGCAAAACGGGTGCATTCCTCGAAGAATTGGGTAAATCGATCTGTAATCTCGACTGTTTGGGGAACAAACCTCAGCTATAAAAATATTTGCCTGATTCAGTTTGCAAAATTACTTGCCAAGCTCTACAGAAATCATTTCAGTAGACCAGCGAGAAGTTGTGCTTCCGAAATGGAGTGTACTGTTACTACAGGAAACTAACCAACAGTGAACTGTTCGACAAACTAATCTATTCTGAGGTACCTATTTTCAAAGACCTCAGGGTCTATTCTCTCCCAAGAAAGATGCTTGTGAAAAAAGACGATATTTTCATAGAAATAGTTACCAAATCTTATCCAGTCGATTAACGCGGTGTCTGAAGTGCAGCGAGGAACCGAATGATGTGTTGTGACGTCACCCGTTCTAATGCCACATCTTTGGTAACTTAAATTCACTTGTCAGAAACCTCCCAATGTTTAATTGGTTATCTTCCACTCACGGAGTACTTGCTCAGATTACAACAAGTTTGATCATTTATAGGACTATCAATTTTTTTATTATTTGGAGTTAATTTGTTATCCGACTTGTTGTCTGATGGTGTGACTGGATTGTTGTGTACGGGGGCGATGATGGTCTGTCCTTTCCACTGTCTCCGTAAGTAGAGTTAGATAGTGAGTGACCAGCGTAGCTTGTTGAAGCTTGATTATTTAAAGTACACATATAAAAACTGATAGTGATCTACCACAGCATGAGCAAGCTCACACCTACCTTTTCGATTGTTAACGTGATATGTAAGGTATAGAATCAAAACAAAAGGCTAGACTACATATGTGTCGTTTCTACACCACAAATCCTCACAACACGATGCATTAGTCCTCCAGAACTGTGAAATATTCTCCTTGGAACCATTTTTTCTTCCTTTCTTGAGTCCGGTTTACTGTAATCACTTTACCATCTCGAAATCCCATTAAGAACAAAGTGTTGGTAAAGGATCACATTCAAGTGCCCTCGTACATCCTGATGTAGTTCTGAAAAGCTGAGCCCAATAAGTCATCCTGTGTATTGCAAGAGTGAACTTCTTACTGAAAGACTGGCTTTGTCCCAGGAACTAAGGATTTCATGTGGATACTGGATGAAGGCGTAGCCTCTAAATAATCGGTACCCTTCTTTGTGGGACGAACGTTTGACGACTTAGGTTTGGACAAAGGACAGGGGCCATCTGCGTCGGTTACCTACCAATTCAAGTTCAATCTAACATGACGTGAACTCACCTCAGATACATGTCAGTCGTATCAAGTGAGCTGTTGAACTATTGAATTATGAAAATTCGGATGCGTCCAACGTACGCTGGTGGTGTAGTGGTAACGCGTTCGCCTCGCATGTCAGATGTCCGTAGTTCAAATCCCCGCACGGCCTTTGGATATGCACTGCTGATGAGCTCTAATAAGAGCGAAACTCGAGCTCAGTGCTTCCCTTTGGTGTGGACCCACCGGAACAATTACGTCAGAACAGGAGGATGACAGTTCAAACGAGAGCGGTGTGAATATGAACAGAATATGAGTCACTTGGAAGATTATATTTGAATGCACTGTATGCGAGAAGCCAAACCAAACAGACAGATTAAAGGGACAGAAATTGGATGCGGTCTTTTTGACTACTTCTCAGTAGCAACGTATAACCATGCCGTTCAGCTACGCTTGTTTCAAAGGGCACATAAACATAAATTGGGTCAATTCATGTTGTTATAGCCGTGACATTGTATGTTATGTCCGACTGCTGTCCCAGCTCCAGTGCCTTAGTGCCCGAAATAGAATCACCGACAAGGTACACAACAGCGTTATTGCAAACAAGCGAGTGCGAGAGTACAACAACCTCATTCTATAATTTAGGGGCACTGTTTGACCTTGATCCAAGGCTGTATGCTGGGTGCTTAGTGAAGTTTTGAGGGTCTCAGCAGGTTTCGGGTATTCTAGGATAATCTTTACAGTGTAACAGTTAGCTCGCTTGGGAATTCATATTTTGAATACCAGAAATGTCATTATAGAGGAATATATTATATCATCTCAATTTTCATTGTACTAACTGATACGACTTAAATTCAAGCAGAATTAATTTGTTGTAAGTTATCACGAGAAGACACTCGGTTGTGTCAAGATTCAGACAAGCCGCTTTGTCCACAAAGGATAAATGGGTTTAATACACCAGTTTTCCGCGTCGTCTACACAAGAAGTAATATAAACGAATTTTGAAAAAATGAGATTAAGGTTTGGCTTTGTTTAAGTCGTTTGAACCTGTTCTGTAGTCAAATTTGAAAGCTATCTACCTCGGCTTCCGTTAGATTGGTGTCAGAAAATCTCCAGCATATGTCTTATCGTTCGTTTTCCCCGCGTATCTGCTGCATTGCCTCAGAGCTCCCGTGCCATGTTTAACGACATTTGCCGTTCTCCTACAATTCCCTTGCAATGATTTCTGAATTTTCCTGCAACACGTCCATCTACATAAATAATCGATAATGGCGTCTGCAAAAAAATCCCACGACTGCGATTTTACTTTGTCATGGTAAGGCTAAATCATCTCATTTGTGTCTGGCTGATCGATAAACTTCTTTCAAATGTCCTCACACTTGTCTGGAATCTGGATCAGTTGACTGACCGGCATACCGAACAACCCAAACATGTGAAATAACATTGCTCACCGTTCGGGTCAGTGTTGTGATGAGCTAATGTCAAACCATACCCATCACAGTGCCACCATGATATAGACTGCTTGTCGTGTATGAAATGGCTTGTAACCCAACAAAAGCGCGATCGTGTTCAGGATTGGCTAATTCACATCACACTTACAGCTGAGGCTAACGAGGCACACAATGGCCCCAAGGGTAGGTTGGTTGCCCAACGGTATGAAAGCACGAACACTAGTAACAACCTCAGTGCTTCGTATGAATTTAATTCATCTCCCGTCTCAATACAACTGTAGCTTCCTTGTACAGGAAAAATATGTTTTTCGTTTGGATCGGCTTTCCATAACTAGTAAAACTTGGTCTAAACACTTCCGTCACATCTCTGAAAAGCACTCTTGCCTCCAGGGAAGCATATTTTGACGCAAGATAGTCTGAACCAAAGTTAGCTCACAGACTACTGCACTCTGAATATCAACTCAGGACTTCAAAAGAAATCCGTCCATTGATAAGGAGATAACCATGATAGTGCTTCTGATCACTTGTTTTTTTCCGTTGTTTACATGAACCACTTTGAATGCCATTGTATCGTCGAGCTCAACTCTGAACCGAATACTCGTATTGGGTCGAACGAGATCAAGACCAAAGTTTTTTAGAATATCACTTTTCGTATGTGACAGTACACTGATGCCCCCTTCCAAATTGTTAGTTCGCTCAGAATCCGGTGTAAGCCAACCAAATGAGGCAAGATAAACGCCTGCCTGCCTCGGGAATTTTGCCGAGACGCAAACAAACCTGGCCGCTTTGTCTGCAATGTATGGGTTGTTGCATAACTGCACCAGGGGACATTGAAGTCACTGGACCAAGACATGATTTCTTGTCCTTCTCCTTCGTTAGCCCTCTTTGTATCAGCTTGTGCTTGGTACTTTCGAAGACGATAGGCCACTATCTACCGGCTTTGAGGAAAAACCGGTGACAGACTTGACGGAGCTGGATAGAGCAAAAAGTCCTTGCTTCAAAAAGCGCGCTACCGGATAGTCATGGGTAGAATGCTATCACGTGATATCGGGACCAGAACATCAGTAGACCATCACAGGCAGATATATCAAATCGATATTTGAATTGCTGAGTGCTGATAAAGGCTATATTCGACTGATCGAAATAAGGAGGAAGACGGCTTTTTGGACTACACTGGAGTGGAGTGCCACTCAATTTAGCACAGTTAAGAATGAACCCACGCACTGACAAGTAGATGAAGAGCCCAGAATTACGCTGCATCCGCGGTAATATCTAGGGGATCAGTGCGGACATTTTGCCTGAATCATACCCCTTCGTGTTACTTGGACTTTTTGACCCGGAGGGGAAATTTTTATTTTTCGTTTTTATTCGTAGGTGAAATAGGATAAACAATTGATTAAAAAACTCAGTGCAGCTCAAAATGTTATTGCATCTAACGACATGCTTGTAAAAAAATGGAGTAACTGACTCCGTAATATTGTCATCTTTACTGTCAAGTGAAAACGATGCGAAGTGTCACGAAATTTAGCCGTTTTTTAACAATGCCCAACGGCATTGATTCACGAACATATAAATGCCCTAGTTGGGCTGGTCAGCTGCTTGGAACTCCCGCAGACAAACCCATTCTCCCGTGACCTCGTAGCATAGATACCTACTGATCGAAACTTTTTTTAGTGACTGTGCCAATAATTTTTAGGATGGTCTCAGTTTTCATCTTTCGTGGAGCGCAGTCATCATTCAAAAACGCTACGGAAAGCGTAATCATTTGATCGTTCTGATACCTACGCGTGTGTCGATTAAAGTATGAGTCACCTCAAACCTTTTGCGGCTAGCCATTATTCTGGTCCCTTAGATTACGTCACCACTGTGCCGTATTTCTGATCGTCGTGCGTGGGTTTCATCACATGTCTATCGGATGCAGCTAATCTCCCGCTGATATGCTTAAAAGTGCATGTGGCCTGCAAGTGCATGGACTGCTGAACCACGACAACCCCAGTGCACCCGACAGTGGAAGTGACCGTGTGGGAAGACAGTATGGAACGGGCAGTGTGCAGAATGAATGAAACCTCAAAGTGGAACGAGTTTCGTAGATGTGAGAATTTTGTGATCAAAAGTGTGTTGAGGAGGGGGTTGGTTACGACCAGTGGAAAAGATGGCACGTCTAAAAATGCTTAACGTGTGGATTCGTCCGTACGAAGGCTGTTTGTGGACAACAAATGCGTAAGAGAGTACACAATACACAACAAAATTTGGTCTCATTACTACCTAATACGCCAGGAGCTTCTTCTTGGAGGAATCAGTCGATGAATTTTCAGTAGACAAGCAGGTTTGCTACTGGTAACCTATGATTTTATGATAAACTGAGCAAACTAAGGACTAATGAACCATCTACATACATTGAGGATGAGTTTGGTGATCAATTTTAGCGATCAATAGAACAACAAATCTTAATTTGTCACAGATTCATGGGAGCGATCAGGCAGTGCTTGTCTCCAACATTCAATGGATGACTGTATTTTCTGTTGGGCCTTTGAATGGATTTTCCTAATCTACTTCTGAACAAGATTTCCAGACGATTGGAACAAAGTCCCATTCAAACATACTGAAGTTATTTGTTGTTCCGAGAACTTTGGGAGTTTCGCTTATCCAACCGCGATCAGAACCTCACTTATGATAGGACTAACCGTCCTCTGTAAACCGTATCCCGTTCAGCTCTATTCGTGTTTCAAACGACAACTGATTTTGCTTTGAACTGACCAATCTGTATGGATCATTGGGGATTTTCAATTAAGACATGATCCGGATTTCCCATGCAATCAATAAAAAATTTGAGTTTCATTCCTGGTGCCCACACTCGAGCCCCATGTTTCCTATTCAGTTAGTAAAAAAAAATTCACATTTTTTAACCTACTCCAAAGGTCTGTTGAAGTCTTTAGTGCGAGGTTTACTTCGGGTTGATATCATGTACAAATATGATGATAAAATACTTTTCATTCAGGTGATACTTTTGACCATCCACTTAGAGTTCTTCTTTTCGGTCGTTGCCAACATCAAAGAACGTCCACGTGCCCATAAACTTAGCCGTACTCTCAAAGCTATACTAACCAGTGTGCAGTGTAGGCCTTGATTTTCGATCCATTGTGTGTCCGCTCAGAAAAGTAAAGTTGAAAATATTGAGAAAGCGAACCTCGTAAGTTTATTCTAACTTGTGTACACGTAGTACACGCGTATAAACACGCATTTCGTATTTTATTGCAACTGAAGATTGGTCATTGACCCACTCCCTTAGACCCGGCCTTAGACTGGATGAATCGATTTACAATGTGATTGGTGTTCACGCGTTGTTGTCAACAGACAATATCCAAAGTAAACGTTGGCAACGTAAACCTATCGAACTACAAGTTCACATTTCGGGACCTATAGTCTGTCCAGATTATTCCGCCAATTTGAAGTACAGTGCTTCCTTGAACTAGCGTTTCTTGGCAATTTGAAACTATCTAGTGTCTCCGTGATCTTTAATCGTCGTTATGAACAGAGAATAAATAAGACTTTGGTGCTCCCACCGAGTGGATTAGGCAGATACCCCAATCCCATTACTTCTGTTGCATGTATGAAAGTATGAGGTCGAAGTCATGCTATGCGAGTTGCTTGAATAGGAAATTGGCTTGCATTTTCCTGGCGAAAAATGAAAACTAAACATTGTTGTGTTCTGGGAGATTGCAGGATGTGTAATTTTCTCGTTCGAACAGTCCAGCTCCCGCACTGAAGCCACTGAAGTCTAGTGAAGTCTAGTGAAGTCTAGTGATTCCGCATCAAAGGAAGAAACCACTGGAGTTTCGCTCTCACTGGAACTCATCCACAGTCCACATCCTCCGCCGTGCCGGGACATCTGACACGAGAATCAACCGTGTTACCACCACGCCACTAGCGCAGGCTGGATGTACCCAGGTTATCATGACCGAACGGGCGGACATAGTCAAGCTTCAAAGATGTGATTGGTTAACCCGACACCTCGAGCGACGGCCTAATGACCGTCCTGCTTGTGTCGATCGATTGGCTCACGTGTCAGAACCTGTCCAACGGGTGTCTGAAGCCTGCTGGCACTTTTCCATTAGTTGCAAGTAGTGCCGCGATTTGTAGAATTCATGTTAGGGGATGAAGACTGCCCAAACAAGAATGATACGGATTTGGACGTATTGTTACGTTGAGGTGTGTGTGTGTGTGTGTAAATTTACGCACGGCTATGCAAACAATATTCAAGTCCAGTTTCACTTGAGCAACTAACTGTGATGGCACTTCGCCTGAAATTTGTTTCATTGGCCACTGCAGTTGCAGGTCAAAGCAAAAGTTGACCAAATCTGCTCATTTGCAATCCAAGGTTTCTGTTCCACCGCCGTCGGAGAGAAATACAAGCAGCGTTGGGGACGGTGAGGTTGGAACGAATGTACCGGTCAGCATGATTGAAACGATGGAGATCGTAACCGATATGTTTGGCGTTGTAAGCATGAAGCATACAAAAATCGGAGTGAACTTAGCTAGTGAATGCTACCCATCTTGTGCAGAGCCCAAATAAAGTTGCATCAGACTCGTATAAAAAGACAACAAATATCCGAATCCATACTGATTTTATGGATACGAGTTATCACTGGCTTTGAAGGGGAATGAATTGGATGACTGCTTCTGATGAATACTTTTGAGCACAGTTATTCTCAACGGACAAACAACACTCTGCTTTGATTTGCGTTAGACAAGTGAGCCAGGCTGCGGAAGACATCGTCAAATACCGGTTTGTCAGTCAGGCTTTTTTTCAGTTGTTCACGTTTCCAGCTGCTGCCGCTTGTTCTGATCCATTACGTAACCTCACGACGAAGGACAATCTGAGGACGACTACCGAATTGGTTGCGAATTAGTTACTCTATTTCGAGCCGCAGCTTTTCAAGCCGTTTCACGTGCGCGCGTAAAATGATTCACTTTTGGTTTCCAAGATTCTAGGCCACATTGTGTCACTCGAGGTAAACAGATTCGAATAACCCGTTTTCAAATGCAACTGTCTCACCTGATTATCTTAGAAGGTTAACGAAGACACCCGATTTTCCACGACTACAACAAATGTCTTTCGAAACAGTCGTCTGATTCCGAACTTAGGTTGTTCAAGATATAAGATGGTTTGGAGTGTCAGTGAACCACTCTTTCGCGATATCAAAGTCAAGGCTGGGGACAACTTTACTAGTATAGCCTTGTGATAAGTGATGCTCGCTGAGCTAGGGGGAAATCGACCTGCAGCTGATGAATCGTACATTTGTGATATTCATAATGTAACAGACAGGCGGAGGAATGATTCGTTTTAACTCGAGATTAGCGCATGGTTTATCGCTGTCCAGGAGAAGTATGGACCTACTGAGTGATTAAACTGAGGGTACGGAGGATTGTAATGAGGCTGTACTCCTCGATGCCGTTGTCTCTTATCGTTTAGCCCATTTCCCAGAACTCCTCTTAAAATGCGTCAGTTCTGGCAGGGTTTCAGAATCTGCCCTGTGATGTCCGAACCTTCGAAGAAGTATGGCTTTTCGATCATGGTGCTTTCTTAATTCGTCCTTGTCACGAAAAACGCAGTCATTTTATGCAGTAACAGTGGACGCTACTCAGTATCAAGTTTGCGTGAGCATCACGCGCATAAAAGATCCTGTAAAAAAACAGAATGCGTGGAATTCGTCTACATAAAGTGAATTTTGGACCAAATACACCCACAACACAGAGGGGTGAACAGTATTGTTTCCGGAGTCTCACAGGGCTAAAATAACAATGATGACTGAAAATAACAAATGTAGGTGATCATGGAGATAGAGATTTGTGGTTGTCTGTGGAGATTAATTCTAATATTACAGTGGCGTTTTCCCCATGAGGTCAGCCTCATCATAACTAGCTACGTTTTTTATTGGACTCGGACTACAGTGTACTTCCTCTGTGGGTTACTACAATTCTGTTCTATTGTTGGTGTGGTAGTGTGAGGAGATTTGGGGAATTTTGGTGGAGATTTCATGCTGTAGATGAGGCCAATTGATGCTGAAAAGCTCAGCAGTACTGTACACCCGTTTCATCCTTATTGGGAATCATCAGCAGTGCGCATCTCACAAAACTCCAGAGAGTTTCGAAACCGCGACCTCCCTGCTAGTCGTTTCAAAACTTAACCGTTCGGCAGCTCAAAGGAAGGATAAAATTCACCCGATGAATGTTACTTTCATCTGAGACATTGTTGTTCGAGAAGCCAGTCGACGAGCGTGACCACGTGATATGAATCCCGTGACTGAGGGATGAGGGACGCTATATCCTGTCTAGGTGCGAGTCAATCACACCGCTGATCAGCCTCTGCTGGCCGAAAAATTGTGTTTAAACTACTAGAGGTCGCGAGATCGAAACTCCCTGTAGTCTGGTGAGGTTGACTTCATTTACAGGATGAGATCTCCACGGAAATTCTGCTCAATATAAGGTTGTATCTTGTATTTTTTCGTATGTCAGGTGAGCATCTTGGAAAGTCTTTAGCGCTTAACGTTCCTTTTTAACAATCAGAGTCTGTGGATGTATTCAATGGTTTCACTTCTGTCGGAGTAAAGGTGCTCAATCTTTAGTAATATTTTACAAGCCCAAGTGGACATCTACGAAAGCATTAACCAGGCCAGTTTACATAGTTACCGTCGGACCGTGTCGTCTGCTTCGAAAATGAGCCACACAAACAAAACTTTATGGGGAAGCTTAAACACGGAACTGTTTGTAGTAAAGGAGAAAAGTAGCTTATCCCCTTTCTCAAAGAAAATCCATCGTTGAAGGGTCCAATATATCTGTTTGGTGAGCATAGTCGAAAGGAAATGGTTTACGTTGAAACAGTATCATAACATTAGACTATGACATGCACAATTGAAATTCCTATGAAGCGTTTATCTGACACACATTACGAAACTCCGTATTAGAGAGCTACCGATCGATGCATTCCCGTTCTGTTTGAATGCGTGTCATCAAGTCTTAGTGTGCGTCGTTACTGAACAATCATTTTTTGTGAGACTATGATCAATACTGAGCCAGCATTTGACCTCCTTGAAGTAATAACCGAAGAAGAATTGTTCGCAAGTGCGATGTCCCAAACCAACCTACTTAAAACTACTCACATCAAGTTTAATGATCTGCTGGGAAGCTATAAACCCGGAATAATTGCGGTTTATATTTGGTTTGCTTCGCAGTAAGCACAGGTCCATACAAATCGGGAATTTGTGTGCGCAGCTCATCAGGGATTCGCTCTGGTCGATACATGGCTCCGAACTGAACAGTATTCACCTTATAGCCAAAAATGGTTAAATCTACGCTCATGTGGTATTTTCCTTCAGCATCTGCACTTGACAGACGCGAAAAATGAAATACAAGACACCACTTTGAATGATACTTCAACGCTGTTCGGTAAAAACTCACCCCAATCTTAAAGTAGAAACTTACAGCTGGTTGTTGCTTGTTAATGTATTAGTCACCAATGTTTTCCGCCTCAAATAAGATCCACTCGTTTCGGTCAGAGTATGCTCATAGGCCTAAGGCATTAGAATCGTCATCCAACAAGCACAAACCCTGTCGGAAACGCTTAACAGTCTCATGCAAAGCCGACTAAGCCTATGTTGAAAAGCTAAGAAACACGATGATGATGCTGCATCCGTTCTGGGCAACTTCTCCAGAGTGCATCTCGCGGGCCTCCAACACGTAGCTAACTCTAACTTGCTGACAGCAGCTGAAGTCAACATCAGTCAGCCACAAACTAGTTCGTGATTACCTGACTGTTAATCCATTCGCCGAGGTTGACCGTCAGCCTGTAAGCGGTTCGTCACCAAGCCAGAAGACCTCGTCAACACACGGCTGCTTGCAGTCTCTGATGATATCTTCTCTCGAAGCTAGAGAAGTGGAGTAAAATTCACCTGATCAGATCCGACAAACCCATTTGAGCTCTCAACAATTCAACATATGGTCAGCTACAGGAGACTAAATGGTGATGTTGTTGACCTTCACATACAGACGACGGGGTGCAACTAATGCTTCAGTCACATGACTCTTGTCAATCCACTGTATACTGACTCACTTTCAAGTTACGACTTCTCCGTTAGAAGTGTCAGGTTACTTAATACACTACTCATGAGGTTGTTGAAACTTCTTCGACAGCCCACGACCGGTTTCATCCTTCTTGGGGCTCATCAGGTAGGCGCAGCTCCCGAGTTTTCGTCAACTTTATGTTCCACTTGAACCCAAATTGCACGAAATTAGTGAACTAACATACTCAGCTGGGTTCCAGCTGAGTCTCTCGCACAACAAATTTGTTTGCAAATGAGTGTATGTTGCTAATCTCAGTTTATTTGTTTATTTTGGCCTACACTAATGAGAATGTTTTGAAATCCACCCGGAAAGGTAAAGTCAACCTACGCTTGAAAGTCGAGTAGCACCTCATGAATGAGGAAAGGTACCGAAACACAGTTTTCTCTGCCCAAACCATAGAATGGAACTACAGCGTGTTCTCACTGCAATCAAAATTGCAAGGCAGCGACACGGAAGCATCGATCGGTGCTTTTTTGCAGGATCCATGAGAGTTAGACTGGATATGGCTGACTCAGCAAAACACGCAAGCCGCTGATGTGGTAACTCCGATTAGGCATGCTCGGACGTGCTTGGACAAGCTGCATCGACCTCTAACTGTTATCTCATTTACTTCTTGTGTTTGAGCTATCAAGTAGAAAAGATCTGTGGCGCAAACATTTTGAGATTTGCTCTCGTGAATGCACTGTCAACCAAGTCTGGTGACTGACAGGTGCTCCGGAGCTGTTTTTCGTTTGAAACGGTCCACTTTGGCTGAAATCAAATTTGAAACATTTAGTGGTGACTTCACAGCCGATATATGGATAACTAGCTACCCGTGTTGTGAAGTTAGGCTTGTGTTTTTGACACACTGCTTACATTCAACCTCCTGTTGTCCCAGGAGTGACCGTTTCTAATCAACAACTGAGAACAAAGAAACATGGGTTATTGGTTTATTATTGAGTAATTGATTGAGTTATTGGTTGATGCTGCTAATCAGCGCTGGATTTTTCTATGCTGCTAGGACTTATAGTTCAAAGGAATGAAACTTCAAAGTTTTCAGAGTGCTTACGGTAACTAGTACAAGGCTGCATTCTGGTGAACAAGTTTTTTTCCCAGGTTACTGCTGGTGCAAAGGAAGAAGTCCTTCGCTGCGGAGTTGTCTATTTGACAACACCAACTTAACAGTTACAGACTATTGAACAGGGGAGCAAAACTCTCATATGCATCTCGTTTACAAAACTGAATATCCACCTTCTCCTTGAACGCGTCTTCCTGAACTTTTCTGGATATTCACTGACTGTTACTCAAATGCAAGCAAATACTACAAAGAGACTCCACAAATTCCGTAACAGATCTCACTTTTCAAGAGACGCAAAGCGGATTTACGAAAAGACATGCTACTCACATGCCTCATCAGTAGTATCCACCGTTACGCTGGTAGCAGGATCTGGAGGCTAATGTGACAACTGTTAAGGAAAGAGAACAGTAGGTCTTTAGCAGTTCGTGTTTTAGGATTCAAGCAGAGGATAGTTGTGAATGTCACTGCAAGCATCGTAGTTGATGAAGAATTTATTGATCACTCATGTCACACGTTAGAACGAACTGGAAAGTGGATATCTGACACCGTAAAAAAAATTACAATGAATGACACAAGTCATCACCTCGATAAAAAGCGTTCCATCTTCAGATGGATACACGATACGGAAGTGAAGCAAACTGGGTAATAAAGTACACAGAGGCCTTCCACATAAACTACAGAATATGAGTGGATTTATGATCTCCCTTGCACACAAATTTAATTTTGACAGGAAACTCAACTGAACCCAGCTAAATCTCTCGTTTATGATGGTACGCTTCAAACAAGAGATCTCATATCAAAACCGAATTCGTTTTAAAATGAGAGTATTGGTCGAAAGCTGTCAAATTTGCATCAAGTAGAACCTAAGGTTGACGGGTCTCGGGGAGCCACAAGAAGGGTGAGATCGGTCGTGAGCTGGTGTAGTTTTCAGCAACCTTATAAATAGTGTGTTGTGAGTGGATCCGGGTGAGTAAATGAGAAACATGAGGCTCGGAATGAATGCGGTGTTCTTTGAATAGTTCACCTAGCTTGACATTTAACTAAAAGAAAGCCGACAAAAACACAGCAATCACTCTAAGAGTAAAGAGAACATTTTTCTCGTTACAAGAAAACCAATGTTTTATTGGAAAACCTGTAACTTCTGTAACTTGAAACAGACATAGAGACCAACAGAACTTTGTACACAAAAGATGTGTATATTAACTGTCTTCCAAAAAAAAATCAGATTTTACCTTTGCTAGCAATTTTGGATCTATTCAAGAGGTAGTTGGCACTCGGAGGATCCCTGGCACCGTTCACAAACTCGGGGATCAACAAAATTTCTAACCTAGGGAAACACATGGACGCATCTAGAGGAAGTTGTGACTGCTATAGTCAAACATTGTTTAGCTGCTTGAACATACCGCTGATTTGAATATTCCAGTCATTTTATACTCCACCCTGAGGTGCGTGTTCCGTCCTCAGCACTCCTTAGGAAGTTGATGACAGCCCATTACCGGCTTCACGCTTCTTGCTGCTCAATAACCGGGTTTGCACTTTGGATTTCTATTAACTGTATGTCTCTAGTTGAAAAATGTTATGAGAGGAATTTGAGTTTACCGTCAACGCCAACGCCAACCAAACGAGTGTTCTTCACAGCTTACGCACAAATCGGTGTCCAAGAGAGAAATAGCCTTGACAGAGATTTGAAGACCAGGCCTACCTGGTGAGCTCCAAGAAGGGCCAAACTGGTAGTGGGTCGTCTGGACTCTTCATCCACCTCAGGAGAGGAATTGCATCTTGAGTATCCTTTCGAATAAAGCGTGAGGCAGTCTTTGTGCAGCATATTCGGTTGAAGTATACTGCAAAAGAAACAATCAGTCTGCTGTACCCATAAGCTGACTTGAATGAACTCACTGAATTACCCAAGAGGTAGTTCTCCCGGATAGGGTTTTTCAGTGAATATCTCTCACGATGTTCTCATTTGACTAAGGTTCATCTTGCCCTCCGAACCCCTGGCTGTTCTTTCTACAGTCAGATTCATTTTATCCATCGTCACTTCAATTTCTAGATGCTCTGCAGCTATCGTCTATTAAGATTCGGTCGTCTTAGTTATCAGTTTGATGATGTGTTCTCACTCAGCCAGATAAAAATTGCGGTAAACGTTTTTGAGAAGAAGACTTTATTCTGACTCTCCGATTTATTTGAAGTCATCAACTTTACCCGAGGTCGCTCACTTGCATTAAGTGTTAGGACCCAGTGGTGCTCACTGCCCTAATTTGAGGCGTTTTCTCCTCAGATTTGTAGCTTAGATAAAGGAAGACCCCATTCAAAATAGCCCTGCGGTATATATCGCATCGGTATGTAAAAGCATCATTTGGAGGGAAGTTTATAAGAACTGTTGAAGACGTCAAAGGATCCACGTATTGCTTTGTAGTATGAACACCGCTCTTGAATAGCATCACCCTACTTTTCATCCCTCTGACACAGACCGATTGAACGGAGTCAATACTCGAAAATTTCACGGCACAACTCATCATTAGGTAGCCCACCAGATGATCTTGCCTGAGCGTTGAATCACGTGTTTCGGACGTTTTTGACTCACTGTGGACTCGAAATTACATACGGCATGCGAGGGAAGCTAAAGTGCATGCGGTGGTTTAAAGAGTTCGAGAAATATGCCATCAGCCATCGGGTAGCTAAGTTAGATAGGGTTGCAGCATATGAGTACGGAGCAACCGGTGAGTCGACTTTGTGCTGTTCATCTTCTGACGCTATTCATCAGTGTGAACTGCACTTAAGCCAATTAGGCAGCCGATCAAAACTTTCCCGGCTGATTCAAATCGACAGTTATCCGGTCAACTAAGAGGGCCAACTATTTGTTGACACGATCTACCTGACAAGTCATGAGGTTGCCAGCCGAGTTACATGTGGTATTCAGTTCGTAAGTCAAACTCACAATGGATCCACAAGCAGATCACAGAGTTCTTGTTAACACTGGAGTGAAAAGAATAACTGGCTAAATTAACAGACTAAAATGAAGATGAGGTCAGGGCAAAACCGTTTTTGGAAAGCGATAACACGTGGCCTTTGCCACTGATTACCTTCATCAACTTTCTCTGGGACCTTTCCAACAGGAAGAATCTTCCTGTGAAGAAGTCTTTGCTGCGAAGGGGAATCGGCTGAAAGTATTCTCTTCTGAGATGAAGGTCTGTGCATCGTAGAATTTTGTAGTAGTAAATTTTGAAACAGCCATCGCTAAGACTTATTCCACAACCACACGGCAATGGTCTCTTCACAGGTACCCTGGTCTCAGGGGTAGCTACCATCGACAGTGGTCAAAAGCGTCTTTTTCCATGATACACTCTTCTGAGATATCACCGCGTGGTTCTTTCGAAATTGGCTTATTAGAGCCGAACAAGAGTCACGCGTCCTCGTTGAATGAGTATATTCTCGTTCATTCAAATATTAGGGTAAAATCGCTCAGCAGTGCGGCCGTAACCGGACCACACAGTCTGTAACTAAACAGCATTCCAGAGAACCGTGTCCACATGTTTATTTGCCAGTTCGAATTCACCAGAGTACAGACCGTTCTCACGCTAGTTTCAATTGGTAGCTAATCTTTGATGCTGGCTGGAAACAGTGGAGAAGAGAACTATGAAATGATTTTTAGGAAAAATCAATACTGATATAGTAATTGATTGCATACTTTCGGAGTTACGTAAAGATGTGCACGGTTGTAGTGCAATTTCAGTAATTAAAGCAGTGCAATTACTCAGGAGACGAATCCGTCTGAATTGCTTCTCAAGCTTTCGGAGTAACGAGAGAACGGTTTCGCTAGTTAGAGAGAAGTCATCACTTGGTAATCTCCAACCCCCTCCGCCGAAAGAGAATGTCTGGCATAAAAGACAATTCTGTATGGAAAAGTATTATTTAGAACAGGCTCGTTGAATTCAGAACTTGGCCAACACGGGTAACGTAGATGACGAATGCACTGATGAGCGAGGCTGACCAGAGATTTACGATTCACTGAGGTCCATATAGCATAGTGCCTGGTTAATGCTAACAATAGTTTATTTTTCATGGAGTATTCCCGGTCCATTTGACTCATGTCGCACTGCTATGTGCCAAGCTGGTGCAGCCGGTTGCGGCCCTTCCTTCCCACTGTTGTCCAAAAAGTGGGTCATTTGCAGCATACTCATGCGAGCACGTACGCATGCATCCAAAACAGCATCGGACACGCCTGTCTGTCTTGGTTACTCACGCATTACGGGTTGGCAGTGCAATACTTGAACACCCCACATGATCGTAGTGCTTTGCTTGAGCCTTCGTAGCTTTTTTTGCCTGAAGGTCGACCCACGTGTTTTCATGACCTTGGACAGAATCTAGTTCCACACAGGCAGTCTAAGTTTCATCTGAATCGGTTGCATGACTTATGCGTTGCATGAAGTAGTTTCACTGCTATACGATATAGTTTCTAATTAAGCCCCGGAGGACAGGATATGAAAACCATCAAAATAACGTAAGGTGTGTTTTAGTGGCTGATTTACCAATGCTTAACTGCAGTCCGTTCACAACGACGCGACCCTCGTGGATCAGCATCGTTCTACGTTCGACCGAAGTGGTGTTTTGTTTATCAACCAGCCTGTTCCACTATGATCATCCACAATAGGCCCGTGATAACAGCCGCGGTGAATGCGTTTGGTCTGAGGTTATTGGCGCACACACACACTTCTCATGGTGAAACATCTGGCACATGGATACCCCGACAAGTTCCAGGTGCCACCAGATGGACGTGCGTTCTGTGGTATCATCGGCAAGCGAAAAAGTAAAAACTATGCCAAATTTCTCATGATGGGTGAGTGACCAAAACCGAAAACGAACAGTGAGCTGGATATCCGAAGAGAATGTTTTCGAATTCGTCCACTAAATTACGCATCGGTTGGACGCATTCAGACAGCCCATCGTTGAGCATATTTTACGCACGGTGTTGCAGTATAGTACCAGCGACTTCTTGAGACAGCTATTAGATTATTCAATAACCTTCATCGGACTACGATATGCAAGTGGACCTCACAGCAAGGGTCACTGTTCATTTGTTACGAAGCGACGATTTCGATACACCAGTGTTCCGCAGAGCAATACCAAGAGAATAGTTTTTTTACCAAGCAACATCTTTGGTTTGATAAAAGAAATACGCGTTTAGTTCGCCAATTGGTGTTTTGCGCAACCAACCGCCGAGTTGTATATTTGCCTGACCTTTGTTTGACTGTTGACGAGTCCTTGAAGTCGCACTGTCGGGTATATCTAATAAAATGGATAAATTTGGCTTGCATCCATTCTATTGAACTTCCGTCGTCAACTGCCAACTGTACTTCTGTAACAAACAATCATCAACGTGTCAGTTTTATCCGAGGAATCAACTGGGCTGTCCCCAGGATCCGCTGTACAATTAAACTCGTCGGTTTTGATAGCACGATTGAGTCTATGACTGGAGTTTGAGAAGAACTGTGGTATTTTGTCTTGAAAGACGCTAGATGCCCTTCAACTTGATCGACTGATGTTCCGTTTGTTCATTGTTCTGTTTTGCTAAGCTTGATAAAGTCGGACAGTCCATATGATATATGATCATATGGTCATATGATCATATATGATCGAATCATGTTTGTTTCTGGTGTTTTCTACCAACGTTTCTGGCGACCCACTCGAGAAACCTCAGGTTATGCTTGAGTGAGTGCGTTCCAATCCATGTTTTTATTCAGTATCTTGAGGGATTTGATAGGACCAAGTACATGAGCACCATCAGAGTCAGTTCAGTTTGTTCGGATGTCTTCCTGTTTCCAAGTGCTATGCTAAATATGTTCAAATTGACCGGATAAGGCCAATCAATGTACTTTTTTTCGGATTTTGAATGCCAAAAAACGTCGTCAAACCGCTTGTCCCACACCAAACATGAGGCCACATATTTGGCTGTGAATTAGATTATTACTTTCGGTTTACTTCTGTCGTCACAGCTAAAGTTCACCTTTTTCGGGAGAGTCAGTCCACGCGATTGTGCTTAGGTTCCGCTCCATGGGCAGAAGCCACAGTGGTTGAATAATACTTACGCCTCTTCTGGTGGAATCGAAAAGTTTCAGTAGAAAATAATTGGTGCATCTTTTTTGTGTCAGAAAAACTGAGCACAGATCCAGAGCAACTGTTTATGAGGACGGGCTTGGAATTCTCCAGAATATGTTTACGTTGAAATGCATGGAACTACTTTAGACTATTCTTCCGGTAGATAGAGCACTTGAATCGTCAACAACTCATGTGAAAGAGATTGAGATGGGTCTGTGGTTGAGGTGCAAACTCGTTCAACGAAGGTCCACGGTTCGAACCCAACCCCGGTATCTCGACTGTTCTTTTCTAGGCCTGGGTAACTCGGCAGTGTCTCAGCCCTCGTATTTCCTTCATGTAGCGTGGTAGCTAGGCGCTTAGAGGGATTTGACTAATTAATTCATATGAAACACCAAAATTGCTCTACGATTACCAGTTCCTGCGCGGTAGAAACTTTTCTGTATGGTTCTCCATCGCCAGGTAACTCAAGATGTGTATACGGCGTGGGCCTAAATTAGCATAGTTAGGACTGGAGCATTCTCAGATTCAACCAGACGCTCATGAATCACCATGCTCGAATCCGACGGTGATTCACAATGTAAGTTCCTCTGGCACCCAAGAAAGCATAAGTCAAATTACTTGGTTCATGCGGTTTTGCCTTTAGCTGTGGGAACTGGCTGTCTCGCGTACATTAGACAGGGGGATGATGACAATACGGATGGAGTACATACAATCTGTTCGTAGACATGCAGCGCGGCATCAAGTGGGCGGATCACAACTGCCGCATCTGTTGTTCGCTGAACTGGGCAATTTTACTACAAACGTTTCATTACCCATCTACCTGGAAAGGCTGTGGTCGATTAATGTGGATAGAATGGTGACGTCAAAGGATAGCATTGTTTTGGCATCCTCTGTTTTGAGGTCGTGGAGTTTCTCTCGGAAATCACCAGCATTGTTTGTTCCTATTCGGCAGTCAGATGCCTCAGTCTTCACATTAGTATTCTGTCAACTTATGTCCTGGGGGTCCTAATAGTGAGATAATAGGCCGGAATGGGGCTCCGTCTTTGTGTATTTTCGACAGTCCGTAGAATTCTGCGACGTTGCTATCACCGACTTCCATTCCCCAAAGTTCTTGATTGGTTTTCTCTTGTTGTTTCCTGTCACCGAATCTCCCCACATTACCATCGATCTATAAGTGGCTCAGATGAGTGAAGACGAGTGAAGCTTCCACTGGAGAAGTTGGCACTTGAGTAGCCAGCCAGTACGTGTGATCACGTGACGTGGATTCCGTAACTGAAGGATGAGTGGTGCTGTATGCCGTCTAAGTGCGAATTCATCACACTACTGACCAGCCATTCGTGGTCGAGCTGTTGTGTCTCCAAGCTACTAGCCGGGGGGTTGTGGGTTCGAAACTCCACTCACTTTGGTGAGATGCGCTTCTCGGCTTCGTAGCATAGAATGGCTTCACTTACGAAAGGAAACGCCCATTGGAAATTCCAGAATCTCTTCACATACCATCAGCCAATAGCTCTTGTTGTTTTTGGAGCATGGTGTTGCTTTAACTGACCACTTTTGAAGTGGGTCGATATTGCTCGTGTCAGTCAGATCGTTGACCTTCTCGATGTAGTCCTTCTTGTCTAAAGCCACCGTGATTCGTCCTTGACCTGCTGACAGTATTACAAAGGAAGCGGCTTCTTACGGATTCCTAAGTGTGTCGTGCTTTTGCCTCAATGTTGTCCGTACATTTCTATTTCTTACGATCACTGGTACAACAATCCGTCGATTTCGCTCCTGGGCCTTCTAAGACTACCCATATTCTTTAACTTGTGTTCTAAGTTGGCCAGATACTGATTTCGAGAAAGACACTAATTTGCATATCAGTTTGGTTTTTTGCGAGAGACTCACCTGGAACCAAGCTAAATCTCCCGTTTGTGATGCTTCCAGGCAACTGAATGTGCTGCACCACGCCGCCTCATGTTCCAGTTGCTACGATATTCGAGATATCGTGACACATGTATATACGCAATGCACTACTCATAAGGTTACTGAAGAGTTGGTTAGATACTCTTTTTCAAATGCGTCCTGGCTATTGAGGTCGAGTCCTCTTCTGATATTCATCCGGACTCACAGAACGGCTGGGAAAGTTTCTGATCGAACAGGATCTAAAGTCCCTGGTTATTTTGCTCAGTTTAGCCTCTAATGCCAATCTGCGTTTTGCTCTGGTGTTGTTTATTATTTTTTCTGTTACTGACTCGAGTTACCTTGGACCCGTGGCAGTAAGACAGCTGTTTTTGTTGTTTACCACTCTTCCATATCGCCCCAGACGATTATCGACATCCGTCGACATCGGTTTCACCATTTACCCATCAAACCACCCGAGTCCCGGGTGGTCCATGGCGAATCTATGACTAACGCTCTGTGGAAGTGTTTTCTCGGCAAGCGTTCATCAAGGAATTATAGTTGTCGGTGAATGAAGCCTGAGTCCTACCAGGGTGAAGCTTGTTTAAATCTTCCATTCCGGAAACGGTCTTCTTATCTATAGTTGCCCTCCGTACACTCTTCACTCACTCCCTTTGTTAAACGCTGGTCTAGACGAATAAACACACAACCGAAGAGGATGCAAGTTTAGTTTGTCATCCATCCGCATCATGTTAGTAATGCTGGGTCATTCATAACCTGAGCGCAACTGTAATTTAATACGTGTGCGGTACGGATATGACGATTTGTGTGTTGGTGAGACGGCCGTGTAAAACTGTAATACATCATGTCATATCTTTCCAGTCTCAGTTGAGACCGGCCTTGATACTTCGACAACACTGCAGACTGCACATTCCTAGTGGACTGTGAATTTATCATGTGGAGTTTATTGATTCTCTTTATGACAGAATTGTTGAGCCAGTTATTTACACGGGTCTGGAATGAGGTTCGTTGTGCTTAGGTGATCCGAAGTTTGGTGTACACTGTTTGCCAAAAATCCACATAGATCGTCAACACTTAGTGTAGACATTAAATTGGATACGGCCGACGCAATTCGGGAGTTTAGGATACCCAAAACGAGCGAATCTGGCAACTAAGTTGCTGCTGTAATCTGCCTTGTGAGGGAGGGGGTGAAGAAACATGGAGAAGTGACGGACTTTCATCGTTTTTTACCTGTGACGGGTCAGTAACCATCAGTCGGCGAGAAACCGAACGAAACACTCGACCAGTAGACGGGATTAACCAGCGGGCATGTGGCCATTCTACAGTTGGATTTGGAATGGACTTGAAAGTTCAGTTGATCGCCCGGGCCGATCTTCAACTTGACTTTTAAATTTAGCCATTTCTCTCACGCGTGAATAAAGCCTTTGCGACCGGTTGTGCTAGTGATCACTCTTTGCTACGAAGCCTATCAAATTACTGTCGCACTAACGGCTGGAGAAACTCCGACTGGGTGGCAATACAAGAAAGTGAGCAGTGAGTTAGACTGCCGCTATCGGTCAGAGCATGTTGGATCCGCCACAGACTACAACTCCGAGGTTTATGTTTTGCGGGCGGTAAGACGACTGTCACAAGCGACGTCAGTGACCGCGACATTCACGAAGTTCTGACTAATGTCTGACTAGTGTTGGACGAAGGTACCAATCTGTCGAGAAAGAATATTAGCGATACTGTGCACTCTACGTAAGTGAGAAAAAAGCTTTAAGCTTACTGGCCCCAACCCCCTCGGGTGGATCAGGACCACCAGAGATCCTCATTGAAAGCTTGAGCTCTAGGCCCTCCCACCACAGGATTACAATCTAATGATCCGACACATGCTAGGGAAAGGGAAAGAGACCCACCCGGTTGTCAGGCTTTCAAAACAAGAGTTTGAAGGTGAATTCTAAAAGAACATGCTTGGTGCCTGAACCCCGAGACGTTGGTTCCATACTAAGAAGTTTGCAGCCGCCTTGTTGGATGGGAGAGCTGTCGGACACACAAGTAAAAACCTCACAGAGTTTCTGAGAAAGATTACATCCTAAAGCGTACTCCTGAGCTTTCCGGGACGTTTTTTAAAATACCTAAAACTAAAAAACAAACACTGTAGAACAGTTCAATAAATTCCAAATAGGCTTTCAAACAGATGTAACGACGATATTTCAGACTAACTTGACAAGGTGCTACTCGAGCGTTCCATCAGTAGTAAACCCAACGGCCCATTCGCAAAATCGAAAGGTCAACACCTATTCTGCATGCCACTTTACCACGAGTCTGCAACCCTAAAGTTCATCAAAGTTGTCAAATCCCCTTTATGTGAGTTGTTTTCAAAGAATGTTACTTAGCTTCCTGTAGGAATCTACAGCATCCATGTGCGATCAGTTTAGTTAAGCGTGAAATCATGGAATTTTGGACATTCTAAAGTGTTTCTTGGTTTCTGCGTGCAAATGTGGCTGGTTTTCTGTGTAACAAAGCTGGGAATGTTATGACTGATTTACCGTAAAACAGCGGGAAAGTTTGTAAGCGGTTGATTACGTTGCGTTGATGCCACCGCGGTTCAGTGTTTTTATGAAGAATGAGTTCGTCTGTGGCTCCGCAAACAGAAAGATTCTACTCAAGGTTACTTTCATGTGTGACCGAAACGATCGTACACACAATACACATCTTTCTGATCAAGCCACGGAGTTGTTAACCGGGATTTATGGCATAGATGAGTGGTGGATGCTCATAAGCCCAGTCTTGCTGCTTTATCGGGACTGATTAGTAAGGTACAGAATTGAGTGTTTGTTTGACCATTCGGCTGGGATTTTCACGATATTGATTCCACGAGAATCGGCGTTTGCTGACCAATTTTATTAGCCAGTATATTGAAATAGAAGTTCACACTAGGCGAAGACCGCCTTCAGGGCTACCAGATGCTGTTTAGGGGCCATATGAGCACAGGCAGAAGAGGAAGAATTCACCCACTCAACCCCGCACCGACGACGTCACCTCGACTGGTAATGAAACGTTTGCAATCCAACTGCCAAGCTCTGCGAACACACCAAAAATCGGTCAAGTCATTGTTCACACCAACTGGCCGTTTCATTACTGCAGGCTACTAATCTATCCTGGTAATTGATCAATGGGTCCCAATAAAGGTAAAAGATTCAGTCTGACTGGGCTTACCGGAAACCGATTCAAAACATTTAATGAAAGTTCGTAACCCATTGCTTGGTACTTTTCACATCCGCGTGAGGATGGATAACGATTCTTGTAAGACAGTCTGACTAGAATTCAGGTTGTGTGACTTCATCAAGACCTAATGAAATCAAGAACCAAAATGACTTATCGTTTTACAACAGAAAATACTCACAAGGTTGCTGAAAGAACTTCGATAGCCCACGACCGGTTTCGCCATTCTTAGAGCCCATCAGGTAGGCATAGTTCGCGAATTTTCGTTAACCTTATGTCCTACTTGAACCCAAATTGGACTGAGTTCGGCCAATACAGTCATCGGCATATCGAGGTGGTTTTGACAAGAGACTCACGGAGTCTCTCATTTTATGACCGATCGCTGGTTTCAGTCTGAGATGATTTTGTTGGTACTTTTGACTATGTGGGAGCATCCAGTTAGGTACTCTCAACTTTTAACGATTTTTGTCAAACACCAAGTCAATACTAACCACAGTAGGGGAGGATAATTTGGGTGAGTAGTCCTGAGATAAGCAGGCTGAAAATTCTAAGATCACCTGATCAGTTCTTCCAAAGTCCAACTGATGAAGCCTAATGAAGGAGCTTCCCGGTAGCTGACCACATCTTTACTGTACCGGAGCAAGGACTGAAGCAAAATGAACTCAATGACATCCAAGTAACAAATGTTCGCCCCACCCCCGCAGTATTTAGCTGGAACCAGACAAGTGGATTGGGGAAGTAGCAAATCACAGAAGTTGTCGGAAACCACATCATGTGGAAATAATCTCATATCCGCTCTCGTGATAATGCGTAAACTGACCTAGATTTCGACTTTTACAGAGCTCTAGGTGCGTCACCCATACTTGTCCTTCTACGCGCCGTTCAGTGTCTCTACTCTCCTATTTGTTGCAGTGGTGTCTTCAAAAATTGGAACCGAATGGTAGATAGCATAGCTGGTATAAAGTTGGCCTAAATTCACGTCCGCAGACTAACAGGAAAACCAAATGAATTCTCAACAACCGACGGGATATGGTCAACAATTTTCCACATTAGCCCTCTATTTCGGTCATAATATGCATGAGCTACTGACCTGCTACTGACCTGCACAACGTCATTTCATTTAAACAGCAAGGTCTAAAGCTCAAGCAAAACGATTTATTCAAAGCTGTCTGCTGCGCCATTTGCCTCAAGTTTCGTAGTCCATCTCATGGTCCTTAGTCAGCGTTTGCTGAAACGAGGCGTTTTTCTCTCTTGGATAAAATAACACAAAAATGACTCATCTGACTCTACGTTTCTCAATGCTGCTTCACTGATTACACATCACCATTCACACAGCTGATCGATAACAGTGTAGGATACGCATGTGACTAATCAATAAACTACTTGATGATGTCGGTTACTGTCGTTTTTTTAAATACGTTCACTGCGCAAATGCAGCTGGACGTGGTTACGCGCATTAAAAAGATGTCAGTAGTTTTAACGATACTGGCAGTAGGTCAATTATGATGTTGCATGCAAAAGTAGATGGTAGCACAGTGGAATTTCCAAACATCACACAACCTGCTGATCTTGGGGATTGTTCATCCAGGACGCACTTATTCGACCACGGTGATATTGAGCAAACATAATTTTACAATAGGTTTGGTTGCTGAATCAGGTCCATTCACGAGCTCTGTAAACCTGGTCAGCGTGTCACCTGATGACCTTTCAGTTTACTGCTTATTTCCGGAAAGAAAGTGCTCTTTCATCAGCTTTTTACGGATGGTCAGTTGTTTTCATTTACACGCCAATTGATTTATTCACGAGATGCTAGGACACTCTCTGATTGATTGCTTGAATTTCCGATGTGCTAATATGTTCGGTATTGCTCGGAGATCATCAAAGAGATTTTACCTACTCAAACGCAGCCTTAGGTTTGACACAGGTATTTTTATTGAGTGACTGTTTATTCCAGACAGTGATCCGTTTGACCGCGGAAATGCTCGATTTAACAACGTTGGAAGCATGTCACAGACGACTTCTACGTGAACATTCCAAGGTGGTCAAGCATTGCCTGAGCAGACTTTTAGATTTTTAGCGCTACATTTTGGGCCGAAAAGAACTTGCATTAAAACCGCTACCTTTTTACTTTTGTGAATGTAATTCCGTGAATCCAAGTGACCAACGTTCTCCTGAATGGCCAGTGGTGGCATTCAGGAACAATGGGACGATATGACGAAACCTCATCACTGCATTTCTGCTCAAATCTTTCGCTCCAGTTAGTAAAAATAGCTTTATTAGTTTCAAGAATAGTTTACTGGCAAGGTTACTTGAGTATAGACAGAATATGTTGCAGAAAGGGAGTATTAAGAAAAAACCGACAAGTATAAGTGAATCGCTTTCGGAAAATAGAGAGTGAATATAAAGCATTCATTCATTCATTTCGTGTAGTCGAAAAATGTGAGACTGGAACCGTGCAAATGAAAAAGAATTTGAAACAAACTTTTGAGCAGTGTGCATGTCCAAGAAAATACCTGGATGACGTTTTTGGATAGAGTAGACATAAATC
The DNA here is from genome assembly GCA_003604175.2 of Clonorchis sinensis. NCBI lineage: Eukaryota > Metazoa > Platyhelminthes > Trematoda > Opisthorchiida > Opisthorchiidae > Clonorchis > Clonorchis sinensis. The sequence goes on along the minus strand of CM030373.1, from coordinate 5,691,059 downwards.
AGTCGAAGAGATTTCAGCAACCTTGTGAGTAGTTTCCTTTGTGAAAATATGCTGCGATATCTCAAATATTGTGCCAAATGAAACATGAGGTGGCCGTTGTGCTGCACATTTAGTTGAAAAATATCACAAACGAGAGGTTCAGCTGACTCTCTTGTGATAACCAAATTGCTTTGCAAATGGGAATATTTGTGTAAATCAGTACTTTTAATTTCAATGCCTACGCGATAAAACTTGGCGGAATGCGCAGATACCACGGCAGACCATTCTTTTGGACAGTAAGCACTACACCGGAACCATACCTCATGAATTCTTGTGTGATTTTTTTAATCACAATTCGTCTACTTTAGGACTATCTCTGAAAGTAGAGTTCACTGTGCATCTAAGTTTGATCAACCAGGTCGGCGAAAAAACAACCCAACTGGCCTTACATCTGGTCACTTTTATGTAGGACGACAAGGCAACGTCTGCCGCACTGTTCAAAATATGCTCATGTATTGCATATTCTGTCAATAAACAGTCGTTTGACAAAATTTGCTTTCCACCAGGAAGCAATTTAAAAACAGCAAGTCAACCTTATTTAAATGGAAACGTGCGCACAGTGCGTGCTAACACAGGTGTTCAGAAAATGCACGCAAAATTTCTCCGAAAACCGGTTCGACAGGTCCAAGGGCAAAAGATCATAAGGTGTTACTTGTGGCGCAGAAAACGCTGGGTTCAGATAGATATGAGGCATTAAACGAAGAAATGAAGGAACAGGTACGCTCCGTAACCTAGTATTTTCTCCCTCAAGCAGGGAAACCCCTCCTGGGGTTTTGGATTTATCAGATGCATCTTGATCGGCTTTTCACCAGAGCTCCAGCCAGAACAACTCATCCATGACTGCTGAAAATAGCTAAATTTTTGTGAATGCAATAAATAACGTTGCAAAATCTTTGTTTAGAATATAGACGCTACAAAATCAAGATTACCAAATACGTCTGTTTAAATAAAAGGATCAACATTCGGGTTTGAACCCAGGCACCACCAAAATAATCTCGCCCTTTTTAATACGACATTAGGGACATTTTCGTAAAACTCCTTTTTAACGCATAAGAAATGGTCAGAGTACGCCTTGACATACCACACGAAATAAAACTGCGAAACATAACTTAACGGATCGTGCAAAATTGAGGATAGCACAAGGCAGCCTGAGAAAAGTTGCTTGCAAGAAAGTTTGGTATTCTATATATGTATATAGCATATAAGCATCCACTTAAGTCATTGTTCTTACAAACGATCCTCTGTTTTCTCTGTAAATAACGCGCCTAGTACTGATTGGTGCAGAGCCATCATCGTGGAGGAAAACTCCTAAGGTGGCGGCTGTTAGACAGTTCGATGTGAATCGGCCACCACGAAGCAACCGCATCCAAGCAACATTCCTCATTCGGGTAACATGGCTGTATTTCTGTACGATGTGTTGCATATGTCACGTGTAGAAGTGCAACACGTGACCTTACGCCATGATACCAACACTTGCCCAAAGACACAATCCTTCTCTACAGTCATCCCAAAAACAGTCAAGTTACAGTGAGGTCCTCTTGTCAGACTGCCCAAACCATAAAAGTACTAGTAACTGACATCAAACTATCTGCTTCTGAAGAGGACAAAATACGTCATTTTTCGGTGGCAAGTTGAACAGTGTACTTCCTTTCCCCCGGTCAAAGCCTTCCATTGTCTGAGCCTGCGTCTACCTCATAGACTCGATATGCATTTGTAATCCCTCATGAACATTTAACTACTCTTGACATGTCGAAGCAATTTGGTCGAACATCTTTTACGCGCGCTTTTTGACCATTTTGCGTAACCGCGTGTTGTGCGCAGGCGTGTGTCGCTTACTAAGATCGGTATGTCGTCTTCTCCGGGCTCTCTTTGGACTTGCACTAATTCGTGCGACAATTTAGACGGAAACCCCCATAATTTGAGGTTTGTACTCCTTTTATTACGTATTTTGTACATGAATTACCGCATTTCATTGATAAATTTCAAGAATCCACAATGTCTGGCTTGTGATTTTGCGCGACACTCAAGTGGGCTTTCCCGTCGAAATATTCTACAAACAGTGTATCACGTGCATTCACCGTTTAGCTCAATTTCTACATACTAACGATGGACTGATAGTATCACAACCACTCCTGAGGTCGGGGGGAGATGGCTCAGTGGTTAGAGTGCGAATTTACTGATAGGAACGTCCGTGATTCGAATCCGACCTCTGCATATCGATTTCCCCTGTCTAGGTTTGGGTAATCTGACAGTATCCCAGCCCTCGTGCTTCCTTCGGGTGAACTGAAAGCTAGTCACCGAAAGGGAGCCACAGCTGAACGATTTACTCCTGACGCCGCAAGTCAAAATGGTCAGTCAGCCTTGTTCCGGTCTCTGGTTGGCTGAAAATCAGCTTCAAATTCTGTCATTCTAGCGTAAATTCTAGGGTAAATTTCGGTTCGACCGAATCAACCTAAGCACGTTTCCAGGACGACGAAGTTGAAAAAATATCATCAAAGTAATGACTAGGAGCTTTGGCGTCAACTTACCATCGGCCCGGATACAGACTCACCTTGATTACTTTTGATAATCGACCCTGTTACTCAAAATCAGCCAGAATAAATGAACTTTCTGGTGGTCCTCATAGCTGTCAACTCCAGGAGATAAGCGGATAAAAGGGATGTCTTAAGTGAAACTGCGCGACTTGCAATTGTTCATTGCTCTCGGTTCACAAGCCAGACTAATAACTACACTAAAGAGCATCACCTCCCTTGGTGTACTGTGATTCGATTACGTCTGGAACTACTGGAATTGGTCCAATGGGGACCTGTGTTCATTTCAGGGCGATACGAAATTGGTTGTCGTGTGAGTCGAATACACTACCTATGATTATTTTTCCTACAGGTTCAGTACAGAAGACAAAAAAGGTCCTTGGACGAGACAGTGTTTATTTTGACCACCAAATCACCTGGCCAGTCAGTCGTCCCTTGGATGATCGTGACAGACTTGTGTTATCTGTGTACACAGTACGGAGAGTTCCACCATGGAGGTAAGTTCATCGTAGTAATTCACGTAGCTTACTTGGTGTAGGCTTAGTCAGGCTGTTCGGCAAACACAGTTTGGCAATTGTAGCTTGCTAGCCGATAGTTGAGGATATTGTGAGTGAGAAAGACAAGAATCATAAACCCCTTATGATTGTTAATGTTGTACAACAGTATAAAATATACGAAGACAAATCATCTGTGTACCCGGTAGCAACCACACATATTTCACCCACCCGTCTGCACAAAATTGGAAACATCACACCAAAGAAGGCGATCTGACCCCGTTTGGGACTTTTGCGCATCCCGTATGTTTCAGGTTTGTTTGCCGAGAGAAGAAACTGTGTCATTCTACGCTTGAAATTGCCCGTTTTCTAAGAGGGAAGAGTTTTAGTATACGTAATGGACTACTCATAAGGTTGCTGAAAATTCTTCGACAGCCCACGACCGGTTTCGCCCTTCCTGGGGCTCATCAGGTAGGCCCAGTCCCCGAGTTTCCGTCAACCTTATGTCCTACTTGAACCCAAACTGGACTGATTTAGAGAAATACACTAATTTGCAAATCAATTTTCAGCACCCTTATGAGTAGTGCATTGCGTATATACATGTATCGCGATATCTCGAATATCGTAGCAACTGGAACATGAGGCGGCCTGGTGCAGCACATTCAGTTGCCTGGAAACATCAAAAACGGGAGATTCAGCTGGGTTCCAGGTGAGTCTTTCTCAAAAACCAAATTGATTTGCAAATGAGTGTATTTATCAAAAAGAGTTTTATTACTTCAGACACCACTCTTTTCCACCCATCTTATTTGCTTCCAGTCTGCTTGGTACCGTCACCGTCAACTTGTACTCGCTCAATCGTGAACCACGCCTTCAACTTCGTGAAAATTTGGTGGATGAGAATAATAGAGCCACTAGTGTGAGTTATCCTTTATTATTGTTTGTCTATTGATTTTCGTGTGGTGGAAACGTGACGATATTCCGTTTGCTATTGAGGGCAACTAGCCGAAGGCAACTTTCAGGAGTTGAGCTTTGCAATCCTGAAGTGAGTAAAGTTATAAGGGTAACTCAGCATTGTTGGTTTGTCCGCCGAGCTGAGCAATTTTATTCCAAAAGTTTCACCACCAATCGAGGTGACAGATGGACAGGGACTTCTAGTGAAAGGACTTAACTTCAACATCGAGGACACGTCCCACAACGACTAACCGGCTAGCCTAGAAAACGCCCTGAAAAAAAAAACGAAATGTCCGAGGAGGTTCAATAATACATCCGACAAACAACTGTACCGGCGATCACACGGAATAGAAACATGCAACTGATTCCCAAACAAGAACGAGAAGCACTCAGAAATTGACAAAAGGATGAAACAGCTAGAATACTACCAGCAGACAAAGGACGCATCACGGTAGTAATGGACAAGCCAGATTATATTGAAAACGCCAAATAGCTGCCTACTGACACGACGACCCGCAAGTCAACAATCATGATCCAACTTCAAATCTCATCAATAGAATAACACGACGCTCAGGAAACTGCAAGCAACACATGGGCTAACCAGCCAGGAACGATGGAGAATGAAAGCCGATGACACCAACATGGCACAATTCTATGGACCACTAAAGGTGTACAAAGAAGTATACTCCACTTCGACCAATCGTTTCAGTTCCGGCAACTCCATGTTACCTATTAGCGAAAGACCTATGGAGAAGATTGAAACACATAATTTCTGAGCCTTTTTACTTCCTTCGTTCTGTGATGCCGCAATATATCTCCCTCCCCTTGAACAGGGTTTGAACCCAGCTCTTCTTGTGGATCATTGGATGGTCGCTGTTGTAGTTCAGTATTTGATTGGTATATGTTTCTTTACGGTATACGCAGGTTAACAGAGTCCGATCCACCATTTTATCCACTCAAACGTCCAAGAATTGTACTCGGTTGTTCCTCTTCAGTTCGACTACAAACTTGATATCTTCAAACGTGGTTTTGAGCTGTCATCTGCATTGTGTAATGAATCTAGCTTTATGGTGACAAATGTATCATCTGTGTTGCGGATCGATAGCTTCAAATTGATTATTGGTAGTATCGCGCGCTACCACCTTTGCGTTCCGACCTCCGTGATGAATTTTGACACTGGAAATCCCATTGGAGCCCCTTCCAGCTGTTGATGTAGTTACTCATCAAATCCAAGGTAGGTATCTATGCAAAAGTCCAACAGATTGCGTAGAATATCGGGTTTCATGGTTCCTGTCGTGTTTGGACTATTTCGGAAGGGTTCTGCTATTGATTCTCTGGGGAGGTTGTGATGGATTTAAGTGAACAGTGATGTGACATCCAATGAAAGCATGATTTCGTCATTTTCTGTATTGACGTCCCTTAGTTTGCGTAGAAATGTGCCATCATTGTTGATTGCATGTTGCGGACCAGAAGTTGCGTGTTTCAGTCTTCTCCATAGGTCTTTCGCTAATAGGTAACATGGAGTTGCCGGAACTGAAACGATTGGTCGAAGTGGAGTATACTTCTTTGTACACCTTTAGTGGTCCATAGAATTGTGCCATGTTGGTGTCATCGGCTTTCATTCTCCATCGTTCCTGGCTGGTTAGCCCATGTGTTGCTTGCAGTTTCCTGAGCGTCGTGTTATTCTATTGATGAGATTTGAAGTTGGATCATGATTGTTGACTTGCGGGTCGTCGTGTCAGTAGGCAGCTATTTGGCGTTTTCAATATAATCTGGCTTGTCCATTACTACCGTGATGCGTCCTTTGTCTGCTGGTAGTATTCTAGCTGTTTCATCCTTTTGTCAATTTCTGAGTGCTTCTCGTTCTTGTTTGGGAATCAGTTGCATGTTTCTATTCCGTGTGATCGCCGGTACAGTTGTTTGTCGGATGTATTATTGAACCTCCTCGGACATTTCGTTTTTTTTTTCAGGGCGTTTTCTAGGCTAGCCGGTTAGTCGTTGTGGGACGTGTCCTCGATGTTGAAGTTAAGTCCTTTCACTAGAAGTTCTTGTTCAGCTGTGCTCCAATTTTTCATTTTACTCTGCCCTTAACTTGCACGAAATGGAGTTATGCGTGTTATTTAATTGATTCATTTTTTGGTTAGATAAACTGTACATTGCACTTGGTGAAGGAAAATCTCCCCTGACCTACAGACAGGGTAATCTGTAGGGGAAATCGGCATCTTACCAGTTTTTGTGAAATAGCAGGCGACCATGACTTTTCAATCCACCTGAATAGCCCAAGAGGATGATTTGATTCACGCGAGGCTTGCGAAGACGTATTGTTTACGCCGCTCGTAGTAGTTACGCACACATTCTGTTGAAACCATTGAAGAAGTCAGCATTGTTCTCTATTGCAGTTAACTCTACTTCGGGTGGATGACCTCACAACAGTGCAGAACGTCTACAATCAATTGAGTTACTTCAAGTTTTTCATAGGAAGACGGTAACTTTTTGCTGTTGTGGAATGGTATCACATAGCGTCCTGTGTGGTTGTAAATTTCACGCATAGGTTTGTAAAGTCAATATACACACCTTGAGTATTCCCTCAGTTGAGGGGGGAATGATTTACAAACTCCTTGAACCGATGAGAGTAATAACCCACTTAGTTCATTTCCATAGGCGGAAGTGAAAACCGTTTTCAACGACTGAAGTTCACATGGAGGGAACTTTAGTCATGGTTCGTGGACGAAATTTGTGTACAGAGTCAAAAGAACAAGAGAGATTTTGTGATAATAATCAGCCTTCTGTTGCGTTCGATATCACACAACTTGTAGAAATTATATGCAACACATGTAGATTCTTTTCGCTGTTTCCAATTGACCACCGAAGTGTTCAGATTGCTCAAACGTGTTTCAGTGAACGTTGAAGGAATTTCCTGTTCGATTTCCAACAAAATTGTCCGCAACAGAAGAGGTTTAGTGTATAATTATGTTCCGGTACCGCTGGACGTAGTTTTAAATATCCCGTCTACCCTTCAAGAGAGTAGGTAATCCGACAGATCACTTGGAAATGTGTTTCGAATTTCACTACCTGGCGAATCGATTCATCCTCACACTGTTCAAGGTTGTTTTTTGTTATTGTTACTCAGATGATTATCGCATTCGAAATCGCTCATCAATCGCCGGATGGGCGAATCAGCGGTATCGATCGGCAAGAACTTTCATTCCCCGTAACCCCTTTGGATTATGGCCTACAGGCTTATCCGGGTGACGAGAGGAGTGATCCACAAATCGAAGCTGGGTAAGAAAGTGTTTGTCATTCAGCGTTGAAACGAACTTGTCTCTGTAGCAGATGTTAGTAGACGAATTGGTTAACACGGGAAATGTGATTTGACTGCGGTATGCGTTCGACACAAGTAATTGAAAGGACATATTCTGTAAGGTATTAACTAGTCCAGGAAACTTGTCACAAAGCATGGCGATGAAGAACTTGAATACCCAAGCGAAGGTGGAAAGATCAGTGAAACTTAGCCATTTCAGTGTCTGTTTGATAAACACACGAAAAATTCCTGCATTTTCATTGCAACTGTTCTGCTGAAATATTCGAAAAAGAGGAAAAAATTCAAAATGACATGGAATGGGTGCTGACCAAGCGTGTGACAGAACACGGTCGATGAATTAAGCTACGAACCAAACAAATTATCAGCCTCTACAGCCTAAGTGGACAACCAGAAAACAACACGTTTTCATAGGTTGTCTGATCTACTCAACCGCACCCAGGTGGTGAAAAGGATTGCGTCACACTTGCGGTAACTCACGTCTGGCGCAGTGCCAGACGTCAAGTTTGATCGATCATCTCATATATCAGAGCAAATCAGCTGATTGATTAGAAATCCTAGGGTCGACTTGAGATCCAATCACATCTTTTCCAGTGAGCGAGTCCATGAAATCAGTTGGTATATAACGGAAGTGTTAGAATGAAACAAGACGAATAACCCGGGGAAAAAAACTGCCTGAGAGAGTGAACAACAGGCTTGGAATTTCAAACACTGTGTAACAAGCGCGTTATTTTACACAAGAGACCTCAGTGGTGCACGATAACTCACTGGAGACTTGCAAAACTTCACGATATCGGACGTGTTTCTCATCAGAGTGTTGCCAACCTGATGACAACCTAATGAGCCAGATAACTCTCATTCTACACCGGATGCATTTATAGAAAGAAAAGTCGTTTTAGTCCTACTGTGACCTTGACATAAACTCTCTGGTACCTTTGTAAGACGGATGGCAAACTAAGTGGCTCTATGTGCACATCGACAAATTATTTTCCATCCTGTTCGTCTTTTCGGCTACCAATGTGGGGAAAGATCGGAAGGTGGGGGCGCGGCAAGTTGCGGCAGCGCATTTCTTCCAGCGCTTTCTTACGTTTTGTTCGTCTTCAGCGGTTGCCGACAATGACGTCCCCGAATTTCGTTTAGGTTTGACGGAAATTCGGGGACTGCGCCTACCCCTGATGAGCCCCAAGAAGGGCAAAACCGGTCGTGGGCTGTCAAAGAGTTTCCAGCAAACTTATGAGTAGTGTATTACGTCTATACATGTATAGCGATATCTCGAATACCGTACCAACTGAAACATTAAGCGGCCTGGTGCAGCACATTCAGCTGCTTGAAAATATCATAAGCGAGGGATTCAGCTGGGCTCCAGGTGAGTCTCTCTCAAAATGATTTTCAAATGAGTTTATTTGTCGAAATCAGTCCACTTTGGGTTCAAGTAGAACATAAGGTTGACAAAAACTCGGGGACTGCGCCTACCTGATGAGCCCCAAGATGGGGGAAAACGGTCGTGGGCTGCCGAAGAGTATTCAGCAACCTTATGAGTAGTGCATTGTGTCAGGAGACGTTTTATTCCGCATTCCAGTTACCCCTGACTTGAGTGATGAACGAACGTTTCAGGTTGGCCTACTACGAATAGGTGGAGTAATGGAATGAAAAATTAGGCGGTCGTATTGACAATACCAGTGAAAGTAGCACTTTTCACCCCAGATATCTTAAAAGATGGGAGTAAGAGCTTACTATAAGTTTCTAAGCAGAGTTATCATTGCTGTCGAATCGTAAACCCAGTGGATCTGGTGGAGCTGTCTGCAGTGAACAGGTCTGTGGAATAGGATCGAACTCAAGGTTTACAGTACAAAGGGTGGGGTCAGAAACAAACTGGCAGAGTCAGTCTGGTAACAAATACACGAACTACTTTACAGTCTGAATCAAAATACTCACGGGCAAATCTACACATAACCAGTCACTATGTTTTTAATATGCCTTTTCCCACTCAATCATTGTGCGCATCTTTGCGGTTGCACCGCTGTTGTTGTGATAGTAATAGACTTGATTCCTGTAATTCGGAAAGCCAATAGATACGTCAGTTCTAAAAGGATTTGGCGTAAGATGCCTGATGCCTGTGGGATGTAAATGCCTGAATGTAAATACGCTTTCCGGCACCTACTTTGAAGCGCAACGAGAGGTAGAATGCGGTGCTGTGGAATATGCGTAGTTCGAGTGCGCTGCTTGGCTGTTGGTCTGTTCGCCGAGCTTGGCATTTGCTTTGTAAAAGTTTCGACGAGACACCAGGCGATTTAAATGCTGCAGTGGCAACGGCTGCCCAACTTATGGACAGCCGGAGAATCGTAAGCGGAACACCTCGGCAAGATCTCAGCGGAACAGCTTACTTTGGGTTCAGTGGAGAATATTAGGAACAGCTCAGAGGGGAGCTCAGAGGAGGAATCATCTATGCAACCACGCACTAAAGATGGCTGTTTGAGCGGCGCCAAAGTGCTTGCAGCCCGATTGCCAAGCCCAGCGAACCGAACTACTTATAATAACAGAAGTAGTTCAACTTAACGCGGCGGTTACAATAGGCTATTGTTCTCCCGTCCTCAGACAGCACACATCTGGCCAGCGCGCTCTATCAAAAGTGACCAAACTCGTTGGTTGTAAAGTATGCGAAACATTTTTCAACAGAGTAAAACAAAGTTCAAATGGAATTTTCTCTGGAGAGCGACTGGCTGTTTGTCTAATATCTTGAATCGGAACAGAGTGGACTGCCCATTAACGGTGTAACAATGTGTGTATCACTAAACTTCACCAAATTTTGATCGTTTGTACACTATGGTAGTCAATCTACGTCCTTCATGCTTGCACTGTGAAACTGAAAGTTTGAATGTGATAACACTGGGATGGCCCTAAGCAATAAGTCATTCCCTGAAGTCATTTCTCCATACGGATCTGAAACAGCGCAAGAGAACCTACAAACCACCCGATCCTTTGTCCTTATTGGTTCTGGCTCACAGTGTTTTGCGTTAGTCCTAATTTGGCTCTTTGTTTCTCTCCGTGAAAAAGTTTGGTTTGAACAAATGAAGAAATACGTGCCTCAGCTTCGTAGTAATCTCACCAGACGCCCATTAGGAATCGCGTGCGGCTCGATCATGGTAAAATAAGCTAAACACCAAACGAGAAAACCACCAATTCGATGTCACAGTAGTCACTTGAAGGTTCCAGAATACATATATCCATCAACTGATTTGTTAAACTCATCACTTATCCGCAGGGTATGATCCATCCAATCAGAACACATTGGTGCGAGTGGCTTGACTCTGCCGGTAGAGTAATTTTTAGGACCGCACTCACACTGCTGGTTTGACTTCTTAGAAATGTAATTCACACAAAAGGACACAATCTGTGTAAAACTTGTAATTTTATTGAAAAGATATATGAAGCATATAGTGTAATATCTTTGGGATCATCAGTTTGTAGCCGAGGTTGTAGCCTGTAGCCGGGATTCGGTGCTCTCAGGTTACGCACTGAGCGTACCGATTGGATCTAGCTGCAATGTTCGGTGCTGTTTTAAGCATAGCTAGCCGCTGAGCTCAACTGTACCTGGTAATCGAACCTGGTGTTGTTGATCTTCCAACATTTTTCTGCGTCAGGTACATGCAGATCTTTGAACACCTTCATGAAAACATACCTTAAACCCATAAATTCCAGGTGTAATACTTTCAGCGCCAGATAGTTGCAGTAAGGGCCCTCCACAAACGGTTATATCTCGAAGGGTCTTGTAGAATGAGTTCAGCCAACACAGGTAAATTTTGTCACTGTTCTATTTTTGACAATGAACTAATGCTATTTTTAACTCCTTTGTATTTTATGGCGAATTCCACTCACAATTGCAACACGCATTCACAAACACCCTACTCTTTTATTTATTGGGCATCGTTTCAGAGAGAGTGCGATCGACTTCGAAGATGAATACACAGCCTTGGAACGAATGCAAGGAGATGGGGACGGTGAAGACCTTTCAGATGCATTCTCCGGTCCAGAAGCCAGGTAGTTAGCTGTTTCTGCACTATATTCCCCCATCTTCATTCCTAAAAATAAGTGTTTGGATGAACGGCTAAAAGTCAAATTGCACGTGTGCACTTGGGGAGTTGCCGGGAAAGCAAACCAATTCAATCGATTGCTCGTATCCCAAAAAGATAGCTGCACGTTTCCTGTGGACTTGTTTCCATTCACTGGGCCAAAGAAGTTCATTGCAGGATTAGTGAATTAACTGTTATCTAGAATACATATATGTAGCTTTTGTTTAGAGCTGAGGGTTTTATGGTAGCCTTTACTGATCACATACACCACACGTATGAGTTACGCATAAAAATAACCGTTTACTCAGGTGTTTTTAAAATGGAGCAAAAAGGTTTTCGTTTTTTTGGACTATAACTGAGACCAGGGCATGTTTAAAGACTGGGCGGTTCTCTTCTTAGCATTTAAGGTGCTTTACTTTACTGCATGCATTGAACAGGCAGTTTGCTTGTTAAATGACCGTTAGTTTGCAACCGTTCGGTGTCCCGATAAGCCATGGTAAACCCTGGAGATGTACTGTACTAAGTGTCTAATCCTCGGCGGAATGGGTTGTCGTTCGTGAACGACTACAGATGGTCGCGGGCCTCCTGTGAAGATAATCAGATGTGGCGAACTGTGCATGAAACTAAATCTAGCTAGTTAGAGGATATACGGGTAAAGCGCCGAATCAGGAAGGATTGTACACGTATGTGTGAACCCTCGTATCGAAAAACGGAGGACTTGGAAAAGCTGAAAACGCATGTAAGTGTTCCAGTATTTTGAACTTCTGGAGGAATAACGAAGGTCAGAGCTAAGTGAATTAACGAGTCACACAGATGGATGATGAATGAAGCTCCCGAATCCTTGAACCCCTGTCCAAACGACCTCTGGTATCGCAACGATTTTTGGTTTGCTCCCATATAGTCTCCACTTGCAGGCTGACATTCGGAATTAGCTGACTGCTCAAAACCAAGAGTTCATTCCACCAGCGGTCGGCGGATGGGGAGTTTATAACGTTGCATCTGAAAGTAACTTGGGTCTGACTGGTAACGTACCTCCAGTGCGGTCAGAGACGAATTCAGTTTGTCGGAATGATGCCGCTCCACTCCACTGCAGACGACTGAACGCCTTTGTTTGTTGTAGACCCAATGAAGTTCATACCCCATTAATTCGTAATTATCAAACCGTCGTAAAGATCTGTGAATACCTGATTGAAAAAATTTGTTATTCATATATGTTATGCGTACTCTCTATCGACATAAGAGTCGAAGTTGACTTATCTCAGCGACTCCAAAAACAGCAAAAGTGCCGAATAAATCGTGGACGAAATTGGTGGGTTGAACTTGCCTGCATCGAACACATGTAGGACAGTCTTGAAACCATGCAAACTAGGTGTACCGGACAGAGTAACCAACTGAAAAAGAATGGAGAGATGAGAGGCCGTCGTCGGATGAACACAGTGGTGCATTGTGGCGAAGCACGACAACCTGAACGTGCAAACTATCGGGAGGTGACCACATGTTTCATTTTGGTCCAGGCCAAAATGTGATGCGTTATGCGAAGGCTTTAAACCCCGTCGGTCGCTGGCATATCGGATCACATTAACGTATCGTTTAACTGTTCATTAGGGCATCCAGAAAGCCATCCTGTGTAGGACAGAGAGGATGTGACACACAGGACGTGGTTGCCACTTTGAAGGTCGTCTTGGCTGCGTAAGCGCACTTGGGTCTCATACTTACACGTTTATCAATCCTTGGATGAGTGAAGCGTTAACAAGGACTACTGGTACACTCACATGTAGTGCAACGGTTGTTTGCGCAGCTTGTTGACCTACACCCGTATAGTTTTTTTCCTGTCTAATCTGAAAACAGGCTGAAATTCTTCATGCTATACCAGCGCTGTGGTAGCACATCACTCATTAGAGGATTGACAGTCTGAGGACAACAGAAAACAAAAAAAAACTGGTGAGAAGCAGGGTCAGGGGTTCCATTACCAGCTAAATGAGACCAACGATCCGTAGGTAAACGGAGATTTTTTTCTGTAATTGAAGTCACTCTAAGCCGGAGAACCAAGAAGCATTATACACCTGTTTTATTCTCTCTGGAAATCGTCGGTAGTGCGCACTCACGAATCTCTGTGGTGACTCGAAGGCGCGGCCTCTTGGCTAAGAGTTGGATACTAAAGTGTTCGGCCACGAACGACTGATTAACAGCGTAACTGAGTCACACGCAGACAGGAGATGGTATCGATCATCCTTCAATCATGAAATTTACATCACGTGGCCATGGGTCGCCTTGCTTCTCAAGTGACGAATTCTCCCATAGATGTTCCATTGCTTGTATGAATTATCCCTCCTTTCAAGCTACTCCTATTTTTGTTAATAGTATGGCCAGGGCCTCACAGATTCGTGAGATGCGCACTGCTGATGATTCCCAATAAGGACAAGGCAGTCGTAGGGGACTTCTCGGTTTTTCTACTCCCACAGAGCTCTCCGGTTGTTCTTGGTGTCATACCGACACCAGTTGACCGGTAGCAGTAGGCAAATATGCATGTTAGTCGGTCCATTTCAAACTCAATATAAACAAGCTCAGACGGATTCGTTACCCCCAGATCATTACGATGGTTCACTGCATCTTGAAATTACGAGTTCTGAAGCTCATGAAACACCCACTCGGTCTACTGAAGCTCCAATGGCTCGTTTAGCGTAGAGTACAGTTACTAACGTCATCAGTGTACGTACATCCAAAGTGCACCCTCCCGGTTGGTTCCAGCTGAACGTAATCAGGCGTATCGGTCATGCTAAGTTTCGGTTACCAGGCCGACCATCACCCATTTACAGTTAGGCTTAGGATGACTGCCGCCATCGCTACCATTAGCCCGACTGTGATTTGTATGGGTTGCCTATCGATCCGGTGAGTCGACCGTGAGAAGCGATCCCGAGTGAACCAAGTTGATGACTCATCCCCTCTCCATCCGAAACCGCATGTGAATTTGACTCAGTTACTGAGTGAATCGATTTTTTCTTTGAGGTAGACCGCACAGATGTTCAGTCCGATCCACTCACGAGGCAGTTGCGTTCGACATAAGAACTAATCAATAACACTAGAAAGTTGTCAACACGGCCGAATCAGATACATGGTGCTGCTCGGCTTTCCATCTTAGACTGGCTTAATTTGCAGGATGAAAACACATACGACCATCGAACTGGATGGCATACTCAGCAAGGAAAACATCTTGCCGGTTGTCTGATTCAACAAGTGACCAATTAATGCGAATTGCATACTCCAAACGGCCGAACTGGCACCCATGAAGAAGCTTATTCAGAGATATCGTGGTTGACGATGGCAAAGCAACTGGAATCCAAAAAGGGAATTCCAGAAATCCGTTTACATTTCAATACGCTGGCCCCGGATCAACTGAGAGGATGTGGTAAAGGCCGAAATTCCACTTCGTTTTGGACACACAGAAAGTATAAAATGCATTGTTCTCTCTTGCCGGAAATAACTTCAGGGGGAAAGTGGTGTTGCACAAACCCCATTAGGTAATACCTCCAAACGATTTAAATTACATGATGGTGTACCCTTCCAAAAGAGGGTACTGTATTACAAAGGCTAGCGAATTCAACAAAAACCAGACTGTTGACGTCTACGGAGGCTCTCACTCTCTCTGTATCCCAACCATTCGTACAAGCCACGGTGCAAATGAAGCCGAACAATCATATGGTGTGATTGTGTAGACACATTGTGGAAGTTAGTCGGCCTGAAATGTCTCTAAGTCTAGTTTCCATCTTAGTCTGCCTGGTAGTCAAATACAAAAATAGTCATCCCCAGTAGAATTCCGTTATTCTGGAAACGTCATATCCGTCATCATCGCCGGCTCCGTGGTGCTGATGTATACTTGTATCTAATTGGTCATTTCAATAGCACCACTCAGCAAATGCTTCCGGTTCCGCAACGAATCACTGAAAAAAAGAGAATGCGACCGAAGAAAGTTTGGAAGCTTTGCAATTTGATTCCTAGGGAAACCCAAATGTCCTCACTCCTGATTCGGGTGAAATTGGAAGGTCCAAGCTTCGTAACATGTTAGTGCCAGGTACCACGAACGAGATCCCATTTTTTCATTTTCACTTATAACAATTTAGAAAATAGGTATTTTCAACCTAAATTCTTTATGTGCTGATTGATTGAGAAGACCACAGTTGAATGGCCAATGTGAACAAATCGCCCGGGTTTTCTATTAGAAGTTCCTTATTACTCATGAGTTTTCACCTGATCAGTGACACGTGACTCGAAATTGCACAACTGGATTGTGATTTTGCTCACCTACTTTGTTTCAGGGACCCACGGATAACCGATCGGATCGGGGAAACAATCTTCAAGGCCCAACCGTATCAGGTGAACGATACTCACATAGAATAATTTGGCAAAATCCATGATCCATTTGTATACCGCCTGAGTTCATTGTGTCCCAATTACCCACATCGCTGGCTTTTGTATTTTTTTCTAGCTGGTTGTCAATGTGATTGAAGCTCGTCGACTGTTCGGTACCAATATTAACCCAGTTGTCACTGTGACCGTTGGCAAAGAAGTTCAGAAGACACCTGCGAAATTTGCCACCAACCATCCGTTCTACGACAGTTATTTCTCGTTCGATTTGCAGCGTGCAAGACAGCAACTACTGACGGAGACCATAAAAATTCAGGTAAATTCAGCCTTGTATGTTTGCTGTTATGATGGACGAGGTTTTTCAACAAGGTGGTTTCCTGGCGAAATGACACATTTACCTACTAAGTTGATGTTAACGGAAGACCCAACTGAATCTTACGTTTAGGATATTCTTCAACTGAATATGTTGCACAGAGACCGTCTCATGTTTCAGTTCGGATGATATTCGGGATATTTGCTAGGCAGGATAGGTTACTTATAGGATTGCTGCATATCCTCCGACAGCCCACGACCGATTTCTCCCTTCTTGAGGTCCGTCAGATGGAAACGATCCCCGAGTTCTTGTCAACCTTACTATCTCCGGTTTCGTACAGTGTGGTGTGAAATAGAACATAAAATTGGCAGAAACTTGGGGACTGCGCCTACCTGATGAACCCGAAGACCTGTTGAGGGGTTTTCAGCATCTATATGAGTAGTATGCTGCGTCAAGAAGGTAGCGTTCTCACCTCTGACCGTCTTGGTTTAAAAGTGGATGCGTTGACTTGGTTATTGCCATCGAGTTGACAACTTTCCCTAGTGAAGTGAAACTCAACTTTGGTTGGATTCATTGTTCACTGCCCATCACAAACGGCCCCAAACTTGGTGAAAACATTGTTCTACTGCGGCTAAAAACATGTCACTCACTGAATATGAATTGTACACCGTTGTGAACTCAGAATTACATACTTATCCATAGAAATCGCACAACTGATTTAGTTTGATCACGGCGACGATGGGAACGATAATTTCTTTCCAGTAAAGTCTAGTAGGCTCAAGTGTACTTGTAAGGGGCGAACGGTATCTTCGAGTGAAGCGTAATACCAGAACCTCCGGGAAGGCAAAACAAAGTCGGAGCTGGGTTTCTATACGGTACTATTAATGTAAGACATAAGTTCACAAACTATACAAACCTCGACAGTAGATACTCGTCCAAGACAAATGGTCCACTTGGACTACAAAGGTACAAACCAAAGGAGCAAACAGGCCCTCACGTGAGACAGCCACACGTGCACAAAGTTGGCCATAAAATGGCCGGATGACCTCACAGCCAAATGAGTGAAGTGGTACGGACAAACAAACGCCAGTCCATATACACGCACTAAACACAAAAGTGGGGCGGTTGTTACAAATAGGGATAGAATAAACGTGGGGAATTTCAAGTGTCAACGTAATGGACGATACAGTACTGATAATATAACAAAGTAGATCGAGTTTTTCCTGAAGCATTTACACCGGGGGGTAGACTGAAGTGAAGAATTCCCACGAGACCTAAACTCAGTAATCAAGTTGATGACCGTTCAGCTGTAGCACCCTATCAGGAAGGTCAGATTCCTGAAAGCAACCACTGAATGCCCGAAATCTACTGAGACCCTCAGCTCTGTAGATGTTGACGAGACAGACAACGCCCCCTCAATGTATAGCGCCTCACAGCCTTCTATCAAACCCAGACAGCGCGAGTCAGCGCTGCTCAAGGTCAGACAACGCCCCCGCAATATGCAGCGAGTCGCAGCCTATACCAAGACCAGACCGCGTGCGTCAGCATTGGACCAAGTTAGACAGTGTCCCACCAATGACTAGCTTGAGTTGTATTCTCGCACTCGCACGTACTCACGCTATCGCACTCGCTTGTTTGGAATATAGCTGTTGTGTTCCCTTCTCTGAGTCTTTTTTCCGGCATTAGGCACTGGAGCGGGTCAGCAATCAGATACAGCAGATTAGCGAATCAGCAGACATAACACACCCTTTCAGTGCCGAACTGCCATGCCACCAGAAGGAATCACGAGGGCTGGGATACTGCCAGGTTTCCCAAGCCTAGACAGCGGAAGTTGAGGGGCAGAGGTCGGGTTCGAACCACGGACGTTCCGGTTAGTAAATTCGCGCCCTAACCAATGAGCCATCTCGCTCCCTGAGCCAAGCTGATGATAGCAGTTTTTTCTTGGTTTACTAGTAAACGATTCCTTCCGAAGAACTGGATTACTGTAGCCTTGAATTGTCTGCTACGGCTATGCCATCCTTGGCATTTTACCAACTACGGACCAGAGGAGTTAAATGATGGGAAACGATACGGGAGTTTAACTTTGTTGGGCAGATTTGTTGTTCGAAAAGCTATTCACAGACACTCAGTTGCATATCAATTTGATTTTCACGAAGGATTCGAGTGAATCTCTCGTTAGTGTTCTTCCTTTATGAAAATGTACTGCGATATCTCGAATATCGTACCAACTGAAACATGGGGCGTCCT
Source organism: Clonorchis sinensis (assembly GCA_003604175.2). Classification (NCBI taxonomy): domain Eukaryota; kingdom Metazoa; phylum Platyhelminthes; class Trematoda; order Opisthorchiida; family Opisthorchiidae; genus Clonorchis; species Clonorchis sinensis. The sequence goes on along the minus strand of CM030373.1, from coordinate 5,672,733 downwards.
TGGTGCAGCGCATTCTGTTGAAGAATATCATGAACAAGAAATTCAGTTGAGTCTACCAGTAAAAACCAAATCATCCCAACTTGGGTTCAAGTAGAACATAAGTTTGACGGAAACTCGGGGACTGCGCCTACCTGATGAGCCCCAAGAAGGGCGAAACCGGTCGTGTGCTGTCGAAGAGTTTTCAGCAACCTTGTGAGTAGTTTCTTTTACGATTTAAAACGATTAAATTTACCGAAGCCACTTCAGTTCTGCCTTCATACTTCTCACTTCAACTGACTCCACCTTCACACTCCATGGGCGAGAACTTCCCAAATCAGTTAAAAATAAGATAGTTGGGGGAAGATCCTGGACCACAAATGTTTATATTCCCATCATTCAGACAGAATATTTTATAAGTTTATGTTTCGCCCGTTCAGCGGTTTCTTTGCTAACGGAGTTTTTGTGTGTGCGAAATGTTTGAGACGAGCATTCCCGCTGTCCACATGGGACATCCGATTGTCAAAGCTACAGTTTCTTGACACTAGTCACGAGTAGAAAGTGAAGGTTACCACCAGAACGCCCTGATGGCATAAGACTGTCACTCGCAAAGTGAAAGATTTAAACACGAACCTGCAACATGAAAAATAGTCTTAAACTCATGCGTCTCAGCGCATGGGTGTTTTCGTCTTACTAATTCTTTTTGTGACCAAAACGAACACCAGGACACGACAATTAGTCAATGATTCATTGAATATTTTTCACAGGTGTTCAATATCCGTCAGCATCCGATGCTCCGGTTACTCCCAGGCAAAGTGATTGGAGAATTCGTCACGGATGTAAGAACGGTTTACGACTACAAACGTATGTTCCAGTGGTTTGAGTTCCACAGTTGATGTTTTACGAACCAAGATAGATGATGGTCAAGTTGAAAGTGATCGATGATAGCGATCCGGACGGTCATTTCAGTTGCGTTCTCTTTTTGGTTCAAAAAGATTGAATTTTCACTAGCGATTTCATGGTTCACATGCATTTAATAATTGAGGCTGAAAAGCCAGTGGACGCCGTGAAGTCCCTCACTTCTGGGGCACGTTTCCAGATCTACTCATTTACGTACGAGTTTGGTTTTGAAAGGAGAATCTATTGAATCCAGTTGAATCTCACGTTCATGATGGTCCGCTTCAACTGAATGTGCTGAATCAAGTCGCCTCATGTTTCACTTGGTACGATGTTCGAGATATCGCGAAACGTTCTTGCCTGGATATAACACGCCACTCATAAGGTCGAAGAGTTTCCGGTAGCCTTATGAGTAGTATGTTTCGTCGAGAATGCAACATATCGTGATATCTCAAATATCGCACCAGCTGAGACACAAGGCTGATTAGTGAAGCATATTCAGTTGAAGCGGAACATAATAAACGAGAGATTCAGTTGTCTGATTCTTGTTAGGAAGTGTCAGCAACACGCACCTAGTGAATTTATAGGGAAGATTATGGACCGCGACTATTCGGCTGTCAGCTCCACATTAGACAAGTAGGCCACGAGTGACTGACCAGCAGCGGACCAGTGACCAGTGACTGGACAGCATATGGCGTTGTTTGCTCACTTGCAAATTTCAATTCACTATCACTGGGTTTTGAAGCTAGGTAATAATAACTACAACCTTTAGAATCAACCCTGTTGAGCTCCCGATACACAGCTTCAAGTCAAGCGTAGGTTTGACGATCCCGAAATTTACAAGTAAGCGACGGCATACACCAAATCCTGGTTGCCCACTGCTATAGCGCCAACATGAGCGCAAGTTTGTCGCTAACCTGCACAGCGCAGTGGAGAGCGGAATGTTGGCTCGGTGGTGTGGGCTGCGATCGTCTCGCCCGAGGCCAGTTTCGTGATTCTGATTGGCGGTGCGATCACGCGCGCCGCAAGACAGGGCAAGTCAAAGCTAGACGAGCAGAAAACACGAGCGCGTATGGGTAGGTAGGTTCAATGACACACATGTCAGCAAACCAATTTCAGACGGGGCGGTCTTCCTTTATGGAAAGACGAACGGCATGTACGGAGTCCGTGGAGGAGAAAAACAGGTCTAGATCAATAGGTTCACAGACGAATTAGATGAATGAAGGGGAAATTATCACGCTGTCAAGCCGTCAACAAGGACAGATGCAACGGTAGCGGAGGCGACACTGTAATCTAAATGGTTACCCAGTTCGAATTATTCTCCTCTGTGTGTATCCCTCTCTCGTTCATCTTCAGTGTCATCCTCATTATTTTGGTCCCCATGCTCCTCGAATTCGCGAACGTCTCCTTTCTCAGTTTCCCTCCTAGAACATCTTCCGCTACTTGGTTCTGCTTTTCACATCATCAGGAGCACCGGCTGTGATAATTTTATGTCAAGATTAACCATCAGGGCCAATTATTAGTAAAACATGCCTTTAAAAACCGTTTAGATTAATGCGAAACTAACCGAAAACGATGGCGACCTACGTAGTTGTTACACGGTGGTAATCCAATTGGGGACCATCTTATCTTATTTGAATACTGTGACATCCATAGTTAGGGATTCACTTGGGAATTTCAGTAAGTCACTTCAAAGCGAGGTTCGTAGTTAATCAGAACATCTTTCAAACACCACTGTTATACACTACACTGTGTCTCAACTTGAAACTTCCCGCGGAACAAATTTCTCACCTTTATGGCATGATGATTCCCCGATTCAGTTACTTCTTCCATGTATTTTTTTGATCTCCACTTGATTTGCTCACCCGCACTCGCGATTAACCGTGCCTCAAAGGCCGCCCCGTCAAACAGTGGTATATTAATATGTGTGTATGTATGTGAATGTGCGCATGGTGACATACTTACCCATATGCATTCGTGCCCCGTTTGCTGAGCCTGCCGTGACTTGTTCTGTCATGATCGTACCGCCAATGAGAATCACGAGACTGTCCTCAAAAGCGACGACAGTAATCCACACTACAGAGCCGACATCCCGCTCACAATTGTTTGGTCTGTCCACCTTAACAGTTTACTGTGCCGGTCAGTGACAGACTTGTGCACTTATTGACGCCACGAGGTTTGTTGTGTAACTTTGTTTACCTTTGTGCAAATAGTACCGTAGACTTTCGAACCCAAATCTTCCTTTTGATATTCGGGATCGTCACACCTAGGCGTGATTCAAAGTGCCGTATCGGGAATCTCAACAACCTAACTGTGTGCGAGCATTCTCGGCAATCTCGGTTTGTGGTAATGTGAGGAGATTAGGTAAAATTCAGTAGGGATTTCTTCATGCCAGTGAGGCCCGTCTATTCTGAAAAGCCGAGAAACACTGTACGGCTGTTTCATCCTTGTTGGGAATCCTCAGCAATGCACATCTTACGAACCTCAGAGAGTTTCGAACCCGCGAACCTTCGGCCAATGACCACGACTGGTTCGTCAGCAGCGTGATTGGCTTTCACTCAGACAGGACATAACGCCACTCATTCTTCAATAACGGAAGCCACATCACGTGGTCACGTGTCAGCTGGCTCCTCGGGCGATGACCTCTCAAAAGAAAGTTTCACGAATCCAGTTAGTTGCTTATTGATCCATGGTAATGTGAAGCCTACCATCAGATTGCCGCAAAATACCTGTTGATTTCCACAAGCTTTATACATGGAGAGTTAGACAGCCAGATGTCCAGGTTATCTCAGTCCCATTTTAAGTAGGACAAACGTTTCTTTAAAACTGTTTTTCCACTCATATTCACTTCGTGTCTGTGATGAAACTGTTTTTCCACTCATATTCACTTCGTTTCTGTGATGACTGTACGGCTGTTTCATCCTTGTTGGGAATCCTCAGCAATGCACATCTTACGAACCTCAGAGAGTTTCGAACCCGCGAACCTTCGGCCAATGACCACGACTGGTTCGTCAGCAGCGTGATTGGCTTTCACTCAGACAGGACATAACGCCACTCATTCTTCAATAACGGAAGCCACATCACGTGGTCACGTGTCAGCTGGCTCCTCGGGCGATGACCTCTCAAAAGAAAGTTTCACGAATCCAGTTAGTTGCTTATTGATCCATGGTAATGTGAAGCCTACCATCAGATTGCCGCAAAATACCTGTTGATTTCCACAAGCTTTATACATGGAGAGTTAGACAGCCAGATGTCCAGGTTATCTCAGTCCCATTTTAAGTAGGACAAACGTTTCTTTAAAACTGTTTTTCCACTCATATTCACTTCGTGTCTGTGATGAGTATTGATAGCTAGAATAGGTTCATTTGTTGTTGAATTGTTACCCTAGCTCGGAATAAATACATCAATCAATCGTGGATACTTCCGTACGTGCTCACAAGGTTCTAGCACACGGGACATTCCAAGCGTGGAGACAGCCTCTAGCAGCAAGCGTCCTCTGTTTGGGGTGTCATCAAGCGCATGACTAGGGACGCACCTACATCCCATCAGGTGATTTAGGTTTATAAAACAGTCAAATAAAGACAACTTAGGAGAACTACTGATGTAAGGTTTATTGACACTCCAACCCTCACACTCTGACCGTCATTAACAGGACCTTGATTATTGTACTATCTAGGTGTAAAAAAGGTGATTTGAAGGTGATACATCACGATACATGATAGTTGTTCTGGGCTTAAATGTTAACTCATACTGGTAAGATGTGTCTTTCTCTGACCGGACTCAACCTAACTCATGTTTGTTTCCATTATTCGTACGTCTTCATTTTAGAGCATACAATCTTCAACAAATGGGCCGTTATAGTGGATCCGAAAGACCCTTGGGCTGGTCCAAAAGGCTACGTGAAAGTCGATATGAGTGTGGTCGAACAAGGTCAACAGATGGTCGTGAGTATTTCAATACAACCTGTCCTATAATAGGTTTATTTTGGGCCATCCCATCTTCAGTCCATACAACTGAACTCACACATTGTTCTTGCTTTCAGATTATTGTTATTGGGATAGGTGAATGAACTAAGTTTAAACGTAAATACCTCCTCATTTCTTGAGGGTTTGGCAGTCTGTCACATCAGACAGGTGATACGACTTCCAACGTCCACCTGTTCAGAGCTCATGGGTCTATCACCGCACCTCAACGTCGTTCAGGATGAGTTAGGTTCTACGACTTCCAACGTCCACCTGTTCAGAGGTCGTGGGTCCATCACCGCACCTCACGGTCGTTCAGGATGACGACATAATGGAGTTAGGTGTGTTTTCTTGTGGTATGAATTCGATGCATAACCTGGTATTTAATTAACAAGGTTTTACAGTTACACACACTGGGTGCCTTGTTCCGGCGTTCGTGTAGGTTGTTTACCAGTAACAACTGTTTGAATCTATTCACCGACAGTATACCTGCTTAGGCCATCTTAATCATTGATGTACAGTGAATAAGTCAACAAATGACCGTGTTTATGACTGAATTGTGTAGAAAGTTGACTCTTTGTATCAAACGAACGTCTATTTTTGTCCATTTCCTTCGCAATTCACAGAGGAACAAGAGGGAAATCGATCAAGACGAAAACATTGAGGCGTAAGTTCAAGTAAACCATGGGTTCGTATGTTTGTGGAAGTCACGTGATCGTTTGTCAGGATGTTTGTACAAGTGGTGGCAACCGGTCTGGTTCGGGCAGTAGACTGTCAGCTCACTTCCGTGAACCGTTTCCAGGGTAAATTGTCGGGAAATATGAATATGGCTCATTAAATATTAGAAAAATGGAGTAATTTACAACCTCAGTTAGAACGAACTTGGGTACTAGTGAGCGTTAAAATTTTCGGCAATAAAGCGAAGAAATCGCGTAAAACTTTGTTCATCAGAGAGCTTCAGGCCTTTGACAACAGGTTAAAAAGGCTATGTTCGAGCTCTTTGTGGCTGCTGAAATAGCACATAACAAAGATAAAGTAACGTTTGCAATACCCTACTCATAAGGTTGCTGAAATTCTTCGACAGCCCGCGACCGGTTTCGCCCTTCTTGAGGCTCATCAGGTAGGCGCAGTCCCCCAGTTTCTGTTAACCTTATGTTCTACTTGAATCCAAATTGCTCGAAAATACCACAAACGAGAGATTCAGATCCAGGTGACTCTCCCGCAAAACCAAATTTGTTTGCAAATGAGTGTAGTTCGCTCATTTGTTGCAATTTGGTTTTAAGTAGAACATAAGGTTGACGGGAACTCGGAGACTGCGCCTACTTGATGAGCCCCAAGAAGGGTTAAATCGGTCGTGGGCTGTTGAAGAATTTTCAGCAAACTTATGAGTAGTATATTACGTCTATAATGTTTGCAAGTTCTTTATATTTTCACAATGCAGTCCAGGAAACGCTAGATATAAGTGTAGTCAATACAGCATGGTTTAGGCCATGGTTAAGTAGTCCGTGGTTAAGGTCCGTGGTTCGAACCCGACCTCTGCCTCTCGACTTCCCCTGTCTAGGCTTGGGCAACCTGGCAGTATCCCAACTCTCGTGCAACCTTCGGGTGGCATGGCAGTTAGGCACCGAAAGGGTGCTACAGCTGAACCCTATGTATCTCATGCAGCTAGTACAACTACTATAGTGATAAATAAAAATCTGATCTACACAACAATGGTGAAGTTAGCATAGTTTCTGAAAAGCGGTTACGTACGCAAGAACGGTGCTGCATCTGTGTGTTTTACAAACCAACATGTGTTTTGTTACGATACTAAACTTGAGAAAACTTCTCGCCATTTATCCATGGTCCGCTATTCGCAGACACAAAGTTCTGCCAATGCCACAAACTGTGAAGCTTACTTTTACGGCATATGCCGACGTCCATACTACTAGTATTTGCCTCGGCAATATTTGCTTTGGCAAGTTCGACTTCTTCCTCATACCTGGCGTTTGTGTGATCTGGAAGCCAGTAAAAGTCACGTGATCTTACTTCACAGATCGCCTGTAACATATCTCACTTCCCCCTTAAGTCAAAACGTCACTGGCATGAAAGAGAATAACTGCGGCCGAACTGTAGCAGTTCCACCAGCTGCATTTTAGCCCATGTTTTGAGCCTGGTAGTAATTCAGAAAACTAGATACTGGCTGGTATGCTGGCAAACATGCATGTCGACATGGTGATGCTCCTGGCCACTGTGATTGCACTCAATTAAGTATTCGTCACCATCTAGTGAGAACAACCAACTTTTTAGTCAGAATGCTTCTAACCGAAACTGTTAGCTAGTCTTCAATGCTAGCAGACTACCTTGAGGAGGTTTAGGTTAGCCATGCGTAACCCTGATGCATTTTACATCAGATCTTGGACGGTGAGTGTCAGAGTGTTGAATACACTCAACAGTCCTACCTTATTCGTTGCACTCTTGCCACGGCAAACTGCAACGGCCAGGTGTTTCACAGCGAATCACAATGAATTTCGAACACCACTTATATGGTTTCAAGGTGTTGTGACTTGCTGAACGGTCATGCAACTCTGGATCGGTCCCTTGGCTTCCTGCTCCGCACACTATGGTATATCAAAAGGCACGGTAGCTTCAGACAACCCTTAATGGAGGCAGGGTAATTATTACAACCGTATTTATAGGTCAATGACGCGATGTTCCACAAGGTCGTGCTAAAGATGCTCAATCCAGATTGGCTGGCATTCTGACCAATCAGGGCATGCCTTCGTTTGGTTAGTAGTCTGCACTTGAGACATCCGTCCAAATTGATGTGATGTTCGGTTATTAGGGGGCGGCTGGCCTCCGAACACAAGGATATCAGTATCTAAATAATCAAGCAATCCCACTTGCAGTAGTTCACTTCAGGATGTCACTTTTTACAAATGGATGAGTAATAGTAATTATACGGTTACCTGAAAACTGTCAAAAGATGATTTCGACACCTGTGACATCCATTTGTTTAGTTCTAACGATGTTGCGTAACAGCCTCTATCTGGTTGAAGCGAATCTTCATCGAAAGCGAACAAACTGCCTCAGCCCGGTGTAGAAAATTCACTATCAGTGATCAGGGAATTCCGGGTTTACTAGGTCATCGCCAACGAAGGCACAGAGAGGCTATAACAAATTGTTTGTTTATTCACACACAGCATATTGGGTTGGTCATATGTAATCCCTTTTCTGCCAAGACTGTTGTAATTTTCTGTCAGTATAGCACACAACGGAACTAGCACTTACCAACTTGGATCGATCTACCGCGGGTTTAGGGTTTTCTTTTACTGAAGTGACCAAAGAATATTCAACTCACCGTCATATTTGCGGTACCAGCTTGTGTCACTTCCAGCTCTGAAGTTGTGGGTCTTGCATGTAACGACGCATTCAGAAGTCAATGCGCATCAAACCCTTTGGAGGGAAAGGCGTTGGATGACAGATAACGATAAGGAGGCAGTCAGTTTCTCCTATTAAAGGACAAAGTCCTCCATAGGACCTCACTCTAGGTGACAGTGGCAGCTATCTTATATAGTCTTATGGAGTAAATTTTACTGTGAGGCACTCTGAAGAAAGTTCAGCGCACTAACCTCAGTATGACTTCAAGTTCTCGGAAAAAATCCAACCACGCGTAAGATTTCATACCTGAAAAGGGTGTGTATGGATTTCATAAAGTTGTTTTCAGTGGAGAATGCCAGCTCAAATAGTGAATGCTGGAATACAATTGCATCAGTTCTTGGCATTAGAGTTTGTTGTCCACTTATTTTCTCCACGTTTTTGAGTTTTGTTCGCTTTCCATGTTGTTTAGGTTTTCCGCATACAACAGCTGTGATTTGGCAACATAATGACAACTTAGTTGAGTGAACACGAAACGAGACTCATGTAGACGACCGAGAAAGTGACCATTCTCAATAATCACAGAGGCATACGGAAAACTTAAACCAAGGAATCAAGTCTGCTTCTTTACGCTGATTTCAATAGTTAACCAATAGCTGCACCTGATACATTTCGACTCACCTTTTGCAGAAATCTCATCCTTCCTCGATATCTACGCGGCCAAAAACAAGACACTATGGTTTCTTTGGCTATTCAAGTTTACCAGGCTGAAGATTTACCGCCAATGCATACTGATATCAGTAACAAGATGCGTCAAGCATTTGTCGGCGAGGGTGCAGCGAATGTGGATCCACTAGTTGAAGTGTGTTACGCTGGATTCAAGGTGAGTCGTTATAATGGCAAAAGAAGCGTTCTGAAAACTGTCTCATGCTTTGCAGGGGTGGCAACCACGTGACCCACTAGTTATTGAGTTTTTGAAGGATTTCTGACAACTGCTTTACGGGTCTAACCTAAGTGGTTAGTTTCCCAAACTGCATTAATCCTGAGGTCTACTGACAGGGAACTGTGTTGCGTCGGCTTGAGCAAAGTTTCTGACTCCGTCTGCCAGATAGATTTCATCTCACAGGACCCTTGTCTCTTCCAGCCAGTGACGTACATTGATCGTCAGCTTTCAATGCTCTTCTTTGTATTATCTCTTGGCTATTTGAGTAAAAATCAGTCGGTGCAATCAGTCGGAGCAATTTTCACAAAATTGTGCAAAGTCCCGCTATGGGTATCTTGCTGTGCACTAGAAAACGGCAGTTGAAAATCAAGTATACTACTACGTTGTACTGCCAAGTAGGTTTTACCTACATCACTCTTAACATGATTTAAAGCACGTGCCTTTTTAGGAGTTCATGCGTGAAAATACTCATCCCATATATATGTGGATCTCATCTCTCGATGTAGTGTTGAACAACAGGCAGACTATTGAATATAACTTGACCTCATGATAATTGCCCCATTCATTTGCTTTACTGTACCGATGTACTTTTAATTTCCACTCGCTTTGCTCTTTGTGCCAGCCACTCACCTTGCCTAAAAAGGCCGTCCCGTCTGACACCTGTGTATTAGCATGTCTGTGTGTGTGAATGTGCTCAGCCGATCTACTATTCATGCGCGTTAGTCTCCATTTTGCTGAGTCTGCTTTGACCTGTTTTCTCATGAGTTCCGTGTGATCTCACCGCCAATGAGAATTACGAGGCTGTCGTCGGAATGGACGATCGCAACCCACACTATTGGCCAACATTCCGCTCGCTATTGTTTGGTGTGCGGACGTTGACACTGCACTATGCCAGTCAGTGCGAGACTTGTGCATTTGCCGAGGCTACGAACATGGACATGTGTTCTGTTATATGCATGTGTGTAAGTAGTACCGTAGAATTTCGAACCCAATTCTTCCTTTTGGTATTCGGGATTGTCAAATCTACGCGTCACTCAAATTTCCGTATTTGGGGAACCTTAACACGGACAAGCATCTAAGTATCGATACGTTTTCATGAGTTTGCACTCTAATCAGGCCAGTTGCTCGTTGAGAACATGCACCCGACCGACAGCCGCATTACATAAAAGCAACAACAACAACTGTCTGAATTTTGTATTAGGAGGCCGACTGAACTGAAAGAAAGCGCAAGTATATCCCCACATTAGAACTGTCAGATACCGTTATAACCATCCGGAAGTTGATCGATCCAGTTTCACGTCTACTGCATGACAGAGAGTGACGGGGAATACCAGCTTGATGCAACTCCGTATTCGGAGGGACAATAAATCAAGAGAGAAATAGAAGGGGTCAGAAATGAGTCCATCAAAGAAGACACAAAGCACAGTCCTGTGTACATTCACGTGTACAGCACAGCACAGTTCACACACACAGCTCGTCTTCCGGCAAGTGGATTATTGTTCATTTAGACGTTCGTGTTTGATGGAATGGCGAATGTTGACTGGTCGTTCAGAAGCCTCTTGTTTGAATGAATGAAACACAGAAAATTATCTGGCAAATCAAGTGGAAATGATATGCAGGAATTCAACTGAGTTACTCAGTTCGACATGGTAGTTGTGTAGTTCTACAAAGTTTGTTTTTGTACCAAACCTGTTGGTTTGTACACAAGAGCTTTCCCGATATGCACTGTGTGATGCACATCGTATATACTACTCCCGTTCCAATGACGGGACCGTTGTATGATGTTCATTCGTGCGCTTTTGTCTGAAGAGCTCAAAGTCTAACCTGGCCGGCGTCTTGCTCGATATCTTCCATTCCAAAGTCCTTCTGGACCGTTAACAATTTCCCCGGGCTTCAATGATCCCATTGGATAGGCCAAATGCACGTTCGATCCGGTGCTGTTCGGCTGCAGCTGGCCTATTGCGGGAGTAACATTATTCGGTGTAGATCTTCTCCTCCTAATTTTGTCCAAGACAGTTTGTATCCAAATTCTTCGGAAAGTCGGCTGCCGAGGAACTGCCTGATCTCCTGAGTCCCATGTTTGGGGTAGTTGTTCCGATTCACTGTTTCCAAGACAAGCCAAATTGATGGATGAACAGTTGACACCTCGGGGCTGAGAGTAGTGACATATAGCCAGTATGATTAATGTGATTACAAAGATGGCTGTGATGAAGCACATGACCAGCTTCATTGCTGATAGCGTCGATAAAGAGATGTTCCAGAATCCCACATGCCTGTGCTCGAACGAGTTGGTGAAATTGTGTCTGTCCACACGGAACGCACTCGCAAATTGCAGGATGGTCTGCTCCAGTGTGGCTGGTTTCTCAGGCGGCTGGACTCCAAATGTCTGACTGTGTTTTGCAGCTAACCACTGATTGATTAGATGATAATCTGTCGGTGAAACAATTGTGAAAGAGAGTTGAACCACTGATGCATCTTCCAGAATGGCTGGGGATATGTGCGGTTCCCATAGATGGCCTTGTTTATGATACCCACACTTAACGCTTGTCAGCTGGTCGGCAAATCGAAGTGGTTGATTAAGCATGGTCTCGCTTACGTTGTCCCAGGTTATTCGAACGGCCTTGAGATCGTGATCTATTTTTGGTCCAACACTACTTGGTAGTTGTTTGTCCAGTGTTTGCGATATATTAGCCCATGCATCCTGCTCATAGAGTACAATGATTGGATCTAATTTGGCCCGACCCTGACATGTAATATGAACAGTTTCCCCTAAACTGACAACGTACACAAGGGTACGTGTGATCGGTTCGGTCGGAACCAAAAGGGCTGAACTTGTGGGAAGATACATTTCCAGAGGCAGAGGGTCTGGAGAGGACGACTGCATACGTTTCTGAGCTAGATGAATAGAGATCTCGTCCATCAGTTCACCAACGGTCACCGGTTCGGGAACCTCCGAATCCCATATCATAGAAGGCAGGCCAGGAGACAACCTAACGAATAGGCGGGACTTTGGTGTGTTCGTCGCTTGATCCACTGATGGTTGGGTTAGTTCGGCGGAACCAGAGTCCTGGTCTTCCTTGTTGATGCTGGTTGCCGGTTCTGCGGCTTTATAAGCGTCATCCATTGAAAAACCTTTGAGACCGTTTGAGCTGCGAGTGGCTGATTTTTCGGTATCCAGTGAAGTCTGAGTATTAGCCAGTGTTGTTTTTACCGTGAAAGGGTCAAAAACTGCAATAGGTCCCGACTTGTTGCAGCGAATAAACAGTTGACGTGGTTCGGCTGTAAACTGGATCAGAATCTGCTTCAGATGTATTCTGATCTTTGGTCGATTCTGTGTACCTAGAAGCTGGTGGTCAGATTTCTCAGCGTGATAAACTTCTCGTTCGGAAAACGGGACTCCAAAAAGCCGAAATAGTTTCAGACGGTTCGTTCTGCTCCAAACTGACGTGCTAGAGGCCAGATAAGGCTTTGTTTGGAAGTGAGGTTCTGAATTGACGGGTTGTTCGAGATGGATATCCAAAACGTCGTTATTCAAGTAGGACGGTGGTCTCAATCCAATCAGTACGGTATCTAGCGATTTTACTGACCAGAACTTCACTCTATCGGCGCTGAAGACGGTAGAGCTGAGCTGAAGCCGGTTGTCGAGTATTGCATAGCTAACAGCAGTCTTGCCTCGGATCGTTATCACTAACTCCTGACCCCGCGAAAATTTTGGTCTTCCAATGTCTGATGCAACACATGAGGAGTGCTGTAACTCCTCGCGTATTTCATCCTCAAACGTGTCCGCTAGTCGAGGTATGCCCGAAACTTTTGCCTAGAAAGTGAAGAGAAAACAAGGAGATGTGTTATCACTCGGATTCAGAAATTCGCATTTTAACAGGCTTTTCTCCGGTTTCGATTACCATTCATGCGAAATGTCTATTATGCAACCTTATGCACTGTCTCATCAGGAAATAGGTAACATCTGCTTCACCAGAGGGTGGGTGTGCATTACGAGCCCAGTATTGGGAAATTCGGGTTAGCCAACATAACTGAAAGCAGAAAACGCACTCCAAAAGGATTATTTTGTTATATCATTTACGCCTGAACACGTGGGAAGCTTTCTGTGAATTTCGGGGCAACTTACCAACCTTGGCGAATGTCACCTAATTCGAAGGTTACAAATCCAGGATTTGCTTTAGTACATCGGACGCGAACTTACCGACCGGAAGGTCCTTGGTTCGAACCCGACCTCTGTCTCTCGCTTCCTCTGTGTAGGCTTGGGCAACCTGGCAGTATCCAAGCCCTCGTGCTTCCTTCTGGTGGCATGGCAGCTAGGCACCGAAAGGGTGTTACAGCTGGACGATTTTTTTTCGGACGTATCACTCAGTAGAGCCAAATTTGTTGAGCGCTGCGAGTATTTTGTGCAGCCTATTTGTGCATGCTTCTAGATGAATTACTCACGCCTCTTAGGTTACGCTGGTTAGGACATGTACTCCGCATGCCAGAAGACCGTCTGCCTCACAGAGCTCTTTTTACCCAGCCCTGTGCTGAGTGGAAGCGACCAAGAGGTGGACAGTGTAGGACATGGAAACGAAGTACGAAAACACTAATCAGTAAACTTAGTCAAGCTGGCAACTGCCGCCTCCTTGGATGGGGATCCTAGGACTCAACTCACCAATGGTTAATGGCATTGGCAGAAATGGTTTAATCGCGCAGTCAATGGCCCTCGCACATCAAAGCTATTGCTTTCAATACGTAGCTACACAGTTCCCGAACTAACCAGGGCTTGGCTGTATGTCTCTCACTCTCCCCTCTTCCGTTGGTCGAAACTGTAGCAGCTGGAACCAATGTGCCAGTAGCTGATAAATTGATTGATTGATTTCTAAGTTTTCAGTAAATTGTGACCATGCGACATACCACCTGGAAGCCCGAACGATAGCTGTTGACTAAATCAAAGTACCGCTTGCTTATTGTGTTGATCAAGCACTGGTAATGCAGTAACTCTATTTTTTGTGCACCTTTGCGTCATATTTGCCTCGTCAAGTAGCATACATAGGACGGATACAGACTTCGGATCCATGGTGAGTTCTGTGGCTCGTTTGGTATAGTTTCTAAAACGATCGATACAGTATACCCAGCGGGGCAGACAATTTGGCTAAAGTAGGCTATTTGGCTTCTTCTGGAGACGGTTTTTTTACAAGTTCGGTTTTAAAGAAGGCCCTTGCATGTCGTCTATTTCCTTTCTGGACAGGTCACTTTGTGAGAATACAGTGTTCTGTCCCGTCGGGAAGCACCCTCAGAATTGAACATATAGATGGTATAACTCGTGTACAAACGAACACTTTTCTTTGTGCCTCTTACAGAGTCAAGCGACTGTCACAGTATATTGCATTTGGCAAGAGGCGATTAGGTACATTCATTTTTGCCATATTTAGCCACTGGACCGATAAATTTTACGTGAATATTCGATTTCTAAAGCCAGTCCAAATAGTAGTGCGGACATTTGATCGAGAAGTTTCGGTTGGTCTTCGTGACCTCGCGGCTCAATGGAATCTTCGGGTTACATCGCTAGCTGATCGGAGTTTACATCAGTTCATCACATAGAAACACACGCATTTCGCTCTATATGCAATCTGCGAACACCCTCCAAAACTTCTGTAAAATATCCTCCTGACGTGGCACACCTTCCGCGCATGTCAGCCTGTAACTTGAGGGTAGAAACTGGGCTAATATAATGCTCACGTAGGAGGAGCTGAAAAGCCGTGGTAGTTCCGAACTTTAAACCATTGGCTTAGGAATTCACGCCCTAACTCCGGGTCCTCCGCAATTCGTCCGCAGAAACACGTTGTACGCCGACAGGCAAGTTAGAACAGGCAGTCTGAGCTGTTCTGAGGACATCATTCATCACTGCCCCGTCTGATCTACTGGAATGGACTGTTAGGGACTGGTACGACAGTCAGACTCATGCCCTATCATGGGTGTACGAATCATCACTGTTGAGCACTGATTTCATGCTGTCGATGACGATGATGATGGTCCTCTATCAACAGAATACATAAAGATCAACTCCAAAGCCGCAGAAAGAAAATCAAAAGCCTACTACCGCTGACCTTTGATAGCTTCCCGAAACAGTTACCATGATAAAGAATCAGTGTGTCTTGAGGAAAGCCAATGCCTAGGGGGTCCCCAAGGACATTCGACTTTCAAACGGGGATACAACATGATCTATTCCTATGTGTATCTCAGACTGTAGCAAGATAACTTTTGAAACATTGCTCACAGATTTTGGAAAGTTTTAGTTGAGTAGGAGAGATCTGGAAATCCTGCAAGCAGCCAGTCAGGTGGCCTTTGGAATCTACAGTGGACTAAGTTGGCTTCTTTTTACCGTGCCCTGACTTGGTGCACGCTTTATGGTGTACACAACACTCATTCTATCGCAGAATCAGATGCGTAAGCTACCAAAGTGTACACTCGATGGCAGGGACGATCAAAGGAGTAACATGGCGCAGTTTCTACACCAGGGTCCTACTGTTCAGTAGGATCCGACTATTCGAAACAGGTTTGTATGTGTGTACTACAAGTTTTAACTTCTCGGTTTACCACTCTAGTGACTACCACTCAATGCTCTTGCACGTTCACAAAAGAGCTACAATATAGAGATCATGAAAAATAGTCGTGCACTGCTTCGCCTCTCATTTCAGTTTTAATTCTCCTAGTAAGGGTTACAAATGCAGCATGTTCCATTGGAGGGTCGTACCGACCCTGGATTATCCATGCTGTTCAAGTTCAACCAGAGAAAGCTCCCTAATATGAATGAAGAGTCTAGAAGAAGTGTTGGTGATGTCGAACATATAAAGTGATAAACACTGGGCACTTCTAGGAAGTTGGGTACTTCTCCTCAACGGCACGTTTATCCTTGTAGAAGTTCCCTTAGAAGCAGTAAGCAGACAAAATTCTGGCTTAAACGGATTATTCTTCGCCAACTCCAAGAGTTCCACAGATGTTTACAAAACCGACCGTGTAAAAAGAACCTGAAATCTCTGACATAGAATAAGGTTCATCTCTCGGACGCAATGCAGTACGTATAAGGCCGTTGAAAAATCTTCGACAGCCCACGACTGGTGTCGCCCTTCTTGGGGCTCATCAGGGAGGCACAATCTACGAGTTTCCGACAACTTTATGTTCTACTTGAACCCAGATTGGACAGAATTCGTCACTCATTGTCATTTGCACGGGTGACTCTTATGTTGGCGATCATAAACGGGACATTCAGCCCAATTCGTTTGAGTCTCCCGTCAAGACAAAATCAGTGTACAAATGAGAGCACCTAGGGAGGTCAATCTTATCTGCTTATAGTACTTTTGGTGGTCCACCACCAAATTTCTTTAGGCGAAATCGTGAAATTGTGCGTTGTGTGACATAATCTTAGATTCCTCTCAACTTGGTTTCTATTAGCTCTCACTGTTGTCGTGTGTGAACAAGCTTTAATTTATGTCGTGCGGAACCAGCACTTGTGAACAACGGGCAGGTTCCGATCCAAATGTGACTACATTTACCATATATCTATGCAATGGAAGATGCTTTTCTTCGCCAGTCTTCAGCAACTACTTCTAACCTCAGTTTGGCGGTTGTTGACATCTCGAAAGCTTCCGATTCGTTTTCGCATAACACGAGTAGCGGATCTGCCGAGGCATTTGGAGCACCGTCTTCTGAAAATACTGTAGCAGTTTCCTCCTTTTCGGAGGTTCACTGATACAGAGTACTGAGGCAGAGAGATTCACCCTCCCCGATTTTGTTCATCGTTGCCATGGAAAAGCTGCAACCGGCTTGTGAATGTTGGTCGCTTTGCCTCATTCAACTCGAAGACTTTTGTTTCCAAAACGAGTGTTTCCTAGGAAGTTTAACGGCGGTATCCAAATCCGGTTCACCCTGCTGAGGACGAGAGTTGGGAAGCCCCGGCGTAATCATGGTGATCAGACAATCTTTTGTCGTAGAATTTGTGGTTAAGAAGAGAGTTTCTTGCATATTTCACAGTCCTGTTGGGTCGCACATTATGCTGGATGTGCTCGTCACAATCGGATTGCAAGGGAACTCGCAAAACGTCTCTGTCGTATGGGATACACCGTCTTTGAGCAGTTGAGAGCGCCTATTTCGACATCCTTCATCAAGCCCGACCTAACCACCGTTCGGGAGCACCGAGCAACTGTGTGGTGTTGATTTTTTGGTTGGAGAACTAATGTTTATTTCATTCCGAGGTGTCCTCAGACTGAGGTCCAAGACTGGGGTTTCCTAAGGTCACAGTCGGTGTCTTGTGTCTGCTCACCGCTTTTGGCTCTTTACGTGCACACGAAGCTTTTAGGCGTGGCACGTGGTGTATAGTGTTGTTTCTTGCCAATGACTTTCACACCTGACCCTGTGTATGCCTGATGTGTGAGTCTTGACTGTGTTAGCACTTGATTCACCTTGAAAAGCACTGAAAATGTGTATTTCCACGTCAAACATTCTTACATAACTTTGAGCTAGTTGCACCTGGCTAAAAAACTGCTGAGGACACGCTTCCAAATGCAGCGTTTCGCTCCTTTTAATGTTCTCTTACCCACCCCCTCCATTACATTGTTCTTCAAAAATTAACCATGATACTGGTAGTAGTAATAGTAATCCTGGCTGACGGTTAATCTCAAACGACTAGATTCCGCGGAACACCATTAACCGAACAACTCTGTAGCTGTCAGACTTGACTATACTTGAGTAAAATTGCTGCATTAGAAGATCTGGGCTTGCATTTCAGGTGATTGTCTGGGCGTATTAGTCAAGTAGCCATGAGCAATTTTGCTGTTCGGTGTGGAGCACCGCGCCAGGGTGATTTGGAGGCCCACTAATTTCCACACTTTTTCGTTTTTTGGTGTAATATGCTTCTATAGGTTCTCACTTCGTCTGGGCTTTTCGCCTCTGTCACTCCGAGTCGATAAACTTCGGGTTTGGAAATGCACTCTAGAAACCTATAGGTAGGAAGTTGAGCGCAACATATGTCAGAATCAAACTAATCTCCTCAGTAGACTCGTACCGGGCCTTAGCGCTTCGACCGTTGTGCTTCCTATTGATTCGACCAGGGGAATATTAGCTGAAGCACCAGTATTGATCATTCTGCCTCCTTCGGGAGGATTGACCGTTAGGCACCAAAAGGGTTATTTTTATTCTGTTTCCAACTGTGTCCAACTTTGGAAAACTCATAGTCCTTCAGCCAGTAATTGGTATCCTAATTGGACTATTTAATCCACACCAAAAAATTACCGTCTCTCCCACCTCCTCCTCCACCT
The DNA here is from genome assembly GCA_003604175.2 of Clonorchis sinensis. NCBI lineage: Eukaryota > Metazoa > Platyhelminthes > Trematoda > Opisthorchiida > Opisthorchiidae > Clonorchis > Clonorchis sinensis. The sequence continues at coordinate 5,654,299 of CM030373.1, read as the reverse complement.
CATCATCATCATCATCATCATCATCATCATCATCATCATCATCATCATCATCATCATCACCTTCAATAGCTACATAAGTCAACCCCAAGATTAGGGTGTAATCTAGCCTAAAATTTCCAAATGCTGTGAACAGTGATCACTGATGACAGACTTACTATCCTGTACACGGTTTTGACCAACCAATCAATGCAATGCTTGGTACTGCTTGGGTTGCTCCGAGAATATCATAAACAAGCATGTCTGTCATCGAGCCTTAGAGTTACTCTGATCCAACATCTTCACAGGTGTTTCCCTCACTGACACGGTGGATCGATTTCAGGACAAGGTGGAGTTAGTGACAATTGTTAAAAACGGATATCTGAATCGAATCAGAAGTCACGCTGAAAGGATATTCATGATATTCGTTGGAATATGGTATCTTCATTATTTCTTTCGACTACACCGTACTTTTACGTGAACGTTTAAATTAAAGCCGTTCCTAAATCAGAGGTTGATAGCATAGAATGTTAGCTGACACAGAAAGCAAAAACAATGTGTTCCATGGTAATTCAGCTAACTGGTCATTTCGCCAGTGTTTCTTCTCACAATGAAAGTGTGAATTCAAAACTAATGCATAAATGGTGCTTACTGGTTTGGTACAAATTCGGAGATATATCCACTGATCATGCTGAAGGCTTTCACTATCCTGTGGCATCATTTCAACGATATATCCACCATTTGATATGCTTCTTGAAGATGATGTCGGAATGCCGGGATCCGTCTGCGGGTCTTGATCATGCGGTGCATTACCCGATGCACCACGCAAAACGCTTTTCCCTTCCTTTGCACTACCTGGTTTGATTTCCTTGGAAACATGGTTTTCCTCCAGCAGTGTTGTTTGACGTTTTGCTCGCGACCTGTATATGGGTTTGTTTGCGGATACCGGTACAATCCTTCGAAAGGTTTCAGCATCATATAGTTCCGCGCCTGGTCGGTAGGCTGCGCTTTCTGCCCTATCCGCAGACTGTTTTCGTGGTAATCCATTGATCGATAAAAGCCTGACGAACCAAATCAGAATAAGTACTTTCACAGAATTTATAATCAGGTGATTTTGATTTGGGTGATAGGGCATAATTCCAGCGGATACCGCATAGTTTGCCCTAACCCGTACACATCGTCAACCCGAATCGTCTCATGTGTGTGTAGCAATTTGAAACGGTATATACTGGCGGATCACAAGGAAAAATCGATAAAACCACCAGAGCTGGGTTTCAGTCACGTGAGTGTACAGGTCAGCCAATCAACGGTCACTCAGCCAATCAGTCGAGGATGCTGGGGGAGGATATTTCGCAACAGTTTATCGATTTTTGTTCTTGAGATAATTCGGTCGTAGAATTTGTCAGCGTTTTCAGAGTAACCTCGAAATTGGAGATCAGGCTCGCGTCCGCGATCTGATGTTTGACAATCAACTGTTGACGCACTTCAAATTGAGGAACACATGGAGTGAATATGAGCATCATTTGTCAGCATGCAGTTTTATGGAGTAGATTCGGGATGAGGCACTGTGTCACGGAGACAGGCTTTCTTTAGTTGACAAGTTCGTTAATCACGGAAGGCTCCAACTTAAGTAGGTGATATAAATCTTGGTGAGTTTTTAATAATGGATTTAATTCAGCCAAGACTGACACCCTACGAGAAGTAGGAGGCTGTGTCCGTCATTTTATAAGCCTAAGTAATTCAGCCAACTATATTCATAGAAAAACATTCACTGATTCGCCTCTAAAAATTTCCCATCCCAACCCAGTGCCAAACGAAAACCAAACGGTATGACGCTTCGCCGATATGGAATCAGGAGCTGATATTCAACAACTATTTTCCTCCCCTCACTCACACAATCCGCGTCAATGTGAAAAATGCTGGCATCAAGAGTGAGATTATCGCCACACACCTGATAGATTTGACGACGATTATGGATCTAAGAACTGGAGGTGAGTTTTCTCGAGAAACTTTATCATGCAATTAAATGAGAAGGTTTCTCTTACTACATCACAAAAATTCCGTTGATCATTTAGATCGATGGAGAAGCTGTCCGCTTTGCGGTACTTTGGAAGCATCCTGAGGAGCAACTCGATTCAAGTCGTGTCACCGAGTACCCAGATTCTTAGCAGTTACATCTTCGACTTCGAAAAAATGTGTTTTAGGACCTTATCAGACGCGAGGACCCTCATCCGGTTCCCATTTTCATCCCACGTTGTTTGCACTTTACGAATTCACTGAACATACAAGGTGGTCCACTTCTAGAAGACAGAAAGTTCATTATCTACCAAGAGCCTACCGCCATTTCGTCATTTTTAGAAAAATCGTTGTGCACTTGTTTGTATCGCTAGTTTTACTACATAAACGTCCAGGCACTTCAACTACTCTTGTTTTTAATTCCAAAACGTTGTGGGAAGCCACGACATTCCGTTCCTACTGAACTTAAAATTAAAGTGTATCGTTCACCGTTATTTTTGGACGAAAACTCAGGTGAATGTGGTCAAGTGAACAAGTTTGTGTACTTCCCAATTCATCCTATATTATGCATATTTTTCAATTGTTTTTCAAATAGTCTTGAGTCTGTGATAAGTAATATGCCAAAGCGAGTAATGTCATATATAAAATGTTAGCTATTCTTCTCCGGGGATTAAATGAACACTCTAAAGGTTCCAAGCAAAAGTTGAGCCTGCAAATCGATTTTTTGTTCGCCAGATTTATTGGCGACGGGTTTGTTATTATTCGTCATGTTAATTCTCTATACGTTCGGATCACCATAAATTTTTCTCTTTAACAACTGAAATCAAGTTGTTTCTGTTGCAAACATTTGTCTGCAAAGTTTTGAAAGCAACATGATGTTTTATGAGAATCGGAAAACGTGGAAGGGCGATTATAAGCGTCCCGAAATCGATAAACGGTGGAGGTCGGATCCTGTTGCTTTGAGCTTCCCTCTATCGTATGGGGATTAGATGGGGCCTGTATCCCCATAAAAACACCAAGATTGGGGCTTTTGTTGAGTCTTAAGCCATGCAGTGGATGTCTTCGTAAACTTGAGAACGGTTCAGTGGATATTATTAGCTTTCCGCGACTTTCCTGAGGACTGATAAATATAATGGCAGTGAGACTGAGAATCAGGGAGGATAACCATGTCGGAGGAGCGCAACTAGGTTCGGGCTAATCACGCACTAACCGATAGGCCACGGATTCGAGTCTCGTTCAAGTGCTCTTTCTATCCAGACAGGAGATTTTACCACCAGCTTCATCGCCTTGAGGTGAGAGAGCAAGTGATTGGCACGCTGGTTAGCAACAAACGAAGGATGCATCACGCGACTGATGCTCCTACATCCAGGTGAAGCCAGCCAGTAGGAGGGAGTACGTAATGGAACTCTTTCCAGGAATGGTCTCATTATGTCCCGGTACTATGAAGAGCGTTTTGAGAAACCGATGTACCAAAACATACACAGTGGTTTGTTTTATATCCATTCTTTGAATATACTCATCCTGTGGACGATCGCTTACTTTCAGGCTACTTGCCAAGTTTCGGACCCGCATGGATAAATCTTTATGGGACCCCACGAATTTATACCTATGCGCAAATGTTGAGACCAGAGGACGAATTGAATTTGGGACTTGGCGAAGGAGTTGCTTATCGTGGCCGCCTATTAATGGCAATCACAGCGAAGAAGGATGACACTATCGAACGCGTTGGTACAGCGATTGAGGTTGCCACGCCTGTTTCTGAGGTGAGGTCAATTGGAGCCCGTTTCCAAGTGACATTTTGTTTTATTGTCTATCGTACTCAAATAAGAAATTTTGGTGGAATTTTCATCAGAAGACAAAATTTTCGACGACTTATTATCCAGATAATCTCAATTAAGCTATTTTCGCGACACTTTCTGCGTCGTATACCAATCAGGTTGTGATGTGGACCACTCCATGTTTGGTGCAGAAACCTATTTGCCTACCCGTGCGAAACATTCTTATTTCGGATTCCACTCAAATTTTGACTCTACAGACTGATTAATTTTCAAAAAATTTACATTCAGTTAGCTTTCAATGGGAGTGTCGATCGGTTCTTTGCATGTATCAACACTATGCACGTGAATTTCGGGTTGTGTTTTGCTGACTTGCCCTTGACATGCTCCCCTGCGTTCAGCTAACCAATGAACAAACTAAATAATTAACTAAATTGTTGGGATAAGTAATAAGAAGCAACTGGTGATACTAATTTGCAACGAAATGCACAGTAACTTGGTTCTGGTATGAAGTTTTAGGTTATGATTATAGTTGACCTTCACGGTGTCATCTCAAACATGTATAGGGAACGGACCTTGTTCACAACCACGGGTTAGTCATAAATTGGGCAAGTAAAGGACTCCTCGATGAAGGACTGATGACATGACTGTTAAAAGTTGAGCTCCCTTTGTAAAAAAAACTTTGTCGGCCTCAAAAACTAAAATAAAACAACGCTTTGCTTCATGTTAGGACTCATCAGACACTGGACCCACAAACCTCTAGCTAACAACTTCAAACACTTCCACAGGGAATGCTTGTTTGCCGACCGGTTCCCACGACCGGGGCTTCTGAAGCAGGTGCGGAAAACGTAACTGTAACCAGCTGTTAACTTTAGCAAACGATTGTCTGACTATTGGCCAGTAATGAGAATGCTTGATCTAACGGATGAGTGTAGGTGTGGTTGTTGACCAAATGGTACCTGGTTGATGTGCTTAAGCCTGCAACGATCTTGGTGCAAGCGTGCTGCTTGTTAGAATTCACCCTGCACCGATTGCTACATCACTTCCCCTTTCGCCATTGTTTAGGACTTTAGCTAGAGCTTGCCTTTCTTGTAAAGAATTGCTACCCTTGTTTGTTCGCAGGTTTCGTCATTGTCAGGCTTCATTGGCATTAAATTCTGCACACATTCTGTAGCCAGTTTAGAGATCGTGGTCTTTTTTGGCGCCAAACTGCAAACTGTCTATGTAGGATAGCTTATTGGAGTACCAGTCCTGAAGTATTCTCCCATTACCAAGAGAAAAAGCTTAATTCTCCTCAATGCCAAGCCTTGTGGCTTTCAATGTTGCTTCATTGTTTCATTTGAAAACCAGACAGTCGCTGGAAAGAAGAACATATATTTCCTGTTTGCCTCCATCTTTGATGCCACTGTCATCGACCAGAAGCTGGGATCAAAAAACAAACCGATTTCTTTCGAGATAAGCATGGGTAAGTTTGTTTCTATCTATTGATATAATCCATTTTCCAAAAAAATCTATAGCTGTCCTCCTTTGGACTAATTAGAATTAGTATCATCTAAGGGATGCTGAAGAGCGGACAGTCGTATTCGTAAAAGTCGCACTTGAACAAACTGAATGACCCTTCCTTCAGTTATGGACGTGGATGAAAGTCTCTTACAGTCCAATAGATGTTTATGGAAGGTGCTTCTGTGAATGATGTAGAAGCCGGTTCATACATTGTGTCTAAAGATGTGCGTTTCATCCAATTTCTTGCTTTTTTTCCTTCTGAAAACCTATTAGCCTAATTCTACAACTCGTAATTAATCTAATCTTTGTGAACAACGCGGACAGACCAATCAGCATCAAGGTAACCCATGTACTGCCTTTGAAAAACCCAGCGAAATTCGTGAACTGTCATGTCACAATACAGGAGCACATGTTTCCCAGGTACACTATGCTTCTGGCAGCTTAACTTCAATATGGCCACCTTATTTTGCTCTCCTTTGAAGCTTCAGGTGCCCGCGGACTAAGCTGAACTTCTGAACTGCTTATATAACTGTAAGTCCCACTCAGCTGGCCAATTTGTGCAGGGAGACGTCTCCTAAAGCAAAGAAACAACATATGAACACCTACGTTACCTATCAGGGAGGTGGGACTCAAAGTTTGCTAACGGTTACATCGTGCTCAACAAACGACCCCGAACGGTGACACTACTAACCCACACGGAACCGAATCCGGGCTGACCTTTCTCGTAGCCAATTAGGCGACGAAACAAATGAGCAGACAAAAAGTTCTCAGTGATTCACAAACAGCAAGGAAATGATTGCAAGACAACCGCTATGGAAATTTGAACAGACAAACATCCACCTTAACAACAGAACTTCGTTCGCTTGCATTCTAACAGACTTCTAGGAACAGAACTTGAGCCAGCTTAGCTATACTACTTACTTCATATTTAGTAGCCCCTCCGTAAGTTCACACACATCGTTCAAAGGCGATGAAAGGCGAGGAAATATGGACTTGCCATATTCATTTAATAAGGACGGATTCTACGTACTTCGAAGGGAACTTCTAGGTATCCTATGGATCTCAGTTGTTATCCCTTTGACCCTAAAACGCCTGTCAACGGAATAAATTCCGTATTCTCTTTGGAACATTCCAGTGGTTAGCGAGTTGCAATGTTTTCGCACTGAGATGAAGTTTAACCGAACATTCGTCACTGAATCGGCTCATCAGTTTTGGACGGCCCAGGCGTCTCTTCATATATCCATTTGCCATCCTTTAAAAATGTAAAAATGTAATACTGCGGAAGACTTGCGGTGTACAGTAAGGTCAAATAAAAAAACTGACTATTAAGCAGTACGGAATTCTTATATCTTCCTTGCTCAGCCACACGTGATTCATTTTGCAAGTTACTTTCCCTTCTACGTTTAGGTAACATGCCAATATCGCGTCCCTAACGTTTCCTTTGTGTTGCGTGACAGCTAGACACAGAAACCGGGTTACAGCTGATGGACTGCTATCTTTAATCAGTAGACAGTGCAGAACGGGTCCCAGTGTTGAGCGTGCTGTTAGTTTCCGACCGGAATGGCTCACTGGGTCTTTGTTGGATGTGTTATTGTAAACATGCTGGGATACTGTCCTGCTGACACAGTTTTTCTAAAAGGCACTTTTCGACTGATTTTTTCAATGGTATAAAGATGCTGCTGTCCGATCTTTTCCAGAGGGCCATGAATTTTTTCTAGACCCTATCTTTTCATTTTACTTACTGTTTGTCAGTTGGCCTCGGATGACAATTAGACACCAGTGTGTAGTCTTGGTAAACACTAGAAAATGACACCCTAGTGTTTTATCCAGCACACCAAAACCACGGATTTTACCAGTTTTCTGTTCCATACTGTTATGTATCGGAATCGGGTACGACCAACGGCTATACGCGACCTGAGAACGAGCGCACGAATCCCCACCTATGACGTGAGTCCCACCACCCCTAGAGCAGAGAGAGAAGAGAAGACCAGACCTTAAGAGGAGGGCTTTTACTGCCTCAACCAAAGGCGAAGTACCGTGGGAGCACCGTCGAATATATATATTTTGGGCGACCTTGAGGGACACTAAATCCGTTAGCACACACAAAGTCCAACTGACGAATAGGAAAGGGGCGCGGTCTTTTTGGATTGAGGTGCAACATGGCGAAAAGGGCGCGAAATTTAAAAAGTCAGAATTTCAAAAAGTAAGTTTGGCAATGACTAGAAAAATAAACGGTTTTGAGGGATAGTGATATACCCAACACATACGCATGCTTATACCCGTTTCATCATAATGTGATTGAACGCTATGTCTTTTTGCCGAAATATTCCTATACACCGAGAAGAAAGTCATTTTTGAGAAAACGGTGTTTCTGTTCAGTCTCTGTGACAGATTCTCTCAGGAGAATCCATAGAAATTACAGTGTCCGGACTTGCTGAATATGACGTTTAAGGAGCTGATCACGTTCTATGATCTATTTGCCTCGATAAATAATGGTACAACTATTGTTTTGTGTTTTAGGCCTTTTCGGGAACCAGCTTGATGGAAAACGTGGAGGAGTGGACGAACTCCCAATTGAGTTTGCTAAATCAGGTAAGGAAAAGTTTGACGGAACACAATACTCATCAGCCTGCTGAGATTTTTCGGCAGCTTACAATGGGTTTCCCTCTTCCTCGGGCTCATCACCTGGGCGCGATCCCCAAGTTTCCCTAAAGTTGGACTTGAACGCCAAACCGTATGCTACTGGTGAAATATACCGTAACATCTCAAATATCTTACTAACTGAAGTATGAGGAAGGCCTTGTGCAGCACATTCAGTTGAAGAATATCATAAACGAGCGATTCAGCTGAACTAAGCGACAAGCCAATGGAATGCTCTCAAGATTTGCGACCCTAAAGCTGATTGGTCGAAATCAGTTCAGAGACAAGTGTTCACAGTTGAGACCACTGCATTCAGCTCTGTGTCCCTACTTTCGTATCTTTATTTCTGAAGCACTGTGTGTGTACCCTATAAGAACAGCAGTTGGAAGTCCATTTCAAGGCACCTAGCCTGGTGTCCTAAATTCTTGTCCATGGTCTTATTCACTGGCCACCTAGGAGGCTGACTGCAGTGAAGAAGTCATTAGTTATAGACGTAATACACTACTCAGGTTGCTGAAAATTCTTCGACAGCCCACGACCGGTTTCGCCCTTTTTGGGGCTCATCAAGTAGCCGCAGTACCCGAGTTTTTGTCATACTTATGTTCTACTTGAAACCAAACTGCAAGAAATTAGCGAAATACACTCCTTTTCAAACAAATTTGGTTTTGCGAAAGACTCACCTGAAACCCAGCTGAATCTCCCGTTTGTGATGTTTTCAGGCAACTGAGTGTGCTACACTAGGCCGCCTCATGTTCCAGTTGCTACGATATTCGAGATATCACGATACGTGTCTAGACGTAGTACACTCCTCATAAGAGTGAAACCGGTCATGGGCTGTCGAAGACTTTTCAGCAGCCTTATGAGTAGTGTACTACGTCTATACATGTATCGCGATATCTCGAATATCGTGCAAATTGAAACACGAGACGGCCTGGTGCAGCACATTCAGTTGCTTGAGAACATTGTAAACGAGAGATTCAGCTGGTTTCCAGGTGAGTCTCTCGCAAAACCAAATTTGTTCGCTATGTCATTAATTAGATTTAAGCTGAATAGTTTTAGGTGCACCGGCATTCTTCGGTGTTGTTGAAATGTGGCAGCATAAACCAAGACATAACTTGCTGTGGAAGTAGACAGCGCAGTATGATTTTATAAGGGCAGCCTGCCACAGCAACAAAATTTAGGGACTTGTTTTTCGTTCCATCAGTGTGAAGCTTCACCAGTTTGGGAGGACTTAGTTGTTGCTGAGAGGTTGCGCATACCCTGTATTCACCAATGTGCCCATCTTCCTCGTCGTTATTATCTTCTACGATTACAGAAATTCTGCTCAAAACTTCGGTCCTTGTTAACAGTATTCGGATGTACGGTTTCTTGGGGATGGAAGGTCCGTGCTTCAAATTAAACTCGGGCATCACGACGGCTCCTGTCCAGGCTTGGGCAGTCTTGCAGTATCTTAGCCTTCGGGCTTTTTTCGGCTGGCATGGCACCCAAAGGGTGTTGCATCTGAACGATTATTTGTTATGAGGTTTAAATCGAGTGTCTATAAAATGCGACATTGAGTGGAATATGATGTTGTTGTATCCTTCTTTCCGAAGTGACAAGTGCACAGCACGTCGAGGCGGTAGCCACTTTCAAATTGCCGTTGGAATCGGCTTTATTCGGGCTGAGTGTGAATTCACGATGCTATGTAAGGAGTTGAAAGAGCATGAAAGCAACTGTGCTAAAAACAAGGCGAAACCCTGAACTCTGCATCAATATCTTAAACGCCTGTCAGCCTGAAACGACCGAAAGCGGAATGCAGACTGGTCACTGTAAGAAATACACGGTTTTGTGTGCAGCTTTCATAAAATACACCCCGACCTGAGATTGGGTGCTATGGATAGGTGTTATATCTGACCGCTGTCCCTGGCTGCAGTGCCTAGTGCCGAAAAAAATGACTCGCCGACAAGGAACACAACAGCTTTATTGCAACAAACGAGTTCGAGGGTACAAATGCCTCGCTCTATACATTGTGGGGCACTGTCTGACTTTGATCCAGGGCTGTCTGATAGCGTGTTTAGTGGAGTTTGAGGGTCTCAGTAGGTTTCGAGTACTCTGGAATAGTGTTCAGGAATCTGATCTTCCGGACAACAGGCGAAACGATAAAAACCGTGTACCATAGGCACATTGGTTCTAGTGTGGGATATATAACCAAGCCTTGGAGGCGAAGACATGCTCAGTTTGTTCGGAAACGCTAATAACCTCACCGTTGGTTAAGAGTGGACCACTGTTTCCCAGTAAAAAGACGCAACACTTAATTTTTTAAAACACGCAAGCAGCACTGGGTTCTGGGTAGCATCACATTGTTAAGCAAACGGGAAGCAATGCTTCTGGTTCCCATAATACAACTGTCATAAGTTGTTCAAAGCTATGCAGCTATCGCTTTAGCTCCTGTTGGTGGTTCCTCTGTGGTGCAAGTTTATCTGGACCACTTAGATTGAACTTAGATTGTTCTCCTCACTGGAACAATCAGTCATTGCAGCAATGAAGGTGTTGCTCTAGGGTCACGAAACTGTGCTCGTCCTCCTCTTACCCCGATTTGGGGAGATGTGCAGCAAGTCTGACCTTCAGCAGGAAGACTTCCGTCCTGCGTGGCCGTCCGCCAAATTAACTCATCATTCGGCTGGAACTTGTTTGCAGCAGCCTCCTTTTTTACTCGTGAACAATCCTCTTCCAAAGTTTTCCCAAAGAATTGCAGGTACCTAGTCCCGATAAGCCTGTTAAATCAAGTTCGTGACTAACCCCGGTTGATTTGTGCTACTACTTAAATTGTAGCGATGATGAACCTCATGTTATCCTTGAGTTGAAATGAGTGATGCATCTTTTTGGCTTTTCGATGTATGCCATGATGATCACCCATCATCAGCTGAAAACACATGACTTTTCCGTGTTCTCCTCGTTATGCTGGAAACGTACTGGAGTTTGTAAGCCGGAGTTCAATCACATGGAAACCTCATTTTTGTACCGTTGTTTCATATCCGACGCGTTTCGATTGATCCCATAATGAGGACAAAAATCCATTGGGTTCCAAAGCGTGTGATCCCTGCTCCTACTGACCTCATTCCAGAAGATCGAGGTAAAGAACTGAGTGAATAACGCGGTCGAGATCTGCTCAGTGAATAGTTGCTTGTCCACAACGCCATGCCTCAACGGTCTGTCAAAAATACTCAGCCTGACGATGTGCTTGAATTGAATAAAACTAGAAACTACATCCGAACGGTGCATTTCCGGGTAACTGGCTTTTCGCCGAAACCTTGACTATCTTAGTGGGAGGGGGGGACAAATTTCCGCTCAAAAGACTAACTTGGAGAGAGAGAGGGATAGAGAGACAATGATTGTACAAAACTGAGCGGTCAAGTTGAATTACCAATTCAACCATTAAGTAGGTGTATGGTACACTTTGTTCCTCAGTTTTGCAGCGCCTTCCTCTTCTTGATTGTGAGTAGGACTAGCTGATTTACAGTTATCTGTGGTTGATCACGCCATCTCTGAAACCAAATAGCTGTCGTTCTTCCTTAGCAACCCTGGGTGAACTTCCGTCAACGCAATCTTGCACTTGAAAAATGTCAGATTTACTGCCTTCAGCAGATTATCCCCTTCGGACTTGAACCATCCTCTCAGGTAAGGTTTTTGAGGCGTCTTCGCCTCTAGCATGACTTGTGCACAGGTTATCAGGACGGCGGCCAACGTAATCATGGTCTTACCCACTACTCAATAAACCTTACCGCCTACACGGGTTTTTCACTTATCAAGAATATGTTTCCTTGTTCTTCAAACCTGCTAGCTAAGCCGCAGGACAAACAACATGGAGATCCGAGGCACGTAGGAGATAAAGACACTGCAACGGTTTATTCACAGTGTATTCAAATGTCAGTTCCCACTTTTTTCTAACACTAAATCCTACTGGGTCTTCCGTTTTAATCAGTTGAAGGTCGTGAGCGTGTGGATTGGCGTAAAAGTACGAGCGAACCAATGGTACCTCGCACAGATGACAAGGAGTACTATTTTCTGGATTTTGGACCACGGAAGCCTTGCATTTATATGATCAGCTATTTTGAGGACCATCGGTGTCGAATGTGTATCCCAAACATACTGGAGAGACTTTATGAATACCTGGTAAGTCTTCGAGTAATGCTTACTCTCTGCCCTTCCTGAACGATGCAACCAAATTGCTCATCGTTCGCTTGTTCATTTTAACTAGAATTACGGTCTCGAGCGTTTCCGTTTCTTCACTTTACGCCGTCAACCGCACAAAGCTCGTCAGTGGTTCCGCACGCTAATGCGTCGGTTGAGCAAGCGCATAACCACTGTCATACAGGATGTCGAGGGATGTCGAGGAACCGCAATGCGCACCAAACTGGATATCTATCATGCGCGACGCATCCGGCGAGACTTGAAACGTATCGCCGTTCAGGCATGGAATTTGTCGACTGTCCAAAAGCATGAGATAGGAGAAAAAGTGCGCGAAGTAAACGCCATGTTGAAAAGGATACAAAAACTGATGCAGCACGTAAGTTATGAGTTCATATCATCAGTGTTTTCCTGGTGCCTTCTCGGCGCTTAACGCCACCAAGCTGTACCGTACTACACGACAGTACTTTACTATACTTTACTTTGCTATACTACACCACACTATACTATACTGTAATACGCTTTACCTCGTTGAACAGTATATATTTCATCATGCCACAACTGAATGCGCGTTTCATGTCTTCTATTGAACTGCAGCCACTCGATGCTCTTCCCGATATTTTCATATCCATGATCCAAGATGGCCGCCGTGTTGGTTTCGCACGTGTTCCAGCGCGGGATATCTATTATTCAGTGGTGGAGAGTGAAAAAGGGAAATGGAATGGTCAGCTGGCAACTCTCTTCATTCGAGTGAGTATTCAACAATTCGATGATTTTTGAATCTGGTTCTTTGTTATCGAAACTTTGAATAGCATTTATATGTTTCCACGGATCATCACTAGTCTACCGACGCTGTCAGAGTAGTTTCCTCCTTTCGTTGTATTTAGAAACAAGGCCGGGAGGGTGTCGGAGAGAAAGGATGGAAGATACAATGTCAACTGAGCGTGTACCTGTGGCTCGGACTTTTGAAAGATTTCACCGCCTATAAACTCGGTATTCCGGGTGGAGTGGATCCCATGTGTTTCAGCAGAACCAAACCACCTGATGAGCTGATCTATTTACGTAAGTTGACCATTGTGTTTAACTAACCGAGCGAAACGTACTACAGACGTTTGGTACCGGACTACTTCCGTAAAACGACCCTTTTTAAGGTGTCACCGTTCTTCTCGTTCATGGTGGGAGAATCAGATTACAGTCAAATTCATCAAACGCAATAAAGCTGCCGAATGAGTCTGAAAAGAGGACAGGTCAAGAATGGAGAAGGATGAATGTTTCCTAACACTTGTTAAAAATTTAGTTCTTGGAAAGACCAGAATCGGTCGGGAAAGCTCAGATTTATGAACTACGCTATGAATAAGGCAAGTACTAAGAAGGAATGTAAAGTGGAATCTAAGGCTGCGGTCCACAGCTTGAAGCCAGGCCAATGAAAAACCTGCTGGTTGATCAGACGGCCACTGCTCTGTTCGACGAGCTTGACGATTATCTTGAAAACGTTTCGTTCCCAGTCTAGGAGACGTCGTTAGTATACTGCTGAGTTACCAATATGTGGACACCATGACAATCAGGAAACTTTGAAACCGAATTACAGTGGATAATGCGTAGGAAGTAGACACAAGCAGAATAGACTTTTCTTCCCTTTCTTGAGATTGGTCGCTTCCTCGGAGAATCTAAAAGTACATAGTGGAAGACGGAAACGCTGCTGTGGCATGGTAGATTTTCGCAGCGGACATTGTAAATTAGGAGTACCAGAACTAATGTTTCCGTGTTCTTTTTAAAAAAAGTAAATTGATTTTTCTCAATTGATTCTTACCGAATCACATCCTCGCTGGTTAACGGAAACTTCTTGTAACTATGATTTCACAACCTACTAACATTGTTGTGAGTAGTATTGTTGAACATTGTTATGAGTAGTATAAACTTCCAATTCCTCAGTTTGGAATCCTGACTTCACAGCTGATCCCTTGTGCTATATCCATGTTCTAAATGCATACAGAACGGAGCCGATTTGAATTACGATGCTACATCTTCATCGCTCGAAATCTAATCGCTTCTGATGAAAGCGGTCTATCGGATCCGTTGGCAAGGGTGTTGATCAAAGAATACGTGCTGCAGACTCAACCGCTTTATCAAACCATGAGTCCAATGTGGGATGTGCTACTCTACAAACAACTTCTGTTCTATCACGACCCAAAATCCTTGAAGGAGAATCTCCAACAGTTAGTTGTCGAAGTGTTTGATGTGGACCCCGGGGTGAGCCTAACCTAAGCATGTTGTTATTACGAAACTAAACTCCGTGTCATTTAACAGGTGGATCACTTGTTTAATTGCACAGTAAGATAAGTTAACTATTTTCTCATGTGTTCAAAAGTCTCGTAAACATGCAAGATGAACTGATGACATTGAATAGTTGTCTAGATGTGAGGAACCGGGGGTATATCCTGATCCAGATCAGCTTTGGACGGCACTTCCAAGACTTCCGAACTAAATGCCTCGGTGTTTACGAGCCACTTGTGGGTAGAACGTTGACTGGCATAATAGAATAGAATAGGCATGCAGAAAAATTCGCAGATCAAGCTAGTGTCCTATTAAATGGGTTATCCATTCTTGGATCGATATTTCGTGCGCCACATTTGGTAGGCCCTCAGGAATTATTCCCTATGGTGTATATTAGGCGCGAAACAGAGCAGGTATACAGGGTCAATCAGCATCACCGAGCATCCACAGAACAATCACTCTACCGCAAAAGAACTACCTAGGTGCAACTGACAGGAGATACCAAATCAGTTAGACCTCACTTGTAAAGTGAGGTGACCGACGGTGATTTACACGGTCATTCGATATATTACCCACTGAGTGGGCGCTTGTGTAAGTGAATAAGAACATCTATGAGGATTTTCTCACAGTGAACTATTCCATCTGCCTAAAAATCATTCTCCTCCGTTTAACGGAGACACTTCTGCCTTTTTCGTCTAATCAGGCTCATTTTCTTAATGCTTCCGGAGCTGTGTTTTAGCTAAAGAACTGCAAAAAACAGTAGTCAAAGGTGAGCCCGAGTGAGATATTCCAAGAAAACATCTCATAATGATTATTCAATCCCGGTGGGAATGAGTTAACTGTTCCAGAGATGGGGTGTGGAAACAGTTACAATTCATGATTAGGGGTGGCTTGATTCAACATGATCAAAGAACGGAAGCCTGTTGTTTTTAGTATTGCCCGTTTATTCCCATTTAATTTGATATGATTCCTTTTGGTTTACTTTGGCCGTTTGATTTTCTGTCCAGTGTGTGACTTTCGGCGTGGCGCTTTCTTAGCTGTATGAATGAAACTGGGGGAATAGAGTAGAAGAAATTAAGGTCACATAAACTCATCAAGTCACCTGTGACTGGCAAGAACGCGAAGTAAGCGTTATACCATAAAAATATGGGCAAACCTTACAAAGCGACGGTGAACATCAGCAGGCTAGAGGGGGACTTCAAGCTCAGGTGCAACATGCTGCGTTCATTTGGATACTGCGGGGGAAGTGTTAGAGAGAAGCGCTACCGGTTAAAAGTAACTTGAAGAAAGATCACACATTTAACTTCGCGGAACCTAGTTTTGTAGAGATCCGGTTTTGGGTGCGAGCAACCTAAAAGTAACGGGAAGTTGGGCTGTCGGAACTGAAGATGCTTTCTGACAAGCGCCCGTGCATCAACCCATGCGATACCTCGAGAACTGTGCATGAAGAACTTTCCAACGGAAGGCCAATTTACTCGATAATTTTCATTATGTCGATGGATATGGACAAATAGTATTTGATTGTGAAAAAATGGTTCTGGAGGATGGAGATGGAGTTTTGTTCATAACCTTGAAGTTTGTTTGTTTTGAGGCTGTGTCTCCTAACCAACGCTAGCTGGTTGGTGAAACTAATCCTGTGGGAACAAGGCGCCAGCAAGCAAAATGGAACTTTCTAGTTTCTCATGCGAACGTTATCACTCTGAACCGTTTAAGTCTCAATAGGTACTTTTGGGATATAAGTCACGAACGGTTTACGTCCCAAAAAGCGTACGTAAGTTCTTCTGAAGACTACAATCGACTAAGCGTAGGCGATAGCCCTAGTAAATCCACTGTCATTGTAACAACGTTGAAAACTGGGTTGACAGCAACAACGACTACATTGGCTGCCCTTTCCATACACCGTATTTTAGAATGAACTGGAGTTTCTTGGAAGATGCTTCTGTGGAATAAATGTCTGGATAGAAGGTGATAAATACAAACCTCCCGGTCTGCAGTGGTGGCCGCTGTATCGGGGGCAAACCGCTGCCGGTGAATTACTTGCGGCCTTTGACCTCATTCAGGTACGTCTCACCTATACTAGCGACCGCTTTCTGTTCATTATCTAAAGATATCATGCTAGTGATGTTGATAGATGCAGGCGTTACTCCACTGCGACTTCCTCACACACAACCTGGTTGTCCCTTGGTGCAGATTTACCACTCTTTCTTGTTCCTGATTGACATTTTCCCTATAGTCATGAAGTTTAACTTGACTGGAGAGTCTGCAGAAGCCCGCCCCGTTTTATACGACTTGACGGTTTTATTATGGTCAGAATATAAACGCCCTATCAGAAGAACCTTCTCGTAAAATGTTTCGCTCCCGAATACTTATGTATTTTCTACCAAAGAAAGTTTTGGTCGCGCAGGTTGCTTTGGTTGATGAGCATCGTCAGCAATCCAGATGACACAATCAGTACTTTTCTGTGGAGCGGTTTGTTGCCGTGTCTTACCAACCGTGCGCTGGCAATAAGATTCACAACCCTATTTACGTAGTACTAGCCGACGGGAAGATCTCCGATCCTGATTGGTTGGTTAGCTTTTGTTCTCATTGGTCGAGGCCTTTCTAAGTTTTGAGACGACCTTCCGATTGATTTCAATGGACACTTCATATTGCAAGTGAAACCACTCTAGGCCGAAAGACCGAGAAACACTGTGCGGTTGTTTCAGCATCAAGGGAAAACATCAGCAGTGCGCACGTAGTGAAAATCCAGCACTCTCTGAGTCGATTCGGCCTCGAGTGGCTTCTCGAGTGACAATGTCTTACGCAATTTGTGATTTATTCCTCTTTCCAAGCCATTTATGGTTTTTTGATTGTATGAGAAGATTTTGGAAAGTTTGAGCGAAAGTCCAGGGAGTTTCGAACCCTCGAACTTCCGGCTAGTAGTCAATTGTCAGATGAGCTCTAAACCTGGTTCCTAGGAGTTCCTACGCTTCTGTGTAAAATATCCTTCGGAAAACATCCTCCTTACTCATCGTTCATGCACACGTCCTATTCTCCAATGCCCTAGTAGTTAAGCTTAGTGCATGTCTAGGATGAAGTCCTGGATGCGGCGTTTTTCAAAATATATCGATCTGTTGGGAATAAACTACCCTACTGCCTCCCTAATACACCACAGCTTTATATGGTTTTCACGATAAGGGGCACAGTAAGCGTGGTTCAGGAGCACGGAATGATGAGTACATTCAGTTGCTTAGAAACATCATGAACGAGAGATTCAGCTGGGTTCCAGGAGAGTCTTCCGTCAAAACCAGGTTGGTATGCAAATGAGTGTGTTTCGCTAATTTCGTGCAGTTTCGGTTCAACTAGAACATAGGTTGACGGAAACTCGGGAACTGTGCCCCCTCCCTCTCGAACAGCCCCGGGAAGGACGAAACCGGTGGTGGGCTGTCGAAGAACTTTCAGCAGCCTTATGAGTAGTGTATTACGTTTATGGATGAATACTGTGGTTTCCGTTATCTCCTTATTAGGTAATTTCAAAGCTAGCTTCCAAAGTGAGAACGCCTAATGGAAAAAAATCGATATGGTTGGTGAGCTGATCGCATGATTTTCATATTACTTCAGACGATCGTGCAGTTCGTACACCGTAAAGAAAATGATCTGGATGGATGGGTAGAACAGACGGTTGATTGTATTATCCCATGGGTCCAGTCGTTAGTCAGTGTGGTCACTTTGCAAAATGTCTTTGTTATAATCCTTCCTGCAAAGTTTTTTCAAAGGACCCGGTACACAGCGTCCCAATCCGAATGTGATATTTATCCGGGAAATGCGATTATCACTTTTCAAGAGGAGGATTTCTGAAGGGCCATTCTTTAGAGGAAATGCAATGTGGATGAAATTAAACATCCTAAAAAGCAAATAAGCTTGGAACTTCCCGACATTTTTGTCTGATACTGCATAGCTATTTTGCCTCAAGTAAAGCCATTTAGACAGCTCTAGGTCTTAAACAAACCGTGTTTTGTTTCATTTCATAACAAACCAGTGGTCAGTGGCGGGTTATGATAACTAAACATGACTTGCTGACCGCGGTAGGATAAACAGCTTCCACGACACTGCGGTTACCACTGGTCCGACCACCTAGAAGACCTGAGCCCAGTCACCGTTTGAACTGTTTGAACCATCGGTTCGAGCGGAGAGTTGAGCATCTACTATTGCGGAGTGGCTGAAATGAAAGATCATAGGGCCACTTAACGGGAATAAGCTGAACATGTGGCTTTGTCGCCATTGGTTGAGTTGAACTGTTTAATATTCGCATCCTTACTCTATACACTACAAAAAGGAGCCTAGACTACATTGAATTCACTTGATGTAATATACTACTACTCCCTAGGTTGACCCCATTAGTCTACTAGCCGTTTTCATCTTGTTTAGGGTTCGTTGTCTGCTCGAGTTGATTTATGGAAAGGAAATAAAATCTGAGGCGAATTCTAAAATGACATCCACCTGTTCTGCCACGCAACCGAATTTGGTCAAATGAAATGACAAACAACCGATCACTTTCCGGGCCGGTTTCGTTTCTGAGGAGAGCGAATAGCAGAGACTCAGTTTGTCCTTGTTCTAACGGCATTGTACAATTTAGGGGAAAATGCTTGTAATGGTGTGTGTCGGTATGTGAAAGTCCGTCTTTTATCACGCCCTATTCATGACCTAATGTTGGACTTTGCCTCCGGCCTCATACAGCCATATGGTGCTATCAGGCAACATTTTCCCTTTTCATACAGTACGGAATCTTCAAGCGTTTGACTGTCATGCCTAGTATCGATCTTGATGACCATTTAGTCAGCTGACACACCCCATAGCTCCGTGAACGGCAAGAGAACCGAATCGCCACTTTCAGTCATGCTGTATGGGTACTGGTGAAGACCATCAGCACCTTCCGCTGAAGAGATTTTGCTACCCTTCAGGAGCAGAAAGACAACGGTTGTTCTCGAACTACCACGGCACTGTGCCATTTTACATACTGTCTAAAACTGTCTCTCGTGACAGCCTCATATGTAGCTGGTTGAAGAAAATGACATCCACCTGTTCTGCCACGCAACCGAATTTGGTCAAATGAAATGACAAACAACCGATCACTTTCCGGGCCGGTTTCGTTTTTCTGAGGAGAGCGAATAGCAGAGACTCAGTTTGTCCTTGTTCTAACGGCATCTTACAATTTAGGGGAAAATGCTTGTAATGGTGTGTGTCGGTATGTGAAAGTCCGTCTTTTATCACGCCCTATTCATGACCTAATGTTGGACTTTGCCTCCGGCCTCATACAGCCATATGGTGCTATCAGGCAACATTTTCCCTTTTCATACAGTACGGAATATTCAAGCGTTTGACTGTCCTGCCTAGTATCGATCTTGATGACCATTTAGTCAGCCGACACACCCCATAGCTCCGTGAATGGCAAGAGAAACGAATCGCCACTTTCAGTCACGCTCTATAGGTACTGGTTAAGGCCACCAGGACCTTCAGCTGAAGAGATTTTGCTTTCCTTCAGGAGCAGAAAAACAACGGTTGCCCTTGAACTTTCATGGCATCATGATAGTTAACATACGGTCTAAAACTGTCCCCGTGACAGCCTCATATGTAGCTGGTTGAAGTAATCCAGTCATGAACAGTACTCTATAGTTATGTTGGGCAGCCAGAATGATATTCTGACTTGCTTCAGCTCTCTCGTATGTCCATATTCTTTACGAATGTTTGCTGCAGTAAGGCTGACACGTAGCTGGAACATCCGCTGGATTCTGGGTCCAGCTGAGGCATATAGAAGGTGGCTCGGTCATTGGATGCCAAGTTGCAAGATAAAGGCAGCATAACAAATGTTGCATTGGAAAATGGTTTTGCGGAACCTTTCAGGCGTCTGTAGGTTAGGCTGGCTTAATAGATGGTGCTTGCATACTAGGAGCTCACTGTGTCACCAAGATTCCACCGGAAATTAAAGACACGTGACACGTTTCTGAGATAAGTTCGAGTGTGCATTCGTTTCACTGGCTTCGATTATGGGCCATTTGTTTACATGGACATGTGTAATCAGAGGCCGAAGGAAACATGCAACAATGAACTGGATTTCGGTGGATTTCAGTTAACTTTTAGGTCTGGATGAGATTATGGGTTACATTATAAAGGAATGTTCCATTTTCCCTTTTGTTTCCCTCTAACTAGTTAGATACCAGAGTTCCGTTCGAGGGAATCCCCACATTTGCCGAGATTGCAGCCTATACCAAAGATTTTGACCAACGTGTCATCTTGAAAAGTATTCCGGGAATGATCCTGGATGATGAGGATGACTTAAACCGAGAATCCTCAGACGAGGACTACGAATCCGATGTTGATGAAGAGGACGAATTGTTGGATGCGGATTCCGTTGTTTTGGCTCAACACAAACCTCCGAAACAAAAGGACCGCCGAAGAACCGTCAAACTCGGACTAGCTCCTCCGCAACTTGCCATTCGACGAAGAGAGGAGGATTATCGAATTCCGGACAGTATTCGTCCACCTTTACAACGATTCCGATTCGAAGTTGTAAGACCTCTGTTTGAAAAGCTGTTGCTTGAAATATGTTCATTTGGAAAAAGGGATATCTTGATGCTTCTTCAAGTAGATTGATATGCATCTCAGCTAATAGTAAGGGGTACACATACACACCATATATGGCCGGCACACTGACTTCCGCGACTGATATTTCTTCTATACTCACGTTAACCGGTTTGTTTGTCCCGTCGCCACAACCTGTGTCATTTTCAAAGAAGCTGGTGGATCACACTGGAATCACCTATTTGTACTACTGTCAGCCTAAAAAAGAGTGAAATGCGCGTCGATTGATTGTGTTTTTTCATCTTTCGAACAAAACGCTATATAATTTGGAACTGAGTTGATGAACTGGCGCAATAGAAATGTGGTAAAGGGGTTGAGGTCCTCAAGGAAGTTTTGTCCGTACAGTGCTGCGTTGATGAGCCTTTGGCCCTGGACGATGTTCCGGCTCCAAGCAGTGACCCGAGACAGCCTAAGAAGACAGTCAGGGTTTTGAGGCAGTTGGAATTCTTCCAGTTATTCGAAATGTATGACAAAACTGCGGCCTTGTGCAGAAACCATTTCAAGGGGTCGGACAAAGTTAGTCTATTCTAAGTAGCATATTACACTTAAGATCACTTCAGAGGAAAAACCAAAAGTGTTCTCTCTACGGGGTGATGTGACGATTAGGAAACATTTGCTGACGTGCTAGTCTCTTGTTATATTTATTGGCGAAACAGCATACTTGTAGTATATTAAAAGAGAGGATGGTTGCTGAATCCAAAAGTCCGTTGTGAGAATCGAACCCGGGTCTTTCAAACTGCAAGTTCATCATGCCATCCGCTGGGCAAACCAAGTCTAAACGCTAGCTGTTTATAGTCGGTAGAAACGTTCCGCAACGGTTTTTTGGTCTTTTGATGTCCACTCACAGGTCCATTCACCACTTTATCACGAAAACTTGCACCAATTTGTGCAAACAGATGACCTTAGTTTGTCATCTGACAAATTTTAACGTGTATGTTTTGCGCGGCTTATGTACGATCCAGCATGCAGATAATTGGTCGTAGATCAGGTGGCTGTTGATCTGTTACTCGAGCCTGGCAACCTGCTTGCGGACGATTCGTCACCAACCATGGAGAAATCAGCATCGGAGACATCCTCCGCCCACTGATGATGTTTCCACGACTGATGACGGAACATTTGGAAGCAAACTACCAGACTCGGCGAACGGGTCAGCAGCTACTTGATCAGCGACCAATTCACGCACCCAAGCTTCCATTATTTCTATATATACAGATAATCATGTGTTTTAAACATGAATAAAATATCGGTCTTTCAGACGTGGTGTTTAGAACAGCAATATGGTACGCGATCTATTGTAACAAATATTAAATTAGGTACTCAATGTGAATGAACGTTCCATACGGTGACATGAGCATTTTTATGTATGTCTAAAGGAAATATGCCTTTTCATGTGTTTCTGAATTTGGTAGCTGAACAGGTTAATGGGTTGAATACACCTCAGTGTCATCCATCTCTGTGAGTAGTGTGTTATTAGCTAACCAAAGTGAGGACATCTTTACCGGTTAGAATGCATCCCTCTTTAAATTGCGAACTATTCATTCGATGGTAGAAGCTACTGCCACATTTAGGCACTGACCTTTAACACAGACATTGTGGAACAATTCGCTGGACGTTTTGCCGTTCACAGATAACCGACCACAGCCCTGATGCATAGGAGTTTTTCGGTCGAGCTGTCATAATAGCGACTTAGTTGAGGCGGTTAGTTATTCCGCACCATGTGGTTGCGGTAAAAGAGGACTACACCCAAAGAAACAAATACGTAAGTTGGAACAAAACGTCAACAGTTCCAAGAGGATTTCTCTTCGAAATGCTGTCTTTTAGTGAAATAGGAAAGATTGTGTTTATCAGGAAGGTCAGATTCCTGAAAGCAACCACTGAATGCCCGAAGTCTACCGAGACCCTAGATGCTGACCAGACAGACAACGTCCCCTCAATATGCGGCGCGTCACAGCCTCGTACAAAAGCCTGATAGCGCGAGACAGCGTTGGAAAAAGGTCAGACAGTGTCCCCCCAAGTAAAATAGCTTGAGGTCGTTGTATTTTCGCACTCGCACGCACTCACGTTCTCGCACTCGTTTGTTTGGAACAAAGCTGTGGTGTTCCCTTCGCTGAGTCTTTTCCCAGCCCTAGGCAGAGTCAGATACAGCAGATACAACAGATGGGTGAATCAGTATTGTATTGTATTGTATTGTATTGTATTGTATTGTATTGTATTGTATTGTATTGTATTGTATTGTATTGTATTGTATTGTATTGTATTGTATTGTATTGTATTGTATTGTATTGTATTGTATTGTATTGTATTGTATTGTATTGTATTGTATTGTATTGTATTGTATTGTATTGTATTGTATTGTATTGTATTGTATTGTATTGTATTGTATTGTATTGTATTGTATTGTATTGTATTGTATTGTATTGTATTGTATTGTATTGTATTGTATTGTATTGTATTGTATTGTATTGTATTGTATTGTATTGTATTGTATTGTATTGTATTGTATTGTATTGTATTGTATTGTATTGTATTGTATTGTATTGTATTGTATTGTATTGTATTGTATTGTATTGTATTGTATTGTATTGTATTGTATTGTATTGTATTGTATTGTATTGTATTGTATTGTATTGTATTGTATTGTATTGTATTGTATTGTATTGTTTTTCTTCGTTCAAAGCTCTTCTGGAGCATGTTTGGAATGGTCCGACAACAGCTGCTCCCAGTCAGACGACCAAAGGTGACAATTGAAATCGGTGGGACGAAAATTGAATCGGAAATTATGCACGATTTACACAAACGCCGTCTTTTTCAAAATCACTTTAAAGTAGCAGACGTGGTGAGTAGTGTTCTTTGAAGTTGTTTGACGCACCTACAGCAAAAAGTGTGAGGGCTTCGATTTCCGATTATCAGTCGAATTGATTAGCATGCTTGTTGTGTATGCCGCTTGAGCACCAGCTTTCTCACACGCCGTTATCGCAGGATGGGGTGTGGGCCGTTCTGCTCTCACTGACCTAAATGGGGCCCACCAGATAGGCGTAGCATAGGTCACATGACCTTGCTTAGCCGCCGTGCCGGCAGTCTCCGTTCCCAAGCCTGGTAATAAAACACTATAGCAACAAAAAATTTAACCAGCCTGTGTTTTCCGTGAAGCCCCAGATTCGCTTTGCAGAGCACTTTCCTTTGCTATCCCTTCCGAAAACAATCATAGTAACGGTGGCGATTCAGGAAAGCCCCCATACCGGTTTCACCCTTCTTGGGGTTCATCAAGTAAGCCCTAGTCTCACTTATCTCTCACCTGAATACCAAACTGTGCATATGTTTCGATAATTGGTTGCTTGCAGATTGACTTGGTCTTGACGCAAGGCTCAGATGAATTCGGGTGAATTTCGACTGAATTGCCTTCCCAACCAAGTTAACTTCCAAATGAGTAAAAAATCGTTCAGCTGTAACACACTTTTGGTGCCTAGCTGCCATGCGCCACCCGAAGGAAGCACGAGGGCCCGGATAATGCCAGGTTGCCCAAGCCTAGAGACAAGTGAAGTCGTGATCCAGAGGCCGCGGACCTTCCGGTCAGTAAATTCGCGCTCTAACTACTGAACCCTCCAAATGGGTGATTATCGGAAATCCCTCTCAAACCTCCATTTTTCTGTTAGTCGCTGCCATCCTTACCAACACGTCTTGGCCATAACGAATTGGTGTTTTATGTTTCCAGACGTAACACGCTAGTAGTAAAGTTGCTAAAAGTGCTTCGACAGCCCATCACCGGTTTCGCCCTTTTCGAGGCCTATTAGGGAAGCGCAGTCCCCGAGTTTCCGTCAATCTGCTGTTCTACTTGAGATTAAATTGCGTGGCATTCACCAAATACTCTCACTTGCACACTAATTTGGTTTTGGCGGGAGAAAACAGAATTTCAGCTGAATCTCTCGCTTATGAATGGTCTTCTTAGTTGGGATTCAGCTCGGTCTCCCGAGAAAACCAAATTGGTACACAACTGAGTGTTTATCGAATTTCATGCACTTTGGGTCCAAGTAGAACATAAGGTTGACGGAAACCCGGGGATGCGCGAAACTGGTCATGGACTGCCGAAAGGTTCTCGTGACCTTATGAGTAGCGTATTGCGATTTCTCGAAAATCTTACCAACTAAAACATGGAGTGACCTTGTGCACCACATTCAGTTGAAGAAGACCATTATAAGCAAGGGATTCATCTGAGTCTTCCGTGAAAAACAAAGTGATACGTATTTTCGAGAAATACACTCATCTGCAAATCAATTTGGTTTTTTCGAGAGACTCACCTGAAACCCAGCTGAATCTCTCGTTTGTGATGATTTCAGGCAACTGAATGTGCTGCACCAGGCCGCCTCATGTTCCAGTTGCTACGATATTCGAGATATCGCGATACATGTATATTCGTAATGGACTACTGATAAGGTTGCTGAAAACTCTTCGACAGCCCACGACCGGTTTCGCCCTTCTTGGGGCTCATCAGGTAGGCGCAGTCCCCGAGTTTCCGTCAACCTTATGTTCTACTTGAACCCAAATTGGACTGTTTTTCGAGAAATACACTCATCTGCACTCATGTTTGTATTTGTTTATTTGTCTATATGTTTGCGATGCTGGGCTGCTTGGCCGATCACTGAGCTGCTGAATGCCCGACCTACTAGCCAACGAACGGGAGCGACGTGTGTGAACAAGGGTCGTACGGCGCACGTCATGTGAACAACAGCTAAGCGAGGTTATCTACTGACGACTGGTGAGGTATCTGGCGCGTGGTGGATTCACACGCACGCACGCACGCACGCACACACACACACACACACACGCACACACAGGAGCATGCCTATCCAACCACTATACGTCATTTGTGTCCACTGCTAATTTCAGCACTTCCAACTTCACTTTTTTCTAAGTCCACTTAAAAACACCTTAAGACTGATGGGAATTAGGCTGTATGATGAACCCAAGTAGGGGAAACCTGGTTGTCAGCTGTCCAAACGCTTTACGATACCTATAAATAGTGTCACATCAAGGATAGAAACGTTTGTAGTTGCGACCGACTTTTTTTGCAACCGAATCGTAACCGAAGACTCAAAATATAGTGATGGCATCTGACTGGTAGTAATCCAGTCAAAGTAGTCCAGACAAAGTATTCGGTGCAACGAACAAGTGAATATTGAACTAATCTACCCGTTGGAGAGCTATGGCATGTTCATCTAACGTCCAGGGTTCATGAGTAACGATAATCGACACAACACTGGCTCCCTCACTCATGGATTACCAAGGAGGGCTTTTGGCCGAACAAGGGATGTTGCCTTACGGTTGGGTTAGTGTTCACTGCGGACGATTCGTCGTGGGCAAAATTTAGGATAGTAGCATACACAAACTCGTCTTAGTCACTTAAAAATCAGAATAGGAGAGCGCATGAGAGAGATGATTTCATTGTAGTTAATGGTTTACCTGGAGTGTAATCGAATCACAACCTTCGTTAGCCAATTCAGCGCGAAATTGTGTACGGAATTTCGTGTCAGTTGATAACCTTTCAGGTTCCACTTCATCTACCTCTCCTACCTTTCTGTCGTAGTATCTTCCGGTTGATGAACGTTACTGGCCTCCTGTTGTAATGAACTGTCATGACAATCGTACCTTTGGAACAAAGGTCATCGTTGGAACATATACGTTTTCAAATGTTCGGGATTACTTGGATGTTTCCAGCCGTAAGTCATACTGGCCCATCTTTGATCAGATGACAACCGTAGAAGTCTGCGCAATCTAGCTAGTATTGTATAGCTGTCCGGTGCCAGCCAAGTTAAGTCATCTATCACAATGGGACAGAATTGTGAAGTTTCATTAGGCGCAATCCAAGCGGGTCGACCATTTTGTACTGGTCGATTCCGAAGCCTGGGACGTCTCGTTGCCAAATCGTCCTGTGTTTCTCTCGTTCAAGATTAGTAGTACCCTAGCTGCTAAATGACCAAAGGATTTTTAACCTTCCAATACTTATAGGGAGTTGGAAAGGTATTTGATCGAAAGGGAATCCTTACGTCAGAATTAATTGTCCCAGGCGCCTCATAGAAGGTTTGAACACGAACGTGAACACGCTTGTTTCCTGTTTAATACCGAATAAACGTGGTCTAGCCAACAGAGGGTGCTTTAGTGAGGCACAGCATATGGTGCAATATAGCTGTATAGTACAGTAAAGTATAGTGAAGTAAAGTATAGTATAGTATTATAGTACAGTATAGTGTGGTATAGTATCGTATAGTATAGCGTAGTATAGTATAGTATAGTATAGTACAGTATAGTATAGGATAGTATAAGTAGTGTAAGCATAGTATAAGTAAGTAGGTTCGAACCACGGGCCTTCTGCTTAGCAGTAGCGCTGTGAAACCCCTAAGTACATTTTCACAAAGCACGCTGCAGGCAGCCATGTTGGCATTGAAGCACCTTCAGGATGCAGATAACTGATTTGGTGATATACAAAACGGAAAAACCTTATACCTGTTGGAAGACAATTTTACCTACCTACAGCGTAGTGAAGTATAGTATAGCGTAGTGTAGTTTAGCATAGTGTGGTGCAGTAAAGTGGGGGGTAATGTAGTATCAATCAGTGCAATCTGGATGCCATAGTATAGTGTAGATTTGTATGGCATAATGTTTGTCATCCAGCGGTCACGCGCCTGGTCCTTGTTACACATCTTTTGATATTTCTCGTCCCAGTTGGTTTGCCGGAGGATGACGAGGATTCCATGTATGACGAGGGGCCAAATTTGGCTCCGCGACTGAACATCAGACTTGATTCCCTGTTTGACCAAGAGGATGCTATGAGTGAGCGTGATCAATCCAAGAAACGGTCGGATGCCTCAGCAAGCCGCCGGAGCCAGATAACAGTTGAGGATTCGGAGGAATCTGAACCTACTGAAGTTAACCTGGATGATATCAATCCGAATTTCGTCGCACCAAAACTAGAGGGTAGCATGGAAAAAAGGTCAATATCAGGCTCAGGAGAGCAGCGTGAGCCTCCTGACTATATGGATATCACCGCTGGAGGTGTAAGTGCCCTCGCGTATAGTTTAACTTTGTTTTAGACTGGTGTTTATCTCAGTTTTTCTCATGCATGGTCGAATGAAAATATCCCCAATTTTTCCCTCCAACCTGAAGTCTGCTCGGGAGGTAGCTCTGCAACTGAGGTGCTAGAATGCAGAAGATAATTTAGATCTCAGACAGAGAGACAGTTGATTAAAACTGGAGAGAGGACCGCGACGTATTGTATGCTAACATATTATTTGGCTGCTGATATATCTTGTACGATTACTCCTCAGCTGGGTATTTCTTTGCGCTTGTATCCGTTATTCGCTGATGCGACCAGGTATGTACCTCTCGTCCGACCTAGGTAGCAGCTCAGTCATTCGGTTGACGGATGGCTCACAATCACAGTCGTTGAAGGGACTTCGGTAAAATTATGAATGCCTTCAGCCAACGAGAAAATTGTTTTTTGTTGCAAGTTATCGGACAGATGCAATCCCAAATCTCACGTGTCACGTGTACTGTGCCGTGAAGTGAACACGCGCTTACGCCTGATTGGACGAATGCTGCATCAACTGGCTAACAGATCGTGTCTTCATTTAGTCACCTCCCCCCAGGTGGTACTCTTCACTAAGTCTTCACAAAGGGCTGGTTTTTGGGGCTTGAATCACCGACATAATTCATAGAGCACACACCTGCAACACAGTAGTCTCAGAGCCGTGATGCAAGCATTTTGGACGTACGTAACCTAGTGAAAACTTGAACCAACGCGGAAATGGGTAGATTCACGAACGTACGGGCCACGGCAGTGGGCGAATGTCGAACAAAAAAGGCTTGTTCGTGACCGCGCCGTCCCACACAGATTGGTATGTATGCGCGTTTGTTTGTTCTGTTGGTCTCAGCAACAGCCGGCCCAGCCATGGCATGAAGAGCAGGTCAGAGAAACCAGGATTCTACAACTGCGGCTGAGTCGTAGTAGGTATGAAGGACATCTAATATCTAAACAGGTGGTGTCAAATCATGAAAAATTCGTTTTCAAAGGTAAGATTGTATAACTTCACTTCCAGTGTTGCGCGCAGACATTTCAATCGCAGCCCGGCAGTTAGTCTTCCTCATAAAAAAGCGGGCGTGTTGGCAGTTTCACACATGTCACATGTCACGTGTGAGAACCAGCGCACGTGATCTCAGCTGGACGATCAGTCATGGGGAAGAAATTGTCAAACGTGCCATCAAGGCGACAGAAGGTTGAACGAGCTAACTGCTATGAATGAGTGTCGGAACGGAGCTACATGATAGGGCAACGTGGAATAAAGTAGATGGCGAGAAATACAAATGCAGAAAAAGGGTTCCCATGTTAAGAATACGTTAGTTAGCATTTGCTTTTGGGCACCTAACGGAGGATTAAGACGATGTGTATTGGGACTGCTTTAGGAATGCCAGCTATGTGTCCGTGATTAGACATGAAAGTGACTTTAGAAGCTGTCTTTGGGTCTATAGTGTGATCACCGTCTAAAAGATGTTTTGTAATGATGGATTCGAGACAACGCGACTCTGCTCCGACAAGCCACTTCGGTAATTTCTCTCCTATTCGTGTCCCAAGGTGCCTCGTAGATCTGCCGACGTTCGTTGCGCTCGAATGACAGATCGAGCTGGATTTGACGAGTGAGGCAGTTGGGTCCTTCCTGAGTGAGGTGGAAATGCAGGCAGCTTGTTGTTGAGCAACCTTGTGGGCACGTTTGATTCGTGATTTTAGATGACACCTAATCAAGGACGATAGGTCACCTGACCTAGACGATAGCATCCAGTAGGCTGCTTTTTTGGAACAGCTGGATTCATGTGACTCGAAGGTTGAGGATCATAGTATTCTTCTGTGAACCCCAACGGATAACGGTTTACAACCAAGGTGTCTTTGAACATTTTTTTAAATGTGATGCTGTCAGGTGTAGAGCCTGTGGAGAGGGGTCTTCACTAGAGTCCATGCTTGTTCGATGGGGCTCAAAATCTTAAGGTGCAAGTGTCATCCTGTTCAAGCGGTTTTCCTGAAAACATCATGGTTATGCTATCTATCATGGCATATCAAGAAAAGCTATTTTTCACTTTTTATGGGTTCTACTGTAGATTTTAAATGAGCTTGAACACTGTAATCCTTCTCTTTGGTTGTGATCAAGGAAGGTGACAAAGAGATTATTCACGTTTCTCCCATATATCAACAGTTCTTCGGTTTTTCTTGGAGTTAACCTTCCTAATGGTTTATAAGTAGGTCCGAGAGTAACGGCCCCAACGGGTTCCTCGTTGCACAAGTGTAGACGTCTATATAGATCTTCTAAGGGAAGTCCTAAATATGGGCTTTTTGACTGGCAAAAGCTTAAACAGTGTCTGTCACTTCAATGACAGCAATATCTGTAAAGGAAGATTCACCATCAAGTGAGGTTGTCATCTTGTTCGTGGTGCTGATATTCCGGACTAAATCCACTAACTGGAAGTGTCCAATAGCCCCAACAGAATACCATCTTTCAGATCTGCGCTTTGACAACCTTGATAGGTGTAAATATTTCAGGCTGTTTTATGGTCACAACATGCGGGGGGGGGGAGAGCGAAGGTCAATCTGTTGGAACGCTTCGCTGCTTCACTGGTTAAGAACAGCCGTGCTTCAGTAAACTCGATCTTCGCTCAGTCGCTTCTTTAACCCTATTCCACTGGTGCAGAATTGACTCCATGCACGGATTGGCAAATGGAACATTATTAGCAAAGCGACCGACGATGATGGCACAGACGTGTTTGAATGCGCCAGTCTATTTTACGAACTGGCTGACTGTTTCAAACTTTTGAAGTCAGGTTACTGTGCCTCAGGCACAAGCTGGTAGAAATGGAAAACCCGACACGTTTCATTCTGGGCTATTGGTGTAAAGGTGATGAAAATCGGATGTCGATGGCGAGAGGAGTTACCTGAGGAGAGGTCTGGTTGCGGAAGTGGGAGGAGATCTTAGGGACACCAATGCGACCAACTGAAGGGGGAATGGAGGGGGACGGGAGCGACGGACAGGCTGATCGATCCTTGTTTTGGGTTAATACTTGTAGGGGGGCCTTCCAGCTGAAGAAGCGGTCACGTCGGAACACTAAAGAAGGCTACTGAACAGCCAACGTCTGAAATAACAGAACTAACCAGAGCTGAGGCGCACATTCTCACGATGTCGGATACAACAAAACAGTAAGCTTAAAACGGGTCGTCTGATTGGTCCTCATATTTCTGAGTGAAATCAGGTGAACTCAGTGACCCTCACACTATCACACTATCAGCCCGCAAGTACTGAAAATAACAGGTGAGCGAAAAGGACAGGTGGGCTGAAAAAGAGATGAGTAAACGGTTTGAAAGGGTTTCCATCTAATACATACCGATCTGCTGAGCATCCGCTGACTGTTATTGCAGAGAATTACTTTAAAATTACTTTTAAGTCACAAAGCATGAACAGACGTCTTGACTAAATTTGGGTTATCAACTAATTAGTTATTTTTACCTGGATATTAACATCCTCACTTCCGTCAGGTGGACAAAAGTACATATTTCACAACTTAAGGTAGCAATTCATTTGGCATAGTAACGCGTGGTTCTTTCATTTTCAGCCCGAAGCAGTGGTACAGATGGGACCAACTCCGGAACAGCTGGCCAGCGCAGATTTTTGGACGAGGTACTTTGCCACAATTAACGCAGCTGATACGTACAAGGAAGAGGTGAGTGACTTGACGACCTGATTACATGAAATCACCGGTTACCTTTGTCTAAAAGATGTTAGTTTACCGCTCACTTCTCGTAATCCTTTGGCCTGAAAAGGCCTTTTCCGTCATCCGGAAGAACTGCCTTAGTTGCGGAACTTAACTCTGCTATTTTATGTGGGCTAGGGATCTAAAAACGTTGCCTGTTTGTTTGCCAACCGACTTCCTGTGAAAATGGATGCTTGGAGGGTGATTCGTGACTGTAGAGTGGTTTTGCTGTTCTCCAGGCTAGTAACCAAAGTGGCGTCCACTGAATTGAAGGTAGATACTAAGCTTTGAGGAGAATTCGAGTTTTCCTTGTACCTTTTGCTCGATTAGAAATGACTACCTCCTGTAGCAATCGAAGTGAAATCGGCGGAAATTTAATCTCTGCTTTCAATTTTTCCATAGCCATCGTAGATCAGCTTTTGACCAGGTGGCAGTTGATCCGTTCGCCAAGCCGGTTTGTAAACGTTTCTTCGGCAATTGCCAAGCTCGGCAAACAGATAAGCTGCCGCTTGATTAACATCAGCTGTGAACATCTCACTAACATCCCAGGAGAGTTCAACTTGCAGCTTTCCAGATGCTGGTTGAAGACCACACCGTTCGGTTATCAGTGACTGGTCAACAGTGTGACTAAATCATCCTGAGACAGAATATCATACAATCACAGAATTCAGATCACGTGGTCACGTGTTGACTGTCTCCGTGGTCGAACTATATAGGTTTCAACTACCAGCGGGAGGTTATTAGTACGAATCTCCCTAGAGGTTCGTGAGGTACGCCCTGCTGATGATTCCAGTGAGAAATCCACCAGCTATCCACTGCTTCTGCGCTTTTTGGCACAGCTTGATTTAAAGGACGAAAGGTCGACTGACGGATTTTCAAATCTTTTCACACGTGATCAACAGCTCATAAATTTACTGAGACTACCATTATTTAGGCAAATTGCCAAGCACTGTAAACGAGCGCTGCAAAGCAGTTCCACAGGTTTCGTAATAAACCCCACCTTCCATTAGACGCGAGGCGGAGCTACAAGAAAACCACGTACTACTCGCATGCCTCATCAGTAGTACCCGCTCTATCACCATTACTTGGGCACAATGCCAAACACTGTAGGTGTTGGCAGAGGTTCGGAAGGCTAAGGCAGCTTAAAGAATTATCTTAGTAGGATGGGTCTTATAGTCGATGGACCACAAACGGGGGACTTCAGAGGTCCACACAGTCCGGTCCTTCGCAGGTTAGCTGCAGGCACTTCAGATGTCTCAGTATGGTGTGATCTTAGTTGATGAACAAGTGTAGCTTTGTTGTCTAGACGCAACACACTACTCATAAGGTTAATGAAAGGGGGGCGAGATGGCTCAAGTGGTTAGAGCGCGAATTTACTGACCGGAAGGTCCGTGGTTCGAACCCGACCTCTGCCTCTCGACTTCCCCTGTCTAGGCTTGGGCAACCTGGCAGTATCCCAGCCCTCGTGCTTCCTTCGGGTGGCATTAAAGATAGGCACCGGAAGGGTGTTACAGCTGAACGAAAAAAAGGTTACTGAAAACGCCTCGATAACACACGACCGGTTTCGCCCTTCTTGGAGCTCAGCAAGTGGACGCAGTCCCCGAGATTCGGTCCACCTTATTTTCTACTTGGACAGCTCTTTACAAATATTCTCATTCGCTTCAACTGAAGCGTACCATCTCATAGACGAGGGATTCAGATGGATTCAGTTGAGTCTTCTGTCAACAACATTCGTATACAAATGAGTGTATTTTTCGAATTCCGTCAAGTAGAACATAAAGTTGACGGGAAATTGCAGACTGCGCCTACCTGATGAACCTCGAGAAGGGGTAAAACCAGTGGTGGGCTGTCGAAGAATTTTCAGCCACCTGGCGAGTAGTGTGTTAAGTCTAGACGACGACGTATTACGATACTTCGAGTATAGTACCAACGGAGGCTGCATGTGGTGCAACAAACTGAGTTCAAACGCACCATGATAATCGTGAGATTCAGCTGGGTTCAGTTGTGTGTCTTGTCAAAACCAACTCAGTGTTCAAATGAGAGTACTTGTCGTAGTGTAGCTTTGTTCAATTTGCTAATCAAGCGTATTACAATGCGTTTTTTGTGTCAGATAGTATTTCTTCCTGTTATTATGGTTCTTCCCATTCAGACCAAAGCGTGATCTTGACTTTCATATGCGCGATACTGTTTCGTAGTTGGGGTGTTTGTAGATACAACAGAGATTTATGAATATCGTAGTCAATGTTCAGGCATCGCTCTTGTCAAAAGGACTTTATCGTTTGGTGGGAGGAGTTTCCAGGGTGTGTTCGATCTGGCGATAATTTAGGGACTCGCCTATCACTGGTTCTTCTGACATCAGTTCTTGTTCACCTGGAAGAAGGGGTTGTTGGACCTGTAGGCCAGCTTCCTACATGTAGGAAACATCTAACCACACACTGCCGGATCCCTTACTGCAAGTGCCTCCAGAACTTCTCTGTTAGGTCTGTTTGTCCACTGGACCAACTTACATTTGCGCCAAGTTGGAGTTTTTGCCTACAGGTCCCGTGATATCCACGCGTTCCACGTGATTTGTGAAACGGCATCGCGAGCATCCATTCAAATGAGTATTTTTTTGTTCCATCCTATCCGTAGCTGCCCAGTTTTTTTCGAATACTGGCGCTGAGTTGATGCAGTTAGGACCAGATGCCTTGTTACAATTCACAATGATGGTATCTCCTTCATTTCCATACCAATTTGGTTTTCATCTGAATCTATAGTTTTGATATTTTCCAAATGAATGTGTTGCACAAAGGCCGCCTCATGTTTCAGTCGGGAAGATGCTCGAGATATTGCTGCATGGTTTCATGAAGGAGCTGCTCATAGAATTGCTGAAAACTCCTTGACAGCACATGAGCTATCCAGCTGGGATTCAGTTGAGTTCCTGGTGGAAAACAGATTGACAGGAAAATGAGTGTAGTTGGCGAATTTCGTGCATTTCGGGTTTAAGTAGAACATCAGGTTGACGGAAACTCGGGGACCTGATGAGCCCCAAGAAGGGCGTGGGCTGCCAAACTGTTTTTATCAACCGGATGAGTAGCTTTCTTCATTGTTTACCTCTCTTATTCTTTTTGCACTGAAGGCTTAATGTTCATACCCCAATCTACATAGTGCAGTGAATACAGGGTTCACGGTGAATGGTTTTAACTCAATCTTTTATCCAAGTGTGAGATCATGCTCGCCGGGGGAAGATTTGGGAATACTTCTTTAAACCACATATTTGGGGCGCATTCAAGTTGATGTTTGTCATTCTTCATCCTTTTCCAGGAACGACATGACGAGTTGACAGATTCGGATGCTAGCAGTTTGAGTGACAAGTTGGACCAGATCAAAGTGGCCGAGGAACCAGCTGGTAAGTGGCGGTTTTTCCTAAATTCTGGGCCATGAATGTCTCTTCTTTACGTCAAGTCGCAAAAGTTAGAACTCAAGTTGTCAGGGAGGGATTGTGGTCTATCACCATTACTCATAAGATGTTTCTTCGTAAATCCTAGAGGACACCTTACACTATTTATGCGACAATCAAGTGGTTTTTTGTTTCTTCGTTCGCATGAACAATGTTAATTAGTCAGCTATCAACTTTTTCAACTTGACGTTTTCCCCATGGTTATGAGTGCATCTCATCAGCGAACCTTTATATATTTTCGAGCACTCGAACGGTATTCCGGAATTCGTACGTTTTATGTTGATATGTAGAACAACCATGTTTCATATTACGGGAGAACTGACACGGGCTGCCAACGTCATCGTCATCATCATCGACAGCATCAGATTAGTGTTCAACACTGATACTTCACTGCCGTACAACCACGATTTATTTGAAAGTCTTTTTGTGAAGAAAAGAATAAAGGTGGACAGGGAAGGGACTTAGTGCTACCTTACTACAATCATTCCGAGGTGCCTACACCTCCAAACACTCATTCAGGCAATCTGGATAGAAACTGACAACAAGATCGCCACTGACATCGGTTGACAGCCATATGTTACAGCGTCTCCAACCAGATCACGCGGTCCCCTCCTGGAAGGCGAGTAGCACCGACACCACCCATTTTTGAGTAATTGTGCACTAAATGTTTCATTGAAGAAGCCGCAGAACATACTTTATTTTCTCCTAGTTCATGCTACTTTAGAAGACTCACTCACCTGAACATTTCAGGCGTAGTGCATTTCCCCACTGAAGAGATCATCACCTTATAGGGAGCATTGTGGCCTCTGGAAGTTGGGCTCGGATACCGCATAATATTCAACACCGATTTACCAGGTCGTTGAAAACAAAGGAGAGAATTGTGAAAGTATCCGGAACAGGTGTTTTGAACGAGATCTTTGACTGATTTGGTCTTCTGATGTAGGTAGCGCTCAAATCATAATGAACATAGTTGGTAGTGTGAGAAAATTTCGGAATTTCCAATGGAGATTTAGTTCTGGTGGTAGATTTGTTCTCAAAAGCCGACAAGCACAGCTGTTTCATCCTCATTGGGAATCAGCAACTGTGCGCATCACGCAAAACTCCAGGGACTTTTGAACCTTCCGGCTAGTGGTTCGACCGTCCGATCACCAAAAGGCCGAATAGCAGTGTGGTTTGCTTGTACTTAGACAGGATAGAGCGCCTCTCACCCTTCAATCACGGGCTACACATCACGTGGTCACGTTTGGACTGGCTGCTCAGGCGTTTTTTGGCACGGTCGTCTTATCTAATGAGAGTGGCGTCGTAGGCGAGTGATGGAAACGAGAGATATGTTGCGTGGTCGTTCGGAAAACTAACATAGATCAGACATCCAGTCTTTGGCTTAGTTCCAGACAGTTCCAAGGTCAAACGCAATGTGTGCTCATCCCCTCAGGATCGACGGCCTTGTTGAACTTTGGCCGCACAGACTAAGAAAAGATTCGCATGTGCAATCCACCTTGAAGTGACGGTGTGCTTTCTGGCATTTGGTCTTCATCCATTTTCTCCCGGATGTCGTCCAAAATTTAGCAGGATACCGAGTATCCGCGATGAAGTGGCGTATAAGCAAGTACTCAGTAACCAATCAGAGTAAAAAAAACTGAGCTCACAAGGTCGACGCACGCTATACCACCACAAACCACTTGAAACCTTCACGGACTAGGATTTCGTAAGGAACAAGTCATGAGATGGCGACCAGGAATGAAACTGGCTAAAGTCAAACTTAGTTCTGTGGAATCTTGACACCTGGGTTATGACTCAGGTGATTTTCCTTGTAGACGCCTGGAAACCCTCAGAGGACATGGCACTTAACTGACAAACCGAGTTGAACGTGTGCGTTTGGTTTGTGTTAGATAAGGACCACAAATTGTGCTAGGTGTCTTTCAGTCATACTTCTCGGATGTGTTTAGTAAACTGCTGTTCGAATGGGTAGGCACTCCATTCGTCATAATTTTTCAAATGATGATTTTCGGCTTTTGTGAACGAAGTCTTCCCCTCTCGCCTTCCTTTCCACCATTTTATTGAGGTGTTCTTTCCTCAGTGTCTTCCAAACATTGACGGTCAGCAGTTTCTCCTGCTGATCTACTTATGTTGAAGCCAGCCTCCAAAACATTGTTCATGAAAACCAACAGATGGCACGTACATGTCCTACGATTACCAACCGTAACATGACCATCAATGTCCGCATCAAAGACCCAAACAGGTAGCAGTAAGAAACGGGAATATTAGCTGGACGTTATCCTTCGAAATGTACGTCCTAGGCCAAAGCTGATCGCGCTTCATAGAGAGCTTGCTCGATTTTAGTCCGAATATGTTCAGCTAGCTGGTTTACCCATGTTTTTATGTGGATCCCCAAAATCAAGTCCTTCATTTAGACTGGACGTTATCCTTCGAAATGTACGTCCTAGGCCAAAGCTGATCGCGCTTCATAGAGAGCTTGCTCGATTTTAGTCCGAATATGTTCAGCTAGCTGGTTTACCCATGTTTTTATGTGGATCCCCAAAATCAAGTCCTTCATTTAGACTGGACGTTATCCTTCGAAATGTACGTCCTAGGCCAAAGCTGATCGCGCTTCATAGAGAGCTTGCTCGATTTTAGTCCGAATATGTTCAGCTAGCTGGTTTACCCATGTTTTTATGTGGATCCCCAAAATCAAGTCCTTCATTTAGACTGGACGTTATCCTTCGAAATGTACGTCCTAGGCCAAAGCTGATCGCGCTTCATAGAGAGCTTGCTCGATTTTAGTCCGAATATGTTCAGCTAGCTGGTTTACCCATGTTTTTATGTGGATCCCCAAAATCAAGTCCTTCATTTAGACTGGACGTTATCCTTCGAAATGTACGTCCTAGGCCAAAGCTGATCGCGCTTCATAGAGAGCTTGCTCGATTTTAGTCCGAATATGTTCAGCTAGCTGGTTTACCCATGTTTTTATGTGGATCCCCAAAATCAAGTCCTTCATTTAGACTGGACGTTATCCTTCGAAATGTACGTCCTAGGCCAAAGCTGATCGCGCTTCATAGAGAGCTTGCTCGATTTTAGTCCGAATATGTTCAGCTAGCTGGTTTACCCATGTTTTTATGTGGATCCCCAAAATCAAGTCCTTCATTTAGACTATCCGGTCTCGGACAGCGTCATTTTTCGTTGCGATTTTCAGTCGACCGTGGGGTCAGTGACATTGCCTCGGAGTTATAATGGACAATATCGCACAGTTATCAGAACGGTTGGTGTTTGGCTTTGCAGATAGAGAAAGTTCTGTCGAAATCTGACAGAGGAAGCTTACTATCAATCTTCTTGGCAGTATATCGGAATATTGGCGGCTTGGGGGTGTTGATCGGTTGTTGATCAGGTGCTGCTGATCTGTTCGCCGAGCTTGGCAATTTTCCTACAGACGTCTGATCACCAATCGTGAAGACATCGTCAGTGCGCGGATGAGGCCTCTCCATCTGACGACGCACATCTGCAAGGAAATTGCCAGGCTCGGCAAACTGATCAACAGCCACCTGATTGAACGAGTAGGGAATTGAAAGCTCTTCATTTCATAGGAAAATGGCAATGAAAGCCCACAGTTTGTGAAGATGGGTTATTAGATCTGAGTGGGTGGCCAGGTGACATTATGGTGGACTGGTATTGTGGCTGAACCACATTGTAGTTGAGCACTAGTAGGATTTGGACAGAGTGCACCGAAACCGTGACTGCGGTACGCTGACAACTGTGGCTTAACAAAATCGAAGATGACGTACCTACACGTCACATAGGTTTAGATAAACACATACAAACATAGTTGTCACGAGAATAGAAATTTTGTAAACAAATAACCGCTTAATTAACTGATTGCTTAAAACTGCACAAAAGTGTAGAACACACTTCGGCATTGTGCAATGCGCTGTTGACGGACTAGCTGGTGTCACGATAATGCCACACATGTTGCAGATTGGCACTCCGTGACTTCCCCATTCGAAGGAAGAACTCGTCTTTTTCAGAACCAGGACCAGTGCAAAGACAAGAATTGGACAACTGTGTTGTTCAGTTCATGATAACACATTAAATTTGTATCGGTCTCAAACGATTTTTCTTACCGTTGTGATACTCACCAACTCACGCAGTACGAGTATTTCAGTTAGATGGTGTCACCTGAATTTGTACGCGCCTACGTACCAACGTAACAACAGAAAGTGCCTTGAGAGCATTTTCATCTCGCATATGCTGTTCCACGACTACTCGATAACAAGGCCAGACTTGCTTATGATTTAACATACGAGAGACAGGCCATAACGTATGCATTTACTCGGTCACAAGTATCGGGTCAATACAACTTCAACAGCTAACTCAATCTTCTAATTGCACGACTGAATTCTATTCGTCCTACATATGCCGATGTGTTCTGTGTTTGTTGAACGTTCCGAGGACCTGCAAAATCACTCATCACATCTGCGCTTTCGTTAAGTTCCTCCTGCTCCAAACTTTCATTGTAGAAGAGGTCCCAATGGAAATATTGGATCCGAACGCCACAGCACAACAAAAACGTAAATGGTGGAAAAAGAAGAAAAAACAGAAAAGAATTTTGACCGGTCGTGAAAAGCGTCAGTTGGAGATAGAAAAACGACGCAGAAAGCGTGTGCAGAAAAAGAAACTTCGTCAAAAGGTTGCGGAGAAATTTGTAAGTCACGTGGTCGGTTTTTGCGCTTCACGAGCAATTATCCCGCGTCCAGTAATTGAACACTGTTCGGGCAGATGAGTTAAACTACTGAAATGTCGTGAAGTTAAGGATACATATAGGGCTGTAAAAAACTGGAAATTTCTAATGTATACTGGTCGGACGGTCATTTGGATGAACGAATTTTTAAATCGATCATCAAGCCTGAAATACACTGTGGCTGTTGTGCATGTGAGTTAAAATGTCCTGAAGACAGAAACGACTTTTGTAGAAACAACTTTTTTGCTCTTGACAGCAGAATTTCACCAAGGGCTTTTTAGTAGTTGAACGCAACCCCGCATCAATGCAGGTCATTTTTCCCCATTCACCAACTTGCTGGTATGTATCAGAAAGTCCTATTTTCATTTACAATACTTGATTGCCGTTGATCAAAACTTTACATGTCATGAAAAACATCGTGATCAGGTTGAGAAGACCCTGATGCGTAGCAGTGGTTTTGGGGCATTTCATCCAGAAACTGGCTCAACTTTTCGGACACTGGTCAAAACGGAAGAGGTCAAATTTCTCATGGAACAGGGCTTTCTAGATAAAAAGTTACTTTTACATAGATGGTCATTACAACTGAAATTCGAGATGCCAACTACTCTGTGCTGTTCTTTTGTTGTAAGCAAACACAATCTGGCCAAAATGACGCACTCTGAGGTAAGTGCTCAATGAGACAATCGGGAAAGGTAGCTGACTATGTTTTGGCGTGAATACCCATGGTCAAGCCACCACAGCTGATGGTGCCGGAAGTTTTGTGCCTCAGCAGCTTGGATTTGTTCATACTGGCGGAAGCACACGAAGGGGGCTTTGAAACAGGACTGTTTGTTTAATTTTTTCACCACTCACCCCTTTATTGACTCGGGAATTCCCACCCTCCATCGATGATTCCACGAGAAACGCCTATGGCTCGAATATTGCTTGATTAACAACCGCTTGCGTAGCTTCTAGAAATTCGTATAAATGACACTGTTCTGTCCGAATACTTGTTCACAGGTCCATCGGGACGTAATTGGATCGGAGCCACGAACACGGATTTTGACTTTAAACTAAGTTTGACCCAGGAACTTGCTAACTCGCGGGTGACAAGGTGATGTAACTCACCAGGACTAACATTTTTTCGGATTTTCTGGTAAAAAAAAGTAGTACACCCAACACACAAAGTTTTTTGGTCTCAGAAGTAATTAAGAAAACTGAAAGGAAGTTGGTAAACTTAGTGAGATAGTGAGTTAGCTATTTCAAAATTTTGTATCTCCTCCATATGGAGTAGAAAGTAGTAACCATATATAAAACCAAGTGTACATCAGCTCAAGCCATTCTGCATCCTAGCACTTTGTCGTGCATTTCGCGTTTTTTTCAGACAGGGGATTCAAAAAAGATGTACTATAAAGAGCACCACGACGACCTCATTCTCAATGAGGGTACACAAGGTGAAGATTTGAGTTGGGTTGAGAAAATCATGGTGAGTCACTTTGAAATTGGTTCGTGTTGCTCGAAATATACTCTGTAGTTATGAGTCTCAGGGCGAATCAATATGAATGTGAAATAGTCTCCCACCTAGCACAATCAAACGTTTTGTACTGACTGAAAACTTTTAGGTCGTCAGCAATCGAGTAGAAGCTTGAGGTAGCATCGTCATCATCATTGTCGTCGTCATCATCATCACCTCATCACCATCCTCATCCTCATCATCATCGGCAACGTAAAGTCGATGTGCAACGCTGATACTTCGCTGCCGTACTGTGTTGTTGAGCCACCATTGCACAGATAGCAATCGAGGTGAGTTGGGTTTCAGTGGAGATCGAACACTCTGGAAAGTTTTTATTCAGCGGTAAAAAAGAAAACAGTGCCTAGACGTAATACACTACTCATAAGGTCGCTGAAAAGCCCTCGACAACCCACGACCGGTTTCGCTCTTCTTACGGCTCATCAGGTAGGCGCAGTCCCCGAGTTTCCGTCAACCTTATGTTCTACTCGAGACCAAATTGCACGAAATTAGCGGAATACACTCATTTGCAAACAAATTTGGTTTTTCGAGAGAATCACCTGGAACCCAGCCGAATCTCCCGTTTGTGATGTTTCCAGGCAACTGAATGTACTGCACCAGGCCGCCTCATGTTCCAGTTGCTATGATATTCGAGATATTGCGATACATGTATATACCTAATGCACTACTCATAAGGTTGCTGAAAATTCTTCGACAGCCCACGACCGGTTTCGTCCTTCTTGAGGCTCATCAGGGGCTCATCGCTTGTGATGTTTTTAAGCAATGCTTTGTACAAAGCTCAAAGTCATATGTTAGTGAAAAAAATGGAGAGAACCGACAATTTTGATCGGCTTAAATACTATATCACTACTCAATTAATCAAATGAAGGTTCACGACCAAGAAAGTGCTCTGACTGTATCTACTCATCACCTGGGTTTTCTGAGATGGATCTTCTAAGATGACCCCAGTAACTTCATAAGGAGGTTCACAGTAGAACTGTTGCTGGTTGGTCAGATGGTTGTTGAGCTGCTTATTAAGTTGGGCAAATGAATTCACCAGTCGAGATGACATCATCGGCGGGCTCATTGATTGGATTGTTCACTCTGACTAGAAGCATGTATGTAAACTCGCACACACACACTCTAACTCAAAATACAACCTCAACGTATTGTTCCGCTCAGCCTCAGAAGGCATTGATGACGACACCTCGGTTGATGACGACGGCTACAACGAAATTGCCAATCTGAACATCACTAGTCACAAAATTCTGTCTTATTAAGCATCGATTCTCACCAAGACGCTGATGATTACCGAGTGATGGGCTTGTGATTTTAAGGATTGTTTCAAACAGAGAGATTTGGTCGGATCCCAGAAAACTCATCCATGGCAGTGGTTTTATCCCTTCTGCGCTTCATCGTGTAGTCAAAAGGTGATCCTTTGACGAACAGTTTTGTGCTGGTAACCAAGAGGTTACCTGTCCGGCAGCCCTAGATGAACAATTTTAGGGACGAAAGTACACGTGTGGCTGAGCATTCTTAAATCTTGCTATACCTCCGCTTTGAAAAGGCAGGTTTGGTCACTATCATAGATTTTGTCTCGTAGGTTTGGGTTACGTGAATGTACTTATGTTTTCGAGACCAAATCGATGACGCAGGTGCTTCAGGTTTACTTCTAGGTGGTATGAGCAGGTGTTTAGAGTGTATGGTGTCTCCAGAATTTAATCATAGATTCACATTAGTCTGCCTTCCCACTACTACGTTGCAAAGTACTCCCCCACCCAAGTTTCTCATTGTTTTCTTGTCAGCCTCTCAGCAGTAGTTCAATTTGTTAACAAAAGAGAGAATTCTCCTGTATCAATCCACATTTTAACTCCAGATCTATCCAACTGGACTTGAGGAAATCGAAGATTTCAAAGGATTCGTGGATCCATTCCGCAACTTCCCACTCTACAAAGGCAAACAGACGGAAGAGGAGGCTTCACCCGAGACTCGACTGGCCGGTTTCCTCAAAGTACTGTTTTGGATGTTTATGGTTTAACTATCGTCATTGATGAAGCAGCCACTAACTAACTGACTGCTATACC
Organism: Clonorchis sinensis; assembly: GCA_003604175.2. Taxonomy (NCBI): domain Eukaryota; kingdom Metazoa; phylum Platyhelminthes; class Trematoda; order Opisthorchiida; family Opisthorchiidae; genus Clonorchis; species Clonorchis sinensis. The sequence continues at coordinate 5,610,807 of CM030373.1, read as the reverse complement.
TTCATACTACTTTGAGGCTGGTTAACACAGTTTTCTAGAGTGTGGTTTTTTTTCATGCTTATCGGGTTGCACGTCTTCGGGTGAACTTTGTTCACATGCTATAATCAAGTGAATATCGCCGAGGTTTAGCCTGGCTTCCTGCTTCCTAGCTTCATGCAGAATGAGACAGACGTTTCTTGGTTGTGGATGCAAGCCTTAGCAAAAGTGCACACTTCAACACTCGTGTCAACCAGCCTGCTTGAAGGAATCAAGGCGGTACATCAATAAACGAAAAGAATTGCTGGTTAGTTGGCACGGATCAATTTGTTTTGTCAGTTACTAGGAACTGCAAAGACCAAGGCCAGGTTTATTGCTCTGATAGGTAAAGCAATCCAATGAAACGAATTTCCAGTAATCCCTGATTATTCAACATGTGTTGACGTCACTATCAGTAAAAAAAACCTTAGAGAGAACCAGATTTACCTTGGTGTGAATCCAAACTTTGAACCAGTTTTGGTCATGAATATGAGTATTCGACCTGCACGTCTTTCAATCTATGCTGAAATACCAACAGGCATTGAGTATCTGTCCTACCCGCATATGAGATTTTGAACCTCTTGCATCATTCTAAAGTACAGCCCGTTGTAAAGAAGACAGAGGGCGATTGAGCACTTCGTTTCACCTCTGACCAGACAAGCTAGGTCCATACTCACACTACTCTCGTTTGAACGGTCATCCTCCTGTTCTGGCGTAACTACTCTGGTGAGTCCACACCACTGACAAGAAAGCACTGGACTCAAGTTTCGCTCATCGGCAGTGCATATCCAATGCCGGTGCCGGGATTTGAACTCCGGACACCTGACATGCGAGGCGAGCGTATTACCACTACTCCACCGACGCACGTTAGACGCGTCTGAATTTTCACGTCTGACTCATCCAACGACGACCCACTGATTGTCCTGGTTGTGACGATCGATTGACCCGCCAGTCAGGACTTCCCAGTCCGTTTGCGTCACAAACGCTTGAAACTCACTGGGTAACTTTTTGGTTTCCGTTGTGGACTCACCGGAATAATTACGCCAGAACAGGAGAATGACCGTTCAAACGAGAGTGGTGTTAATATGAAGCAAATCTTATTTCTTCCCGTTCACGACAACTTTCCTAACAGTTGAGTTTCAACAGAATACAGCATCCCAAAAAGAATCACCCCATTAGACAGTGCTTTGAAGAAGAGAGATGTGGTTCATTGCCAAATTAATTCTATTGAAAAGCTATCTGACAGAGTGTCGCTTCGGGGGACACAGTTATCGTCAATTCGAGCGGGGGGAGGGGGCACGCATTCCTCGAACCTGACCCAATGCAGACTAACTGATATCGATTTGGTCAATTTCAGGGCAACCTGCTGATCTATGCGGTCAACGATGATGCGGAAATGCCGACGCAACAAACGGAGCTCAAATTGTTCAAAACATTACCACTGAAAGCTCGCGTCAAACTCACGGTTCGCGTTTACGTCGTTCGAGTAAGTGATGATTGGCACTTTGGCTTTAGGAGAATGAACAGAATACTGTCCAAAATTATACCTGCATTTCACCTGTATAAAGTTATCATAGGTTCAAAGGACAAAGAACATGAGTTAGTCATATCTGTGCGCCGTTTAGTGCGTTTTTTGGTCAACATCCCGGAAGGCACAGGAAAAGTGGTGGAGCTAACCGCGGGTTATGTGCGGTACGAAGGTTGATAGAAACTTGTCTATGACGGATCATGCGCAAGGAAATGAGGCAGTGCCATCAGCTGACACGTGAGGTTCCCCTGATGGAGGACAGTGAAATACGCAATCATGGAAACACTAGCATTGACCACGATTTCCGGATAATCTCAGTTCTCGCTGTGTCATCCAACCGCACAGAGCATGACTGTTGATCTCCTTACCCCCGAAGAACGGTACCAAGATTTCACCAGACTGGAGAATGGTTGGAACCGATAGAAAAGGCATTGTCTTAAACAGGTTTGACAAACGATTGGTAGATTCATTGATAGACGACTTTTCGCCTTTGACCCCAAAACTTTGTCGATCCAAATGACCAGGTTACAAGGATGGGCAGTTTTAAAGCATACCAATGGTCAATAAGCTATGTGATTTATGGACAGCAAGCTTAATCAGTGTTTGCTGTTGGCTAAGAAGTTTTTGTCGGATAGTATAGATAAATAATTTAGGCTGGATTCGGGAGTTCGGCTCCCTAGTCCGCATCGCATAATTTCACGATTCCTTTTTAACGTCGTTCACAGTTTTGGCGGTTTGTTAGGGTGGGTCAGCGCTTCAGCAAGTGGGTTAGCAGATAGATGGTCTTTCTCCCTCGTATCGTTGAGCTTCCCGATCACATCACTCAAGCGCGAACATGTTCGCTTCAAACGTAAAAATCTAGATGGGTCCAGTGTGCGTTGGTGGAGTAGTGGTAACACGCTCGCCCCGCATGTCAGATGTCTGGGGTTCAAACCCTGACAAGTCCAAGGATGTGCAACGCGGATGAGCTCTAATAAGAGCGAGACTCGAGTCCAGTGCTCCCACTCTTTGGTATGGACTCTCCAGAATGATTGCGCCAGGATAGAAGGAACATTGTTCAAACGAGAGTCATGTGAGTGTGCATTCTACAAAATCCCGCAACCATAACTGCACACAGCTACTTGTCAGCTCAGGTGATCTAGAACCGTCCTCCACGTGCTTTTCCACTCCGCGCCCTCTATTAACTTCTGTTCAAGCTGAGGGGCTTTGAGATTTCCATCAACCCTTCCATCAGTCTCTGTGGTGTGCGTCGTAGTCTGTATATCTAATGCAAAGCACCACGTCGCGAACCACCTTCGCGGTGTATCTGAGTCGTTATTTGTGTGGTAAAGCTCCTGAGTCAGTGACCACGGCAAGCAGCTAACAACTCTGTGAGCAGATTAATTGCCTTTCCTTTAGTTGTGTTTTGAGCACACATGGCATAGAGCATCTCCGATCTAAACGACCGTGGAGATGTCCACCACCAAGTCGCGTCCGCGATGAGGTACCTTGTTGCTGAGATGGTGGACGTGATAAAGTTCAAACACATCTTGAAAGTAAGCTACGGCAATAGGTTATTGAAAATAGAGAAGTCGCAGTTGAACGAGCGGTCACTTTAATGAAACGGTTGTTTTCATGCCTATCTTCGACAAGTGAAGAATAATTGGTTTCAACGCGTTGTAGAGAAACCTGATCAAGTAGGATATTAAAGACTGAAACAGTTCCTCCACTGGCAGTGATTTGCCACTGGACAGATTAACTGAACAAGGCAGCAGCTGATCAAGATCAGAGCTCAAGATAGCTCATTGGTTAAGGCGTGAACTTAATGATAGGAAAATCTGTGGTTCGAACCCATCTCCGGTATTTTGACCTCTTCTGTCTAGGCACAAGCAATATCTCGTCCCTGGATCCTCCTTCGAGTGGTATTCCAGCTAGGCATCGAAAGGATGTGACAACTGAAAGATGACTACCATCGTTATCTATACTAACGCACTTTATTTTTTACTCACAGGCAATAGGACTTCATCCAGCCGATCGAAATGGATTGGCCGATCCCTACCTTATCTTGTCTTTGGGGAAAGTGGTCATTGACGAGAAAGACGACTACAAGCCGAAAACACTTAATCCGTATTTTGGAAAGTACTATGAATTCACAGCGATGTTGCCGGTGGACTCTATGCTTACAATTCAGGTGCGTTGTTCACAGCAGTTGAATAGTGTAGCCCTTGACAATGAGAATTAGTTTGTTTCCTAAAAATTTTCTATAATCGTACTTCGAAATGTTTAGCTATCGTTTGATTCTTTCTTGGGAGGCGTAGATCAATCTTGGACACATGAAACACGTCTTGAATGAGTTTGAAAACAACTGACTTGCTTAGTGACCTGTTAGACAAATCCAACCGTAGATCAGACAACGTCAATGAACCATCTATTATCTTTCCAATTGATTGAAAACATCTGTTATTTTATTCATGGTCTTGTTTTTTTTTAAAAAAAACCAAGTGTCTCCTTTGACCGAACTTTTCTCAGGAAGCAGACACTGGGATAACCAGATCCATAAAATTATTCTCAAATATTGAAGCCCCCCGGACAACTGTTCCTGAACAATCAGTTACTACGAATTTTCTAGCTCATCAGTTTAGAATACGTTGCCGGTTGCTACGGATTGAATGCCAAAGCATTCCCCAGAAGATGTGAAGTCTAGTTTTCCGCAAACAACAACCCATATCAAGCCCCTCTCAGTGGCTAACGGCGCGTGCGTGTAGGTTATGTGTTCACCCTAAAACGGACCAACCACGAGTGAGTGCTGACCGTTTCCTCGTGCTTGTGAACTATAGTCACAAATGACAAGTTGGATACAATGGTAGTCCTAAACCTTGCAGTCCATGAGTTGGTCGATGATTCCAGAAGGACAATTTGAGGCGACCGAACGATGACGTGGATCGGGTGGTTCACTGGCCAGAATCCAGGGGTTCTCTTCTGAGCACAACGCTTAAGTGGTCCAAACCGTTTCATTAGAAATCCCACCGTGTTTGAATAGAACGTTACTTTGGGACGGTCTTCACGACCTTTAGTATTCTGCATCATTATCCATGTCATATGTGGTAATGTCTTGCCTAACTACTTCTACTAGGGAGGAAAGTCACGCAGTTTCATGCAGTTCCAGTACTCCTTGTAGCGAGACAACGATGTGGGCACTCTAATTTTAACATCTCGCGCAGCTACTCGTTGGGAATAGAGTAGTCTGACGGTTGGCTGACTGCATAGAGCCGAACACTCAAGTTCGGTTGACTGTTTCCATCAAGCTCTTGGGGCCAGATTTTTGTGTTTATTTCCAGTAATAGTTGATCGGTTGCTTTCAGGAAAAGATCAGGGTCGTCGATTCCTTGTTACAATAATAGTGCACGAAGTAGTCGCACTGAGCGCTGCAGGTAGACCATAAATCCCAGTTGTTTAACTGGGATTTAGGTCGCAACAAGTCATGAACAAAGGTAGACTTTCGAATTTGTGACTTCACTGAACTTTATTTTCGATGCGAAACACGAAGCGAAACTGCCCGAGTATCATGCCGTTTGCTTGCTCCCACGCAAGCTGTCCACATAAGCTATTCGATTAAAGTAGGCAAACTTTCTACCAATACCAATATACCAATAATATATACCAATATATAAATTTTTGGCGAAGGGTCATACATGTAAAGTTTAAAGTGCTTTTCCTACAAAGTGACTATACGAAATACGAACTAATTTCTCACAACTTCCTGTGCCCAGGTTATGGACTACGACCGGGTGGGATCTAACGATTTGATCGGAGAAACTAGGATAGATATTGAAAACCGATATCACAGTCCGCACCGAGCGACTTGTGGCTTGATGAACGTGTACAATACGTGAGTTTTCCATTGGTCTTGATTTGTGGTCTTCACTGAAAAATCGTAAATTTATTTGCAACTTGCTAATACACCTTGATGTCGTTCAGGTTTTCGAACAAGTGTTTAAATTGCTGCTGGTCATGAGGTCGATATTCTTGAAGGATACTGACTATTTATTATTTTATGTTTTCTAAGTTGCATTTTTACATCAAGCATCTGTTTCATCTATTTCTAATTATCATAGTGTGCTTTTTTTAAGCAACTAGTGGAAAGGAAGAAGGTTTATCAGAAAAACACCAGCAGTTACAGACTATTGGACAGGGGAGCAAAACTCTCATATGCATCTTGTTTATAAAACTGAATATCCATCTTCTCCTTGAACGCGTCTTCCTGAACTTTCCTGGATATTCATTGACTGCTACTCAAATGCAAGCAAATTCAACCAAGCGACTCCACAAATTCCGTAACAGATCTCACTTTTCAAAAGATGCGAAGCGGATGTACGAGAAGACATACTACTCGCATGTCTCCTCAGTAGTATCCACCATTACACTAGTAGCAAGGAAACTACTCATAATGTTGCTGAAAGCCCTTCGACTACGGGATCCGTCCCGCTTTGAGCCCTTTAACGGAAGATCCAGCTGGAATTCAGTTGAGTCTTCTGTTAAAACCGAATTGATATGCAAATGAGTGCATTTCGAAAACTAGAAGCACGATTATTCTTAACCGGTTATTTCACTGTTTTAATCCGAAGATTCTGTCTATCCTCAGACATGGCTACGTGAAATGGAAGGACAGTCTACTACCCACGGAGATTCTGGAACGACAATGTCAGAAAAGGGGTATCGAACAGCCAGTTTACAATCTGCTGGAGAACAAGGTCACAGTTGGTGGTCAAGATCTACACGCAATAACAGAGATCACAAACGAATCCGGTATGTTTGAGAGGCCAGTCTTTCCCATAGCCGACAGTTTGTCGTGTCCATTATGCATCTACACGCCCGACTTGTTAGTTTTAACTCAGTTCACTGTGAAAGTTTTACCCACTATCAGTATGCATATACTTTGGTGTTTTCAAAGTTGTTTTTACAATTTCCTTACGTCTCCCAGGTGGGACGGTGAAATCTGTTGAACCGCTTGCCCTGGAAGTTCTGAAGCGATTCAGTACACTGCCTTCGGGGATCGAGTTGGTTCCGGAACATGTTGAGACAAGAGCTCTGGTACATCCGGAGAGGCCAGGAATGTCCCAAGGTCGGTTGCAGTTGTGGGTGGATATATTCGATCGATCACTTGGAGTGCCCCCGCCAGCAATCGATATCTCTCCAAGACAACCAATCCAATACGAACTGCGTGTGATTATTTGGAACACAGCTGATGTAAGTAGACCCGGCTCATTTTCCTTTGCGATTCGGCCCCTTGGTTACGCCTCTTGTTATACAACGAAAACAGCAATTGTGAGCCCACTGAGCGAGTTTGTTTAGACACACTGGAATAAAGAAGGATGGTATGTATGCAGCAAAAAAGTTCGGCTGCGACCGCGATCCTTCGGTGTTTTTGTCCCCATAAATCACCACTGCTTTTGTCTTTCGAGAATTGATCTTTGTACCAGCTCTTCCCCACTCGACCGTAGCAGCTTCAAGCCTCTCTCACTGCATATACAGCAAAAGCAAAGCCATCCACTCAAGTGTCATGGAACTGGTATCCTGGCTGCGGCGTCGACCATCCAAGAACCGCAACCATTGCCATGATAAACAATAGTAAGGGGAGACTGCCTCGCACCTCTGCGATAGTTGACCTCGGAACTGGGAAAAACTGCTACAGCATTCTCATAGGACTGAGCGATGTACCAAACTAGGGGTGACGATGCTCCAAACGCCTTAGCAGATTTGACAATTGTGTCATGCGAAACCGAACCAAAAGCTTTTGAGATATCAACAAACGCCGAGCTGAGGTTAGAAGCAGTCGATGAAGAGTGACGAAGCAGGGTGTGTAACAGCGATGTAGCTTCCAAACAGCCGTCTCGATATAGAAATGTAAACTAGAGTGAGTGCATCTGCATCTACGGCTTCAGCGGTCAGTAAGCACCTTATTAATGCATCGAACAAGGATAAATGATACGGAGATCCGTCTCAGTTGGTCCGGCGAAGTCGGGTCTGAGAACTTCGAAACTAGGATAATACGAGCACGACATAGATGCGGTGGACAACCATCAGATGATAAGAATAGGTTGAAATAACCAGCGAGGGCATTGAACCGGTGAACTCATCTAGAACTGCGGACGAATTGCCCATTAAACGGAACGTACGGCCAACTTCCTCATTTGTAATTGGCTCGATCAAACACCATTTGGATGCGAATCGTCACAATGGGATTCCAAGTGTGACACGGCGAAAACCAGACGCTATATTCTCCAGATTCTGACAAATAGGACGCTGTTTGACCAACAGTTTAGTCAGGGTCACCAGATGATGATTCGTCCTGTTGCGCTTGCCAGTTAACCTGGTTTTGATGCTCATATCCGATCAACCACCGAAATATTGCTCCAATTTCACCAACAGCGCGGTTTGTGTGTCACAAGACGGATATAAATTGTTAGCTGGGCGAGAAAGTGATTGTGACTCTTGTTGGAACCAGCGGACACTGGAATTCTTCACTCTGCCAAGCTTATCCGCATTATGCTGGGTGGGGTGTGCGTGCCGGCAGTGTTGACTCAGGCCAATCTTCGTCGGAAAATAAGGGAGCATTCAGAGCAGGGTAACTGGGCAACCACGCTCGTGTCAACGCTTTCATGGACGTGAACTCGACGGCGGGCTTTTGATTTGCAGCAGCTGCCACGTTCCTCACAAGTGAGCCTTACAAATTTTTCCTGTGTACTGGTTGAAACTGGTGCGGAGGCGCCAGATAATTGGTAGTGTACATTGTCGAAATTAACCAGCACCTTGAAACCAAACAGGGTGGTTGGGCTTATCTGGTGTTGCTGAAATCTTAGTTCACCCAGAATGACGTCCGGGCTACCTAGTCTACACCACGAGGAAGTGGTTCAGCGCGCCAACTGCTACCAATACTATCATAGTTTAGTTTTGAACACAAAAAAATAAATCCGGGCGATAGATGTGGAAGGTTGTGAGGAAAAAAAATAAGATAAAACGAGGGAAGCGTCCCATTCGAAGTCGTGCCACTAACAGTTCCACTCAGACGAGATGAATCCTAACGTAGGTAAAATGTTTGGTATGGAAACACGCAGGTAAAAACCAACAACCGAAGTAAGGACAGACAATGCTGAATGCTCTTCAAGGTGCGGTAAGCGCTAGCACAGTCAAGACTCACACATCAGGCGCAAAGTGTCCGTCATACTGGGTCTGGTGTGAGATTCAATGGCAAGAATGTACATTCAACGCCATGTGCCACACATAAAAGTGTCGTACGTACGCAGAGAGCCCACAATGGCAGGCAAACACAAGTCACTGACCGTGACTTTAGAAAGTCCCAGTCCAATAACAGCTTTGGCGGATTGAGGAAAGCAGATCCCTCGATAAAGGATGATCATCGGTTGGTGGACCAAAAAGTCCACATCACAACCAATTGCACGTAGGGCTGAGATTATGGCGAGGGAAAATTCATCAGCACCATACTTCTGCTTTTTCTCATTCCACACAGTCACTCCGCGCCCATCCGAGACTATGCTGACGTCTATTACAGTCGCTCGGCGCTCCCGAACGGCGATCAGCTAAGGCTTGATGAAGGACGTCGAAGTAGGTGCTCTCAACTTTTCGAAGACGGTGTATCCCAGGTGACGGAGGCGTTTTGCGAGTTCCTTGCAACCTGATTATGACGAGCACATCTAGGGTCATGTACGATCCAGCAGGACCGCAGAATGTGCACAAAACTTCCCGGTTAGCCACAGTTTCCATGATAGATCTTCTTGCCATCATGACTACAACGAGCGCTTCCGAATATCATCCTAAACAGGTTGCATCGGAGCTGGATACCGCGTATAAATATCCGAGGGAACAGAGCCATCGATTCGAGAAGGACGAAGCGCCAAACTCTCGTAAGCCGCGACCGTCAACCCTCAAACAGCCACCAGCTCTTCCTTTGTATTTACGCATGCACCATAAACTCGAATGGGGAGGCCGAGATCCCGAACCATCTTGCCAAATGCAGAATCATTGGCCACATTGAGTTGGCAGTGGGTAGACAGAAGCTTTTCCATACGCGCTCTCTGCTGCATCGGGATGGCTGCACTCAGGCTTGGGATACCGAGTCCCCATATTGTAGCTAATGTAGCTGATCAGGTTGTCCTTCGGTAGACGTAGCCAGCCACGAACAGATTGCCTGATATAGTTGTCCATCCTTTCGTTGGACTTGCCCGAGCATCAGCACATGTGTCGGCCCCGGTATCAGGTAGGTCCTCGTGATCTCCACTCTTTAATGCGGCTGAAAACCCATATATGCATCAGTGTTCTATCACTCAGATGGGTGGTGTAAATCAGTTTAACAAGCAGACACTCAAACTTGAATACACAGGCAAAAACTCTGGTGTCATTTGGCAGCATACAGGCCAAAAAAAGATCAAGACCGGTCAGTCGTGTCAGCCACGGAGAATGCGGTACATAGGTCGCATGGTTATCAAGGCACGCAGCTTTGCGCCCAAGCAGTGATCACCGCGTACACACATGCACTCATACTTGGGTTGGTAATCCCAGTTTCTCAGTTCACTCCGTTTGATTATCACTCACTTTGGAACTCCGGTATTGACTGCATCGATTTTCGCGTGTTATGCGGATTGTGTACGGTAAACCCTATAGGGACAAACTAGTATGTTGGGGAGTCAGCTTGTGGGGATCAGATTTAAAGAACAAGGTTTGCACACGAATCACATTGTTCGATATGTTACGAGCAAACTTCGATGGTTTGTTGGCACACTGTGAGTTATTAGTGCACAGTTGATGATAGCCATAATATGATTCAGAATGTATATATGCACTAATAACAGTCTTTACTATGGTTGACAGTGGTGAGTTGCAACACGTATAAAAATAAATACAATGCGGAATGTGGAGCAAGACAAAAAGGGGAACTTATCGGTTGTGAGAGTCCCTTGGTGAAAGTCCGGACGGCAGTAACGTGTTTTCTCCGCAGCATAGTTGCTACACATGTTCCATAATTGTCCGTGGACTTGTGGAGAGTGTTTGACCTCCTGCTCCCTGCGCGCGCGCGAGTTTTGTGTGTATTGAGTATGCTCGGCTTTGCAGCTTAACAGCCCACCTAGACATCCGAATTGGAATGACATCCAAACGATACACCAGACTGCTCGTCGGATGGATATTTGTCCTGCAGACTTCAATAGCATTTCCTCATATGTGTATGTGGACGTAACGACGATATCTTGCTAACCTAGACGTGGCTACTACCGGTCTGTTGAACTGTTAGGCTCGGGTCTGTGAGTGGTCCTGTGAGGACGGCTTGTCCAACAAAGTTCAATATACACAGATTAGAACCGTCAGCCAAACCCATCTGTACAGTATCAACTGCAAAATTTTATCGTCAGATTTAACCGCAGTCGGTCGAACTAGGGTGTATATTGCGCAAGCCGATATGAGAACATCAAGTGATCGATATGTACAGCTAATATTTCGCCAGAAAAATTAAAGCAAACCAAACAGGAAATAGACAAAAACTCCGTTATTTGCATTTAGAAGTCTTGGGATAATACATTTCAAAAGTTTGTTTGAACTATAAGTAACAACGTGGGTCTTTTTATTGCTTAAACGGCCTATCATCACTGTGCTATCCGTCTGCTCACTGCTCATTCCACTCTCCCTTTCTTGCTTTCCAACTAAGGTGATCTTAAACGATACGTCACTGTTCTCCTCCGAGATGAGCAGTGACATCTATGTGCGCGGTTGGGTCAAAGGAGTGGGTGTGGACGACCAGAAGACCGACATCCATTATCGGTAAGTTTTCCGAACCGTGGTCTTATCGAGATGGGCTAACAGCATACCGATTTAAACAACGCTACACCGTATTATTGATTTTCCTGTTGCCGTTTGGTTTTGAGAAACCACAGTAACAATCTGCGTAAACGCTGCCAATAGAAGTAAACCTGCTGGGGAGCACACAGTAGTTAGGGTGAACAAAATCAATTACACAGCACAGACATATGAATGTATATTTTGAGGCGTACATCCCACCAATGGAGACATAGAGAAGTGTTCACTTTTGAACGAAAGTTTATCTGCCCACCAGCGTACAACTGTGTGAACTACAAAGCCACCTCAAACCGCGGCTATCACAGAATGAACTGGGGAGATGATCAGTAATTGGTCTAAATAACTCAGTGCACTCCGCTTGTGCTACCAATAGTAATTTGGAAACAGATATTCTAGAAATCCGTGTAAACTATGAGTCAATATGCCGATAGCGTCTCTGTCTCTGCCATGTTACAAGGAAAAGTGGAGGTTTATGAGATCAGATCCAAATTTACTATTCCAGCTTTTTTTCCATCTGAGAAGCTTAGTGTGTGTCATTGTATGCCTGTTCACAGTTAATGCGTTAGCAACTGGGACCAGTTTTATTTGGACGCAAAAATGGATGGACAAACAAATACTCCAGTGTCATCTGCAACGAAGATTGACATTGGAGTATTGGCACCTTTTCTTCCCGGGTCAAACCACGAAAAGTGACAAGTTTTTACCGTGGAAGGATTTAACAATCTTCCAGTTTCTAGACGTACTTCTTCTGCAGCAAACAACAGGATGAATGGAAAACTGCTACCAAAATGGCAGTCAAAACGCGCCAGATAATCACACTCAAAGATACATTTTCCAGCCGGTTGGTTCCATCAATCAATCGATCTATCAGCTATAAACCATGAACCATAGGCACATTGTTTAAAGCCGTTACCATTTCGATCGCCGGAGAGTGGGAGAGTGTGGGACATACAGTCAAGCCTTCAAGTTGATGGCATGAACTAGTTAGCTTCGCATTGAAGGGAATAGCTTTGATGGACAAGCACCACTGACTATGCGATTGGGCCATTTCTGCCATTGCTATTAACCAGTGGTGAGTTGAATTCCGGGGTCCCTATTTAGGGAGGCGGCAGCTGTGGACCCGACCAGCTTTACTGCCAGGTCATACACTGTCCACTTCTCGGCCGCTTCCACTCAGTACAGGGCTGGGAGTAAATCGCTTTGTGAGGCAAACGGTCTTCTGGCATGCGGATACATGTTCTAACCAGTTGCAGATTAAAAATACTACTGAAGGCATGAATTAGGAGAATCTAGGTTACGGTTCTCACAGCAACTGTATAGGGCACCCAATCCAATTGGGGTTTCTTTCTAGTCTTTGAGTGCTAGCCTCCATGCCTACCCACAAGCGTGGGTGACATGCCACACCAGATCAGCGGGAGGGGCCTGTACGATGCCATGCTTGAGTGACCTGTTAAGTGAAAATAGATATCAAGATTGTGTTTTAGGTGGAAGTATACATCTTAAAAATGCTCATCCGAATCAAGTCCAGAGTCAAATGTTTTCGTCCATTTACAGGTCATTGTCGGGTGAGGGCAACTTCAACTGGAGATTTATTTTCCCGTTTGATTACATCAAAGCAGAGGATCGAATAGAGTTCAAGGACAAAGGACCATTCGATGTTGAACCTATCACGATCAAGTCCAACTGTGAGCTTACTTTGCAAATATGGGATGCGGATGTCTTCTCCAGCGATAACTTCCTGGGTAAGTAGAGTATAGATCTGACTGGTCAAGTGAAACATGAACACGAATCGCTATTTAGGATAGGTCACTTTTGATTGGTCCGTTAACATGCACATTTCATTGGTCAATTCGTCTGCACCACAGAGCGTATTTTTGATGGATGACGTAATCATCACCGTTGGATACATGTATATTTTGATAGAAGGCTTGTGTCAAGCACCTACTAGAGGGATGACAGTAGTAGGAAAAAATGTCTCAAGTTCCACGCATGTGTTTAGAAATCCAGCTTCCTATGAAACAGATGGACAAATGAGCACACGTCCTCCAACTTGAAGCGAACAAATAGTATTAGGTAATGCGAGCAGCAGACAAGTTTTAAGTTCCTGGATGATTCCAATTTGAAAGCTGTTTAGCTGTTTTTCCATAATCAACACAGAATGCTGACGAAAATCTTCTTGCCAGAATCATGTGAAAAACATTTTAAACTAGTGGCTTTTTACCATCTCTTTTGGGTTCCACACGCTACTATCGAATTGCGGCTAGTTGTTAGCATGATAACGCTAAAGCTTATGTGAAACTGGCGGAGGCAGTGACAATTTCGGGTGTTTTATCACTACTCGAAAATTGGCAGTAGCAGATCGGTTAAAGCTTCTCAAAACGAAGGAGGAGCAACACGCTGGAGAAATTTGGATTAACCAGACGGTCGCCAGGTGAACTGCCGGCAAGCTCCTCGTTGAATATTGATCCATGTACGAAATCATGACGAAATTCACAGTGCGATCCGTGTTCTTTAAGGCTTCTGTTCAAGAAAATGAAGCCATTGAAATCATAGAAAACAACAAGACATTCTTTCTTGAAGGTTCTCTCCTGTTTTGCTACCGAATAATTGTATATCATCTTCCCTGAGGTTTCCTGCTCTTGAGCACTGGGCGTAGAATTACGCCTCATTCGATATCGCTCGGGTTCACCTTAGATGATGCAATTCGTGAATGCTACGAAACTAAGTTTACTCATTCGGTCATTTTCCACTCGGAAGAGGTCCTCCAGACTATTACCGAGTGTCTACCGGTTGGCTGTCAACTTAGCCCGAATGGTGCTTCACAGTTGTCATCCAGTTACAAGCCCAAAGTATCTGATTAACCCTCTGAATGAGTACATAGCAATAATAGCTTGACTGTGGTGCCTAGTTAGAACCATCAGGAGGAAACACGAAGGTTGAGGTGCTGTCATTTTGCCCAAGCGTAAGTGGGATCAGCCAAGGTGATGAGGTTGGGTTCGAACCAAGGATCGTCCGGTCAGTAAGCTAACGCCTTGACCACTGAGCTATCTCGAGCACGGGTTGGCCCAACAGATTACTCTCAACCTAACGCCTAACATGTCCTTTATTTTCAGAGCTGTTGTGGCTATGTTTTCTTTCCCCGAATACAGCTACTATTTATAAGCGCACGTCAACCTGAATGAGACGCGAGACATACTTCCCTGTGTACCTATGTTGTTCCCATCTTCCTCAACTCCGGGCCACGTTTAGGGGCTTAATTCCGGTCTTCTGTTTATGTGATATTCATTTTTTGAACGGTTGTATAAACCATATAGCTTTCATGAATCCTTTTGAAAAGTAATATACTTTTTTCACTTTGCACATCCAGGAGGAATTACGATGCAGCTATCATCGATTCCAAGGTGCGCAAAGACACCGAAAAGTTGTGGTCTACATCAACTTGCCCCGGACTGTCCAAGGTTCTCACTGTTCAAAAACCCGCAAGTTCGGGGTTGGTGGCCGTGCGCGGATGAAGTGTTTGAAAAATTAGAAGTGCAGGTGAATTTAGTTCATTCATCCCCGATAGCAGTTCATCAGTGTCCTCTGATCCTTGTTATCCTCGAAAATGGTGCTCCAACTTTAAATGCGATAAGCTATACCTGTACTTTTAAAGTTTAGTAAATACTAGCCACCAGTGGGCTTTTCTGAAACAACAGCAAGCCGAATGATAATCACTCTGGGAAAGAGGAATAGGTGACCTTTGGTGGGTAAGCCTGTCTCCGTTGTAGCTGACCGAGCGGTAGTTTTCTCTTTGGGTGAGCCACTTCTGAGGGGAGCTACTTACAATACAAATTAGACAAGAAAAAAGGCAGTATCCTTGCGCTGTTGTTTCACATAAGCCATCACAACAGCCGTTCGCCATAACTAGCATACTTTCCGTGCCTATCCACAATGCCAGCCGAAGGAAGCACGAGGGTGCAAACCCACATAAGGGCAGTCGAGATGCCGGAGTTGGGTTCGAAACTCGGACCTTCCCTCAGTAAGTTGGCGGTTAACCACAGAGCACAGACTTCCCCACCTCGCATGGTTTGTTTTTGTGCCACTTGCAGTTGTGATATCAGAACAGGCGTGTTATTAACAAGTGCTTACGATGAAATCTCAACTGGTAAGCGCAGTCCAGTGGCGTCGAAATGTGAGTTGATTTATATAAGTTGCAGATGAGTGATTGGACGTCGTAGCCATGCTTTCTGATCGTAAACATGGTTGTCGTAACCCAGTATCGATCACTTCGGTTACTGCGAATCCGTTTCGGTGGATGACCTTGAATTGCTTCGGTGTTGAGTGGGTTAACAGAGTGGTCCGTATCAACTAAATGAGCTGCGATTGCACTTGTTACATGCCTGATTTGCTAGTTTCCCTGCAAGATAACATATGTCCATACAGGCACCGATCGTGCGACCCATTAAGTTTGCGCCACGTTTGCAAACACAAGTAGAGTCATGCGCTGACGCCTTTGTCTTGACCTTGATATTGACGAAGTGCAGTAAATCTGAGGTGAATCTTAAGTCAATCTTCACTTGCGAAGCACAAAGTCTTAGGAACATCATAAACTCGAGATTCAGCTGCGTTCCAGTTGAACCTCCCGTTAAAATCAAATGAGTATATTAACCACAAAGTCTTCTCTGCCAAGCCCCAGAAGTTTTTGTAGCTTCTGAGAGCCTGCTTGACGTTAAAAAGCAGTTTTTGGACCGAAGATATCTCTCCATCTTTTTTCACATTAGTCTGTTGTACCTGTCTCAGTACAGACTTATCCGAGTTCTCGTTCCCTTTGGGGGTCCTAGAAAGAGGATTCAGTGTCATCCAATAAAATTTTACGTGTGCTGTTTTTCACGACAAAACGTCCTTCACCAGGTGTATACTAATTTGTGTATCACGTGTTCGTCGGTAATCTGGGGTATTTGCACACATGAAGTGTTTTATCCTCTGCAAAAGACCATAGAGATTACCGTAAACTAAAATGTGTGGAAAAGTCCATCCATTTCGTAGTTTATTGGACTATCGGTTCAATGAGCAACATCAACACGCAATACCTCTAGTCAAATGCTACCTTTTTGGTCGAAACGGGTTAGTCCTGATAAGACTGGTGCTTGAGATAGAATATTCACACATCACTTACTGAGTCCATTCAACAAGGTGCCCGAATTCCACTGAGACCGGAACTGCAACTGTAACTTTTGTACGGAAAAACCAGACTTCATCTGTCACCTTATTCCTGGAGGCAGAAACGTTGAGTATGTGGCTCAGATAAGGGGAGCAATAACAGAATGACGGAAGGCTCACCTGGCACCCAGCTGAATCTCTCGTTTATGATGTTCTCACATGAGGCTGCTTGGTGTAGTACATTCAGTTGAATGAGAACATAAACGAGAGATTAGGCTGGGTTCCAGGTGAGTCTCCCTGAAAACCAAACTGAGTTTCAAATGAATGTATTTGTCGAAATCAGTCCAATTTGGGTTCAAGTAGAACATAGGGTTGACAAAAACTCGGGCACTGTGCCATCCTGATGAGCTCCAAGAAGCGCGAAACCGGTCGTGGGCTTCTGAAGAGTTTTCAGCAACCTTGTTAGTAGTGTATTACGTCTGCAGATTGAACTATAGTATTGAGGATGATTGTGTAAGAGGACTGCATGATTCTATATCCATTTTAGAGTGGAAACTTGCCTGTAATACGAGATATTTGATAAATGGTTAAGCCTTGGACAACATGGGTAGAGACAAACCATGGGAACGGCGTCAAAAACCGATCACCAAGAATCTCAAGAAGGTTCCACATCTTCTGATAAGGATTCTTGAAACTTGCTTATCGGCTGCAGCATACTCTTCTTGCATGTCATTTAGTACCACACATCGGCTGCCAACTTGAGTCGTAAGAATCTTTCCTCATCTTCACAATTCGATTGAAAAGTGACGAATATCTAACTAATTGCTTCCACATTTGTGTCGTCAAGGTGAAACCAGAAGTGAATCTTAAGTTCTCACATCGGAAGAAATACAAGCTTAGTCTGTAGACCAGCTATTTGAATCAAGCTGCGTATCTCAGATTAGTGTGTATTCTGAGGAACACCAGCATTATAAATGTCACCTGTTATTTGCTCTTCAGTAACTTCTGTATAAAATGCTTGCTAGATAGTCTACTTAGGATAGGTGGAGAAAGTTATAATTTTATCTATTTTTATCACTTCTCTGTGAAATTGAACATCTTGCAAGTGATTGTGATTCTGGTATCCCATAGTGATGCCTTATCTAGTCTTTTTAAAGTGTATGTCGATGTATCTGTATATCTGTATAGATCGAGGGCATTTGGAACCGGTTACGAATGAAACAGAGTCTAACTGATAGCAAGGCGATTTCATCTTGGGAATGAAGCCTTGTGAGTAGTTTCCTTTATGAAAAAGGACCATATCTTGTTAAAAAGCCCACTATAAAACACAGATCAACGGGGTAGTTCTGCATGACAGAAATGATGCAACAACAGCACACTACTTGCAAGAAAACAGTAGTCAAGACACGCTCTAGTTTGAGCC
Organism: Clonorchis sinensis; assembly: GCA_003604175.2. Taxonomy (NCBI): domain Eukaryota; kingdom Metazoa; phylum Platyhelminthes; class Trematoda; order Opisthorchiida; family Opisthorchiidae; genus Clonorchis; species Clonorchis sinensis. Next base: position 5,592,859 of record CM030373.1, on the reverse strand, counting down.
GGAGACATCCCTCCTCTTTGAGCGTAATTAGGGTATTTTTTACGTTTTTTGAACTAAAGAGGATTAGTTACAACTCCATGTTATTTTGACTACATTCTTCCCTAAAGTATGCACTTTGGGCCGACTGCTTAGACCCGCATGCGGTACGACAATTTTTGGAGCAAGCACCGGGTATCGGCAATGTTGTGGAATATAGGTAGCTCGGGTGCGCTGATTGATTGTTGGTCTGTTCGCCGAGCTTGGCAGTTGGATTGCAAACGTTTCATCACCAATCGAGGTGACATCATCAGTGCGGGGTTGAGTGGGTTGATTTGACAGGGTATAGATGACAGGTCTCATTGCGTCAATGAACTTGACCTGATGACCAACATACTGTTAGTAAGGGGGATAAATACCGTTGCAAGGACGTGGCTATTATTTAGGTCAGCTCAGAACCATCCAGTGCACTAGCTTTATTTGTGTTGTTTGTATCAACCACACTCCGATGTCAAAGGCGACAATGCATGTCTCCAGGCCCTATCGTACGTTTAGGCTACTCTTCATATGAGACTGGGTTTGGTTTGTCCCCTGGGGTGGTCACATTGTAGAATTTTAAGTCCACGCCAATTTAATCCAAACGGATGTTTTTGTGATCCACATGAAGATTTTGATCAAAGGAGAATTGAATGGGACACTCATTGCCATATCAGGCACCAAGTGAATTTTAAATCGATATTTCTTCTTGTAATTGAACACAATTCATGTTGAACCACTGTAAAGATGTTTCCTCCTTGTTGGGATTATAAGCAACTCATGTGTGTAAAAAGTCACGGGAACTTCGAGCCCACGACCTCCCGATCGAACATTCGACCGTTCGGCTACAAACGGCCGATCAGCAGGGTGACAGACAGGATATAGCCCCACTCATCCTCTAATCATAGAGACCATATCACATGGTCACGTGTTGACTGGCTGCCTGATTGTAAGTTTGACTCATTGTGAGTATTTGTCATTCCTCCGAGCTACTAAATGAACTGACACTTCAAAATAATGCTTTCCTATGAATAAATGAGCCCTTTTGGTGCAACAAGTTTCTCTGGCCACATCAGGTTTAACCATCTAAGGTGTTGTAATATTGCGTTTCCTGGTTCATAGAGAAAGAGTAACTACCTGTGAACAACTGGCTTTATTCAACTGTTATGAAAGCTACTTAAAAGTTAACGTTTGCATGGAAATCTGAATACGCTTTGCTCTCACTGCTTAAGATCAAATTGCCACGTTCCATATGCTTGATAGAATCAGCCCTCATTTAAAAACAGTGAACTGGGAATTTTCGTTTCTTCTAGGGGAGCCCAATTGATGAAGCGATTTGTGGTTTGTAAAAGTATGAAATCGGTCACAAAATGCTCTACGATATTTGTGTTCAATATGGAGAGTTTGGTGAACTGTTGTTGGGCTTTTGTGTGCGACCAACTTGTGCCGACGGAGTGTCGTGTCGGGTATCATGGGCTCGAATCCTGGCAAGACCAAGTGCATACACTGCTAATGGGTCTGACCAACGTTGAGACGGGAGGCGGACTGTCCAAACTAAATTTGTGAAGTTATAGTGTTCTGCGCGGAGCCAAATGTGGCATCACGTGCAAGCTCACGGACCCGAGCGAATAAGATCATCGGCTGTGGTGATACCTCAGTATAATACCGTAGAATAGCTCCTGACAGCAGCCGTGTAGGACACTACCAAGTCGACAATGGATAACCTGCCGCTAGTCCATTATCCATATGATTTATGATATTGTCATCTTTAAAATGACAACATTTTAGACAAATACTAATGAGAACAGGGAATGAACTAAACTGTATTATTTGTTTAGATGTATATCATTGACGAAACGTACTTTTCTCCTTTCAACAAGGGCAAGGTCGAATGTGAGATGAACCTGCTAACCGCCGTGGACGCTGAGAATTCGCCGGCAGGCCGAGCTCGAGAAGAGCCGAATGCATTACCAAAACCAAAGTAAGCCTTTACTTTTTGCGCACGTTTTCACTTCCTTGCACTGTTTCCAGTTCAGCTAATTTTTTTCTAGCTATTCATTAAAACCTTTTAGTAAATGAAGGATAACCATTGTAGCTACAGTTGAACAAAGTAGAAATTTGATTTACTATAGATTTCATCGAACGAAGTAGTATGCGCCCATAAGAAGTCCAGATACACTACATACTGATTCAGTTTATAAGAGACATGGAATCTATTGGGATACGTGTGCGGCAGAATACCAGGATTGCTTCACGTAGTGCCACTCTTACATGTGATTGACGAGATTGACTTTCCTGTAACAGACGGTGAGATACTACTCATCCATGGGTCGCACGCATAAAGCAAAACAGTTGCTGCTTTACTGTTCAGTTCAGGATACCATCAATTGATTTGTTGAGCCGAAGTTAATGAGTGAAACGTTTTCCCAAACATCTACCGGCAAGAAAGGTCTTGTTCTAACTCTGTCTTGAATTACTGAGTAACAGTATCAACACTGTAAATGAGTTGTTTACCATCCAGCGAACAGGTAATGTGATAAGGTGAGAGGGATATTCTTAGTTAGATAAATTTTAAATCAGGCGAATCATATCCATGATTCAAAAGTTGCTTACACCTTCGAGAAATACACTCATTTGCATATCAATTTGGTTTTTGCGAGAGACTCACCTGGAACCCAGCTGAATCTCCCGTTTGTGATGTTTTCAGGCTTACACCTGCTTACACCTTTCCCTCCCTGTATGTCTCCCTCCCTCTTCAGTCGTCCAGACAGCTCGTTCCAGCGAATACTCGGGCCGCTAAATACACTTCGATACTTCTGCAAGTATAAGCTGAAGTGGATCCTGATAAAAATACTGATCATCTTCCTCTTTTTGCTTATCATCGCGCTATTCATCTACACCTTTCCAGGAGCTATTGTCTACCGGATTGTAGGTGCGTAACTCCTATCATTCATACCTTTTACGAGGAGGATTGCCTTCGTGTACGGCTTTCATAACTTGTTTGGCATTTGGAAACATTACCCGTGGGTATCATTACCTTTTGTGTGTCCTAGATAAACTTTTTCTAGCCTTTCCAACACAACCTTCAAGACTTCCAATTTTCATTTATGGTCAATGAACGGGATTCAGTTCGCTTAATAAAAAGGACACTTGATATTTCTCAGAACCTGTGATTCATTCTTGAATAGTACAACGAAGAGACAGTAAACCAAATATAGGAGAATAAAATTTGCTCAACTTTTGTTTGTTGCTGAAAGATATGGGCTGGATGCAGCGAGACCAAGCCACATATAGGGAACCGGGAAAATGCATTAAGCAGACAGATGATCGATCTTGTCAGATGCCTGTTCTCTGTACGTGTATGGATTGGATCCGGAACCTTTTGCTGTCTGGGGTTACATTTTAGACTCTTCATTTAACAAAGCCACTGATTTTTTATCAAACTAGATTCTTAACCAGAAACCACCAACCATCGTCTAGGTTACATGTAGTGTCATGATACGGGGGCACCGGACTGAGTCGCCCTACGATTCGTTACGAAAAGTGAGTGGTTCAACACCCTAACTTCGCAAAAGCCGATTGGCTAACTGACAATCCATCTGTCCCGCTGATTTACTGATTCGTTAGCTAGCTAGCTGACTTATTGATTTATCGACCGGATGAGTGACCACCAGACTGATCAGCTGCCTGACTGACAGGTGGAGTTATTGACTGTTTAGAGGTTCGCGAATACACGAATAGCACCATACAATACTGTGGGTTACTTACTTGGCACAGTACAAGCTCATAATGGTTTCTGAAACCGGTACAAACCGGTAGCTATACTGGGCACGAAATGTGGTACAAATAACTGTTAGGAAATCTCTGTCACTTCATACTTTTTCGTTCATAATGTAACTGAACTTGAATGCTGGGTAGAAGTATCAATATTCACATTGTCCAGTTTTCATTCTAGTCTTTTTTCTTAGCCTTCGTGGAAAAGCCAACACTTATAATGAAGTATAGTTATGGAGAGTCGGGACCAGATGGATACAAAAATGAATATGGATGCAATGCTCAAATTGACCACGTGACTGATTATTATTACGTGCAAACCAATTAGTCTAATTTGAAAGTCCTCGAGTGTTCTTTGAAGCGGTCTGAATCGTTAAACTTGCAGTTGGAACAGCAGAAAGCAGTTGAATGAAACATTGTTATTATGACTGCTGGATAGTTTAAACGGGACGAGAATAAAAAACGTATCGTCCAAAGGAGCGGGACAGAGATGACTTCTACCGCATACCACACAATGGACGCAGAAAGATCAATACTTTCTACAGTGTTAGTTGGGTACTTGACAAACCTAAAGGACAAATATCAGTTAACCTACCTTCCACACAACTTGTTCACACGGTAACCAGGTGACCGATGTCGAAGTCTGCGCTAGACCATGCAAGCACCAGTCCGTCCTCACAAGTAGCTATCAGTAGGGATTAGACCATCCTAACTACGACTTTACTGCGTTCAAAACTGGAAGGTTTCCGCAGCTTGTATGTTTTATTCTGAAAATTCAGCAGATCTTATCAGAGAATGGTCCCCCTCATGGTAGTTTACTGATTTCACAGCTGTAGGATCCCGGTGAGTACTTAGTGGTGAACGCATGGGGGACATTCTGGATAGAATTTAAGTAATTCGTTTTGCTTCCATGGTAACTGAAGAGTGCTAATCTGGATGCGCAAAAGTTTCTGAACAACTTGTTTGTGATTCTCCATGCCATACCACAGAGAGCAAGAACGGGAAAATCTTTTCTGGCACGAGTTTCTTCAGTTTGATATGTAATTCTTTGTCCAAGATACATCCGCTGGAATTTAAGTTCCCCGTTTTTTCCATGGAACAAAGGATGGTTCCAGTCAGGGTAAGGTCGCCAAACTTTCCCAGTACATGAGTTGCTGTTCACTTTGGAGTAATGGAATCGCTGTTTGTTTTTTGCTCTTCCAGAGTGAGTCTGCTGTCTTCGTTTTTTAAAGAGCAAAGTCACATCGATTCCACAATCTAAGACTGTAATACAGCATCCTTCTTACAAGCCACCAGGATTTCAAAACACCCCCAAAAAAGCACCAGTTTTGTTGATTCTTGTATTGTGAAGACTTCTTTGGTATCAAGAGCTTCGTTTGAGAGACATCTCAAGGAGGGTTCTACATAATTAGATTATACCTGAGCCAACCGTGCTCACATAGTCATCCTGGAAGAAAAGGAGAGGCACTTGTACTCCACAGAGCATTATACAGACAACCTCTGTGTAAGTGACTAACTGCTTGGCAACCTAACCAAAGTAGAACAGAACAACATCAACTATTGATCTACCGGACAGATGCGTGATAAATCCTGCATTAAGATTAAGTTGACGGCGCGACGGTGGGTAAGTGTGCTCGGTGGCTCACTTGTTACCGTCGACCGGGCAGTATTCTGCCAGTGCCTCTCCGTGCTTTGTGCAGTTGAATTTCTCATTTCATGGTCATGGTCCCTTGCACAAGCAGTCAGAAAGATCTCATGCAATAAGAGAAGATAAGACCGACCTTTAGACCCTCCATGAAAAAAGCAAATTTAGTGGTTCACTCAGTAAACTTGAGGCGAGTTGGTTGAATATTAGGCAGAAGCAATCTGGCCTTGATCCCATTCGAGACAGACTTCAAGAGGAAACAGTGTTTTGACGGTATTATTCGAAAATGTGTCATTTTACACTAGAAGTTCACGCTTTCTGACTCCTTACGATAAGGGTAACTCAAAAGTATACCTTTATGGATGCAAGCTCAGTTTGTGGGGTCAGGTCTGGAGATCTTCTGTCCAACGAAATAGCGACCTTTTGCTTTGGTTCGTGTATGGTTCTGTGCAGTGTGGCGTAACAATTGTATCCTACGATGGAAGTTGTTGGATCGGTTTGAATAACGATTTGGATGAGTGTTCTGTGATGCGAATTGATGGTGTCCTTCGGTTCTACCATCGTTTATGCATCTCATGTTGCTGGCTTCAAGTTGACAACTTGAGCAAGCCTATAACCAACAATTGCTTATACTCACAGTTGACCTTGGCGGGGATCAATCAGCTCCATAATTTCGTTCCTTTCTAATAAGCCAGCACAACTTGTCTAGCTTATCTCTACTACAAACCCATGGGGGATGCTGAGTCGGTCTATTGACTAGTCAACATACTACTGATTTGCTTTCGACGATTTTGGCCGAACTTTCACCGGCTAAAATGTGCATTTTGATTGCACTCCACGTTTTCACCCAACGTCGCTATGAGAGATACGGAAGACCAAACGTTTTAGCCTAGTTGGTAGAAAGAGAGGGGGTTCCCCTTTCTAGAGCTTTTTGGGTTTAAAAAAACAGTATGATAACATGGGATTACAGGGACAAGGCGCCGAACACTTTCTCTGTATTGTGTCAAAACCCTTCAGTATTTTATCTACACCCGCAGCTTGTTGCTTCATAACGTACTGTGCAATGCCTTTTGGTTTAACTCGTTCGTTTTGGCTTAACATTTAGAGTGCTAACAAATGTGCGCCCGTTTTGTCCGTGTACCCGCCAGGAATGCCAAGAATTCGATTCAGTTTGCATAGTCTGCTGTTTGATTTGACTTGACATGAGCCAATTTGGTTATAGCTAATCCTCATGCTTCACCTTCACCTGGGATACTATTTACTACATCATATTGGTTTTGTGCAGCCTAATATATGATTTATATCACTTTTTCTCCACAGGTTCGTCACCTCCAGCTCGCTGAGACCATCAAGACGACTGGAAACATTTGCTTTTTTAAGCGCTCACATACCTCTGTCAATTCTCTTGAGCAACAGGTGCTGGAATACAATTGTTTATTTCGTGCTTGCTTCTTCTGTGTGGATCCGACATTCGGAGATTAGTTGAATGTGTACTTTGCAGTGTGGCGGAGAAGGAGCGATTTGTGATGTACACTTGTCTGCCACTCATCTTTTCTGACGTTTATTATGGTTCACTTCAGTTCCGCTCGTTCGTTCAGCTCAGAAACCGTGCATCAAAGTGCTGTGGCTCCAATTGCTACAGCTTAGTTCACGGAGAAGGAGACCCAAGGACTGAGAGCCATGCGCTGGAGCCAATGGCTGGATCACTTGATTAACGCCGAATGGTTCTAACGAACTACACTCATTTGCAAACAAATTTGGTTTTGCGAGAGACTCACCTGGAACCCAGCTGAATCTCTCTCGTTTATGATGTCGAAGAATTTTCAGCAACCTTATAAGTAGCGTATCACACCTATATTGAATGGTTCTGTTTGTCTTGTGTGTTAGCGATGGAGAGCTACGCCGTTTGGCGATAGCTTTGCTGCATGACCCTCATTGGCTACGTTACACAGCCATATGATTTTTGTCATAACTCCTAGTGTGAACAGTACGGAAAATTTTCATAATCAGTTGTTCGGAAATATTGGGCAAATGGATAACTCAGTCACGAAGTAAACTAACATGGCCTGAACTGAGCCTAACCCCGTAGACAAATGAACATGACGGACTAGCCTAATTCGGTTTGTCCAAGTCATTTGGTGAAATCAGGAGTATGACCTTGAAGCATAATCTTGGAAGCAAGGTTGCCCTACTCCCAATGCAAATACCTATCGGGAATGTGGTTTAGGACATACAGCAACTCCCGGGAATTTTGGATTTTGGATTTTTTTTTGAATTTTTTGAATCCGAATTTGAATTTTTTGGATTTTTGAATTTTACTCTACTCTTGCTTGTAGTAAACCTTAGTTCATGATTCGCCCACACAAACCCAAAAGAACTCTATACCGACACAGCGTTGATTTGGTGTGCCGGTTGAGCAACATCTGGCTGATTATTATCCTTTTGCACTCCAAGTTGATCAATTGGCTTACAGAAGCTTTTATATCAAAGGTCGAACTTTGAGAAGTCTTTAATTAACCAAAATTTTCCAAAGCAGTCAGAGAACTTTTTGAGGACAAGAAAGACTGTCGGTGTGTTGTACTTCCACAGATAATGTCCAGGTTTGAGAAACCTGGCGGTATGCGTAGCTCCATGTTTCCCTGAGTTTCGAGACGGACTTTGTCAATGAACAATAACAACAGATAAGTGAATCACAGGAGTTTGCATACAAAACTGATACCATAAGGCTGAACACAAAAGAACTCATTTCTGAGCGGAATCGAATACCTGTATCGTATGTATGCGGAATAGTCCATAGACGAGAAGAATCAGTATCTAAGTTCGTAGGTTATAGCGCTTAAGTCATGCGCTTCTATCCAAGTTGGGGTTTAGACAAAATCCTTGTCTTGTTAACATAGGGAACATACTACTGATGCTAGATATAAGTAGCGAGGATCCCGAGAAGTAGGAGTGATTACTGTAATTATGATTTTATTTGACTGGATCTGGTTTGGATCTCTCTGACATTGACAACCTACACCATAGATCTGGATGAGAAGTATGCACCCGTCATACCTCAGATACACCGCCTAAATTAAAATGTCTGTCTCATTCACGTTTTCCGTATAAGTTGGTAGAATTCGTGAGCAGAATGGAGGTAGACAGGTGCATCAAAATCATCTGGCCATCCCCTTCTTAGAAAGTTCGGTCTGAGGAAAACCTGTTGTACTGGTGATCAACCAACCTGCTTGATGGGCTTCAATCGTCTATTTACAGTTATTCGACAGTCAAGAGGATATCTACTGCCCTGGTGCTCACACGACAGTCACAAACCCAATCGACTAATTTACAAGACGGATGAGATGAGTGTCATTCACGAGGAACTCTTGGTAATATAGGTGAAGATCACTGGGCAGACGGAGTACTTGAGTCAACTGCTTAGCCGCAAGGTCCACTATAAGAAATTGCAATCGTCGCAAACGCAAGTAGAAATAAAAATTACATGTCTAAAAAGAAGGAGGGTTGCAGTTTACGGAGAATCTAAAAAAAATGTGATTTCCCAATAGGCTTCGCGTCCCACCACTTATTTCGTGAGCTATGAAAGGAAGCGTAATGCCTGAATGGTTGGCAGCTTCGAATTCTTATAAATATTTAGACGGAATGCGGAGAAAATGCCGGAGAGAATAAAGAAAACCAGGCTCCGTATCTAATACGGCCAGCCTCTAATACGTACAGCCTCTCGCTCTCCAGTGTCTAAGCAGCATTCCTTGTCTGAGATCTTTGCAACAGCTCAAACCAAGAAAGCGTTGATGACTTTCTTGCTATATGGCACATTTTTAAACAACGCCGTTTGCATAAGGACCTCCGGCCCGGCCCCTTCGTTTCTCCTGACTACATGACTCTACAATAAATGCTCTTTTGGCCTAGTTAAACCATATAATACGGCTGTAGTATGCTCTGTGTCGAATAGTCTTTCTACCGAAATCTAGCTGTCACTGTTCGTGAAACTGAATTATGCTGACCTGTGGCTTAGCACATCCTAGATAGACAATTATCCGACCTTGAGTGTGGTACTCTAACGGAGCGGCTAAAAATACCGAGAACAGTTAGATGATCCCATCTCCAGTCTAAAAATTAATGTTGCAACGATGGAATTTTGTCCTTCAGCACAAATTCACCTTCCCTACCGTTGCCGGTAATAAGAGAGTGGGTTGAAGTTTCCGCCTTCAAGTGGCTCAGTTCACTTGGCTTACTGACGGCCTACCTTCAAAACGTATTTTTGCAATTCACTCGCAATCCTCATATGCCAACCGAAACGTTGCATCGTCAGGGTCTATGAACATCACCCAAAAGCGAGACTAGCCGTCCTCATTTGTGACCGGCAGATGTGAGGTTTACCAACCAAACGAGCCCTTAAATTTCGACCAGATGCTATTGGATGCCACTCGACCCCTGTTTCTTCTGTATTTTTTTTGTGGTTCCGGTTATGACGGTCACTTTTGCTGCTCTAGTAGACGAGCCACAAAACTGTTCTTGATGTTGCAGGTTCGCTCAGTAAGCAGCCCAACCAAATATCACATAAAGCGCACAAGCTATTGGCCTATATTCGTACTTAGTACGGTCCTAGGTTCCTCCAATGTCTAACTCTTTTATGTTACCTGGACTTAAGGACTAGGGCTTCCGTGACAAAACTCACCATGCGTGCAATTCTATATTTCAACGAAAATTCGGTCTTATTTTGCAAATAGTCGAATAGGTGATCAGAAAATCGATCGAAATTAAGATGAAATTCATTCCTTAGCAGTAATCATCATTACATCGTATGGTTTGAATGAACGCGGTCTCCACATGGCTATCGGACGTGTTTTCGGGTTCTAATGTCAGACGATGTGAGTCCTCGCGGCACTGTTCCGTCCATTCTTCAGGTGGGGGACACACTGCATGACGGGTTCTTGAAGATCCTTTGAAGCAGAATCAATAGACCAGAGATTATGGGAAAACCGGGTTAATTTGTGGACAGTTCCAACACTTTATTCTTTTTGCTGTAGTAAGGAAGATTGTCCCTTGTAAGTATGCGAAACATTGTGATCCCCAGCCCAGTCTAAACAAGGTAGCAAGAACAAAACTTTTGCCGAACGAATTCACCTGGTACAATCTCGTCGGCCACCATAGGTACAAAGAGAGTAAAATGAAGCAAGATACAGGGTTAGTTTCATCACTTACATGGAACTAAATGGTAACTTGACTGGTCATTGAAACCAAGGGAGATTCAGAGTAGTCTTCAGCTCTTTCTGAGTGAACAACACAGGCGTTTGACGATTAATCAATAGTAACTCAAGGAGATTGGGCTCATGGGGGCGATTGCTTCCTGCTTTGACCTAAGAAGAATAGTAGAGTTAAACGCAGTCTGCCGTCTCGACCAGATGCCTGGTGATTGATTACCTATTTATCGACTCCTTCCAAGTTTCTTACACCTCATAAAATTAATGTCTTCAACACAAGAACTCAGGTGTCTCTTTCTTTTGCGGGCCATTCTGGCCGCCGTTTGGTCCTGTCGATGTACGTATCTCCACAGTTGTGAGTGAGTTGATAATTGCAATGACTAGTTGACAAAATTGATGTTGGGGCTTTAATCTGCGGCAAAGGTGCCCCAGGTGTGCTGCAGTGTGCAACATTTGTCTTAGCAGTTCAGTCTCCAAAGAGTACGCGTGATATTATTGGTGGTCAAAACATCCCGTTAAATTTTGCAGCAAAGGTGGTGATGAGCACATTACTGGCAAATCATATGCTAGTATATCGGTTTGCTTATGACAAGAAATTGGCATGTGACGACTGTGTTGGATGCCCTTTTTCACAGGCGATGACAGCATATATATCGGTTTTGCTTATGAAAAGAAGTTGGCATGTGACGGCTGTGTTCGATGCCCTTTTTCACAGGCGATGACAGCATCGTTGAGTCGTGCAGTAACCATCTTCCTCGGTCATTCGGGCAATCGATATTCTGACGTTTCAGCATAGGGATCAAAAAGCAGAGCCTTGCCTGGAAAGGCCGCAACAACCGCGGTGTAGATGGTCAGTGAGAGGAGGGCATTGTAAGGTTTGATTGAAAAAAATCAATAAAAAACAAGAGTTGATTTACCAACCTGACATTATCAAAATGCCATGTAGATAGAAACTGAACATCCACTTCCTGATAGAGTATCTTCCATTACAACCAGAAATGTCTGTCTGAATGACTACCTATGGTGACCACTTTGCTGCCGCCCAGTTTGCATCTGCAGTTGGGGATTCTTGAGAGTTATGTTCCTGTTTTTTCCCACGGAGACCACCACAATAGCTTTCGTTGCAAGTGGGAGCCAAATCTTAGTCGATCCTTTACTCAGACATCTCCTTTGGCTTTAGGAAAGTATAAAAAAACTCCACAAATCGCATGAGTCCCTCATCTGAGAAGGATCACGTGACGTGAACTTCATGGTTGAAGGATGGTGGAGCTATACCCTGTTTGCATGAGTTAGAGGCATTTCTGATAGGCTAACCCTGATCGAACGAAAAAGTGTTTCAGCCCTCTCGGGTTAAAATCTTTCTGGATAGTTGTGGGATGCGCGCTGCTGATGATTGTCAACAAAGTTGAAGCAGCTCTATGGTACTTTTAGGTTGAGATTCATGTAGACGATGACGTGGTGTTTGCAGTCTCAGCTAGAAAATCATGTCGAAATGGGATGAAACATTTCTACAGTGGCCGATACCCTTCTGTGACAGCATTTAGCCTGTCCCCCCCCCGAGAGACAGATCACGCGAATTTTCTATCGCGAAGTGTCTTTTTCCACACAGGTTGCTCCAAAGACATGTGCTGAAAGAATAAAAGAACACTGCGTTTCCATAGGGCAAATGGTCCCTTCCGGAAGGTTCCATCATACAAGCCTGAGAGCTCACAAACTGGAACAAATCCTCAAAGTTCGAATGTATTTGGTGAAGTCGTGGTGTTCTCATTTTGATGACCGTAAACTTTTTGAAACACTGCTGGACTAGAATCCTCGCGGGTGCAAACTTCAGAGTATTTTTAATGTGGTTCGCCTTAAAGAAATATGGCCAACTCCTCGAACCGTACTGTTTAAGTTGAAAACGGACAGATTGCATTACTCTGGCGGATGTTTGGAAAATGCAAACGCATTTGAAACTAAATCTCTAAAACGTGTGAGCCTTGGGAAATTGCGAAAAAGCATAACATGATGAATCGTACTGACCACGTCAATTCGATATCAATGCTCTCTAGGTAATCGGGCGGTGCAAACGTGTGGTTCATTGCAAAAGTCACGCGAGGCTCAAAGGAACAACAAGAGTGCCTGTTACGCTTGTTCCGATATTTTCAATAGAAAAATGATATATCGTTGCTCGATAGGCAGAATCATATGCATGCTACCGGCCGTGGCATTTGCCGTATTGGGTGACGTGCATACCAATCGATAGCATTAAATCGGTTCACTGCAGAACTTACGGTCTGATTGGTGGAGTCAACCCCAGCCACTAACGCCTACTGCTCAAGGGCGAACCAAGGACAGCAAGACGGGTCGTAGGTTGCCGCAGCGTTTTCAGTAACTTTATGAGTAGTGTGTGTGTCGTAAATGTAACATCAAGCGGCATTTGTGAAACCCATTCAGTTGAAGAATATCATGAACGAGAGATTCATTGGTCGTCGGACAGGTGGTCGTTGATCTGTTCGCCGAGCTGTACTAGCCTGAATTATCACGTCGCACTGTTCCCTAATAAAAAAATGGAAAATATCACATTTCCTATTCAAAAACGCTTGCTTGTGTGTAAAACAAAACGTTCTATCAAAACCATACGAGAAATGAGCGAATATAGATTCCTCTGAGTTTTGAAACGGATCAGATTTCCATGTTCCGCATATAGCTGAGCAGTGTACTTCTCAAAACAGTAGCAGGGCAGTCCCGGTGAAAAAACTACCCTCCAGTTTTCTCTCTGGCAGACGGTCAGAAGTGGTCAGTAAACAGCATGACTTTGAGACGCATGTCACAATGACCAAGATACAGCACTGCTTCACCCTCTTTGAGTCCTATAGCTAGTTGACAGTTGTTTCCGATTTTGGGTGTCGAAATCTACCAAAGGAGGCTTGAGTCTGGTCGGGACCCTAAATGTATTTGTTCCGATTTACTGATTGACCCGACTTAGGGAAAACCTTGATAGTCAAGACATATAATCGTAAGCATTAATGACCTAGCTAATTGGCTAGCGTTCTAATCAACCATTAACCCGATGTGACTGACGTACGTCTAAAAATTGGTACCAATCATGAACCCGCAGACAGTTGTCAGGTGAAAAGCTCTGCATTGCATCCTCGAAAGATTCCAAATCAAGATATCCTGATTTATCCTGATATCCCGAATTGATCCAATTCGTTAGCAACGAAACAAACTCCGTAGACTCAAACACACATACGGCGCTGCTCACCGAACAAGTTCTCATTTCTTCTGTCGGTCATTTGTAGTGAGGTTTATCATAAACTTTGCGTTAGACTTCACTCAGGTTGCGCGCATGTTTATCGACTGTTTATTTGTCCTGGTCATATTAGTCACCTACGCGCTGTATCAATCGTATCCTTTGGTGATGATTACTCACTGCCCAGGCTGTCCTACTCTCTGAGTAGTTTTAACCTTCGTTTATTAAGGCCTAGACAATGATCAAATTCATCACGTGCTCAAAATTGGCTGAAGTGCCACAACCCAGTTCCAAGCGCACTACTTGGGTGATCCACATTGTGAAGTTTGCCACTGTTCATCCCGAACGCCGTCCACGTTCAGGCGATAAGGTAAAATTATTGTGGGACTTTGCGAATTCCTAGTGATATCCATTATAGCACACTTGGGGCTCTCGATCAGGTAGCTACTGTCTTGTTACCTAATACTGAAACCTTAAACACTCTTGGCGAGTTATTGTGTTTTTAGACTGGTGTTCTTGTGTTGTGCCTACCTAGTAGGTTTGCATTCCAAACTGCACGCTGTGGTGTGTGGTTTACCTTCTGCAGGTAGCATCCCCAAAAAGTGGAAACAAGGTGGATTTCGCGCAGATATTTTATCTTATGGACTTGAGAGCATGAGAGAATCGAGGGTTCAAGTTCACCAAGTTGACAATTAAGTGATATGGTTTTTGCCAACACTACAAATTGTCACTTCACTGACTTCCTCCGGGAGCGGTCACTCACGGGATTACTTTTCCATCTTATTTGGAACGATGCCTTATGGACAGAGAACTGTTTACTAGAAATTAGCTGAGATGAGATGGCTAGATCAGCTATGAAGTTGAGGTGCATAATCGTGGCGGAAAGTAGACGTCTTGAGTAGCTCAGTCGATGGAACATCCGCGAGGCAGGTGTTTCGAGTTCGTCCTTAAGTGCGTCTTTTTGTTCATGCTATATGTACTTGGACATTCTCTTTCAAGACGAGATTTTTTGAGGATTCCAAGGTAATCAGCAAAATACACTCATTTGCAAATCAATTTGGTTTCTTGAGGGACTCACCTGGAACCCAGCTGAATCGCTCGTTTGTGATGTTTCCAGGCAAATGAATGTGCTGCACCAGGCCGCCTCATATTTCGAGACATCCCGATACCGGTCGTGGGCTGTCGAAGAATTTTCAGCAACCTTATGAGTAGTGCATTACGTAAATCGAGGGTAATATTTCTCGTCATCCGCGAAGTAGTATGCATGCAAGTTGGGTGAGAGCAGGCTACGTAATCAGGCCACGTATCGCCATTTTCCGTGTTCTTTCTTATTGAATAGAGTGACAAGTCATCAGTGGAGAAATTTACCTACGTGATCTTTCTTTTAGCTATATTCGCTTCAATACAGGTAGCTCTTTTGTACTTAACCCTTTACAGTGATTTTTGCGTGACTAATAGACGGGCAAATGTTTTTAATTTCAATCAAGAAACAGGAAAAGTCTTCATTGTATTATGAAATCATTTGAATGATATTCAAAGTTAAATCAGTCTTGCTACGATATGTTGCTGATCATTCAAGACGACAGAAAATGGTACAGGGCAGCCAAAAATGACTACCTAAACAGACTTGATTCAAACGACTAACAAACACTTTGCTACATAAGGTATGGTCCAATCGCTTGAGGTTAGCACACCAGCCATCATCCAATCATATGCTCATGAGTAAACCGAACTCGGAACAATTTGGTGCAGCAATCTCCAGGTGAACATGCAAAAAATTTTCAAATGGTACGTTGTACACTGCGGTCAAATTTGTGTTTTCTGACCGGAATACTCACTGGGGTAATTTTACGGCAATTGATCAAGGTGCGCCACCCTGTGTGCAACAAATCCTCCATTCTAATCAAAGTAGATCCCGACAACATTCTGGAGGAACAAGAACGGGTGTATGGTTAGTTTGTATACGCCCAAGACAGCTTATCTATTCTATTCAGTGATCGATGCATCTATTGCCCTTGCAACCAGAGGTCTTGACAAAATAGAAGCAGCGACGCTGCCTTCCTCCGATGAAGGTTAAATTAGAAAAGGTCGGTCCTAAAAACCGAACGCCCCGGTTGACCATGACCGCCGGGGAGTTGTTTAATATAGTCGGAGTACTTTTCAAACCAAAGAGTCTGGTGCTGTTCAAAGGGCACCTGCTATGCGCAGTCGTATTAGTCTCAAACCCTGCGTCCTCGGGCCAGGCCGGCCCCCCTGTACCCCACACTCCAGCAGCCCAAAACTGGTTTATCTGACCGTCAATTCAGTGTGACCAATACGCTGATGAGAAATACCAAAAATGACGATCAAAATTCATCAAAAATCTGCCAAGGAGATGCATTTTCGTTGGAATGAGTAAATATTGCAGGGTTTCTACAGTCATTCCGGTATAATTCTTACGATGCTTCGTGCCCTTGTACACATACCATGCATTGGGTTTTGCGTCCCCAGTATTCCTAATTTAAACATCTAATTCCAACAACCCCCCCCCCAGTACAAAGTTTGCCCTCAAATACGATCTTCGGTCTAAAACAAGTGTCCTTCTTCAAGTGCTTTATGGTTTTTTGACCCTGTGAAATACAAGAACGCAGAGGGTTTACATCCTGATATTCTAAGCGGCAATGGACCCGACCGTTTTGTCTGTAAGCCGTATCATTTACGACAGGAGAGCACCAAGAGGACAATCGTAAAGTACCACCAGTCTGGACGAGATGGCTCAGTAGTTAGAGCGCGAATATACTGACCGCAAGGTCCGTGGTTCGAATCAGACGTCCGCCTCTCGACTCGCTCTGTCTGGGCTTGGACTACTTGGTAGTATCCCATCCCTTGTGCTTCCTTTTGGTGGCATGGCAGTTAGGCACCGAAAGAGTTTACAGCCCGGACGTCTACCGTAGTTGTAACAATACCAATGTCCACATGATCTCCGACTTTGACGAAACACATTGCTTAGAATATTGCTGAGAACTCTTTGACGACCCTCGATCAGTTTCTTCTCCTTGAATCTCATCGAAAAGCACCGTCCCCAAGTTTCCGTTCACTGTGTGTCCTCCGCACCACCATAATTTACAAATGGGCTTATTCACAGCTACCGACTTGTGTAGCAGTCAGTTGTGTTGAAATGACTGGCCGTGGAACAAGAGAGACCAGTAACAAGAGCCGCAATCGGAAATCCAAATATGTACACAGATGCTACAACGCTTGGTCCACTTGTCAGGTTGACTGACCTAGTTGCTCTGAAAAAAAGGGAGTTTGTGTTTGTTTTCAAAATATTCCGCTCACCTTCTTGGCAGTTTTGCATAAGAGGCCTCCAGCGACACACAATAAATGTTCAAATACTGGGGTCCCACTTTGCACTTACATCCAAATGATGTTGGAGTCGTTGTCGGAACCAGCATACTGCAACCCGGTCAGTGATTATTGCTGACAGGCTAGGCGTTCATTTAGCCGGCTAGAAAATGGGTTTTACAACGCGAATCTAGTCCATATCTGGACAAGTTTGCTGACTAGAATGTTTCAAACCATCCATTACTTCCAGAGGCTAATCGGTACTATGCTGTTTTATTACGATGGCAAAGTATTCGCTCATTGAAAAAAATAAGTTTGAAGACATTTTATATGTGTACGAGCTGTAGAAGTAAGTGTGGAATTTTATACGGTTTCCCACTGAGTGTACTCCAGTGAAGAAAACATGAATTAGGCTCAGAGAATACGTCTAATTGGGCGGTATTTAGCAGGACGAAAGTAATGAAGGATTCAAATGAAATTCCGTGCTTTAATTGAAACCAGTCTGTGCTGAAAAAACCGAAAAAAACTCTGCGGCTGTTTTTTATTCCTTGTTGCGAATCACAGGCGGTGCATGCCTGTCCAACCTGTAGAATGACTCGAACCCGCGACCCCCAAGTCAGTCGTTTGAATATTTGACCGTTCAGCCACGAGCGACTGATCCGTTTACTTCTTTCCATATGAAGTAACTGTGTTTTCTTGAAGGAACACACTACTTACAAGGTTGCTGAAAATTCATGAAAGAATATCATGAACAAAGGATTCAGGTGGGATTCAGCTAGGTCTACCGTTTTCAAATGAATCTATTCCATCGATCATCGGTTTTGTTTTCGTAGCTACATGGACATCCTGTTCAACATCCTGTTACGACTCCGCATACTCCAAAGATCACTTTCGTGCTCTGGGCTAATATACATACGTAATCAAACAATGAGGGAGACTCACTTCTGTTCACTCTTACTGCTCAGAGATGAATTTGCTGCACAATGAGAGCCGACAACATTTATGGTCCAAAATGCAAGCGATTCTGCACCATGTGAACCGATATCGAGATGAATACGATTATTTCTACAAGTCAGACGATGACGCCTATGTTGTGTCGGAGAATCTACGCACCGCGCTCACTCACCTGCAGCCGACCGACTTGTTTTTTGCTGGATATCCTTTTTATGTAAGTTCAAAAGGTTTTTGTTAGAATTTACGTGCAAAAACAAGCTTTTTGTGGTTAATCAAGAGCACAACTATTAGGGGAGCAATAAGTTTCCTGCTGGATGGAGCGGACACATTTGCAGCCAAACTGTTTCACAGTAGTGCCAACCAACCAGGTAATGGTTGCTGTCTTTACGTCATCAACGTTTATGTGTCCCGTCCTTGGAGGTCTTCGTAGTCACTTGCTCATGTACAATGGAAATCTTTAACTGTAAATCACGTTTCTTTCAGCCCAGACGGGACGGTATTCTAGATGTTGTGTTCTTCGATTTCAACAACGATCTCCGAACATAGAAATTCGTTGTGTAATCATTCATGAATGGAGAAGACCTGAATTACCCTACCAAGTTCTAACACGAAATCATACCGGAAATCTCCCCAAAAGAGTCCGCCAGGTCTGAAGTGACATTTTCGTCCCACATTCGAAGGATCGAAAATCTAGAAGTGACTTAACGAGATGCCTTTTTGCGTACTTCTTATTGAAGGGTATTCCGTGAAGGTGGGGGTTCCAATCTGAAAGTCATATTTTGTACCCAGTGGGAAGCAATAGGCTTGCATGGACAGCGGAGCAGATCAAAAACAGTTCACAACTCTCGTTTCCGTGGATGATTCTCCATAGAAATGGCTACTTTATTAAGGAGAAAAGCATCTTGCTGCTTAGCTCGGATCGGTGCATCAAAACATGCAGCTCCTAAGGAGAACAGTGTCCTCCGGAGTAATAGGAATTCTCGGCTCTTTATGTCTGGCGCTCACCACTTACTTAGTTGCGGGATTTTTGGATTTTGCATTCATAGCATGCCCGTTGGAGAAGCCTTCTCTTTGCGCACTTATTCTGGTTGTTTCAGTTGGGATTTTGCCGGATATGTATTTTGTTCATTTACAGACCGCTCTCGTTTGAACGGTCGTCCTCCTGTTCTGGCGTAATTATTCCGGTGAGTCCACACCAAATACGGGGAGCACTGGACTCGAGTTTCGCTCTTATGAGACCTCATCAGCAGTGCATATCCAGTGGCCGTTGCCGGACATCTGACATGCGAGGCGAGCGTGTTACCACCACTGCGAACAACGCACACTGGACGCACCTGAATTTTTACGTCTGAACGGGCGAACGTGTTCACGCTTGAGCGATGCGATTGGTGTGCCTGACCCATCGAACGACGACCCAGTAAGCGTCCTGGATGTGACGATCGATTGGCCCACCAGTCAGGATTTCCCAGTCCAGGTTGTGTGATTGTCCAAGGGTTCGGTAATTTGTGAGTACATTCCCTTTGCTCGACAGGGCGAGATGTAAATGCAAATCTCACGGTTTGGATTTGATCACTCTGAGGTTTCGAAGAATCTCAACAAAGGACGGTTGGCACAAATTTCCGATAGTTCCGAGGAAGAATTTTGCCTTGCGACGGCAGCTAAAAATTCATTCAAGAGTCCTGAACTGAGATCTAGTCATGTAACCATATATTCAACCTAAAAGTAAAGAGTCCATTAAAACCTTAGTGGGATACACCTCAAAGGTGTTACTTGTTCAGCACCACGGATGTCTTCTGGCCCAGACTATGCTTTCATGTAGAATCAATAAAAATTTAAACCATGGCTACCAGTGAACAAAGTAACTAGTCTAGTTTCCCTAGTCTAAGGGAAAACATAACGATGAGTATTTCAATAAGCTGAGGTGAAGCTGAAACGAAATAGTGATCCATAATGCTACGTAAGTTGTAATCAACTCGTAAACTATCAAATTATTCCGCGCCAGTTTGGTCGCTTATTTCTGTAGCGAGTAGTGAGAAACCTAAACAATTTGAATAATTCACAAAGAAGAAGCCTCTGGTTGATGTTCAACTGCCATGGCCAACATAATTCAGTTATCTCATCTCCTGCAGTGATTTATACGTTGCTCGTCTCGGGAGTTACATGTTGATAGCTTGACGCGACCTTTTTCCAGAAAGCACCATCTCGTCACACTGCAATCTGCAACGAGGAACCTTAGCCCAAGTGCTATCGCAGATTGCCTGACGGAGACCCGTTATCTCACGGCAACAGTGGACTCATTCGAAGTAAGCTGCCTGTTATCTCTGAACCAACTATGGTTCGTCAGTTGCTGAAGGTTACCGACTACTGAGGCCGTTGGAATTAAATTACGCAAACTGAAAGTCTGCATTCAGAAAGGGCTGATGTTACCTTTGAATTTATGTTGGCCTAGAATTGACCAGGGTAAACCTTCAAAACTAACATCGATGTCATCGTTTGTATCGAATGACTGAGTTTAAGGACCCTTCACTATCCTCTCTTTTCACGTGAAGTTTTGCATGTCTTTGTGGAATATAGTGATTGTTTCCGTGCAAGCCCGTGATTTATCTAACCTGATGATGTTCAAGGAAACATTTTGTGCGTAAAAAACCGATTCCCTTTGAAGTTTTTTGCAAGACACACGCAGATGTCAGTGACAGGGAGGTAACTCACCATCAACATCGAGCGTCCTTTCAGGAGAGTGTGCACCAGAGTGCACTACAAATAGGATGAAACCGTTACATTAAATGTTGCCGAACTAAAGCATCGGGGGGCTCTTTACATTGGGGGCTCAAAGACAGGTGGTCCACTCACGACTCTTCAGTGGTAGCCTACAAATTTGTTTCCGCATGCTCCACAATTATATCGGTGTCGCGAATAGACGCCTGCCAGAGAGAATCAGTGAGCAATATTTGAAGACATTTTGGATGGGGAGCAAGAAGTCAGGTTACAGCCTACTCCCAAGTCACTCCGACTGAGTCATGTAGCGCTGATTATCGGCTTATGAACAATCCATGGAAGATATATGGACGGTTGACACAGAATACATTGTGATCGATCACTATGCGACTGCTGAATCCAGCTCTGTCTCAATCAACCTGATTCAAATGCTCATCGATCGACCAGCTTGTCTTGTTCCCGGACTGATAATCACTCTTTCAGCTGTCTGATTGCTGACTCCGCATTCTTCTTTACGGTTGCCCCTTATTCGTAGCTGCGAAAACCAGTTGAGACTAGTTGAAAACACCTGGGTTAGTGAGGCGAGGTTCCATTGATTTCTTTCCGTCCTGCTGAATGGTGTTGAAAAGGTCAAGGTTTATGGAAATTTTATTTTAATTTTTTCGTCTTACATCCTGTACTATCAATCCCGGATTAAGTGGTCGTAATACGTTTTTCATTTCATCCGATTTAAAAGCATGAACTTCAAGAAGGCCATCTTTCTGGCGGGCCCGGATATGTGATATCTCGTGAGGCATTCAAAACGATTATGGACAAGGCCATTGGAAATCATCCTGCATGCCCCACCTACGATGAGAACAAGGAAGACGTAAAAATAAGTAAGTGTATGGGATGGATTAAAACAATTCTGAGGCGGATATTCACTGAATTGCAAAAGCCATTGTAACTGGGGGTCAGTTCCTTAAAGCAACCGGGAGTTCAGACCAAATGAAATGAAACGTTTGTCCACACTTTACCTTATCTACGGTATAGACAATTTTCAAAGCTAGGATTTCAGTTTTACGTAGACGCTGTGAAGTGATTGGCTAGCATCCACATCCAATCTGCCAGTCAAAAGCGGTTATACCCTGGGGGCCTGTCCATATATGGATAGCCACGGACAGTCGGCGTAGATATCAGGTGTTCGAGTTAGACAGTTCGAAAGCTTCACGAGACAGGACAGAAGGCAATCCTGGATGATGTGGCAGGTTTAAAGCAATGTATGGATGTATGCATCAGGGGCTCAGTGTCTGTTCAACGGCGCAAATTTGCTCATTCCATATGTCTAACCGAACTGCGGATGTCTCAGATTTAAAAATCGGTGTTTTTAAATGGTCTGAAGTGAACCTCTAACGTTTGTAATTAACGATGGAACTATATCGCTCTAAATGATAAAAATAACTTCCATATCGATAGATCAAACACAAGCGTGACGCTTGCACAAAATACTGCAGTTTCTACCGCCGACCATGGGTTTGCAATGCTTTCTAGGTTTCCGAGACACGTGAATTAGCAACGCTGAATGATTAGTGGGACCCTTGTGGCATACATTTATTTAATATCGCCACCCTTGTCTATGAGTCGACAGCAATACGCGATTCTTTACAAGATAATGTGGTGTCTCATGTCCCTGAAAGCCTGAGTAGCTGGCTTCTGTTATATCCCGTGAGTGTTTTAAACTTGTCGTCTTGGAATCCTGATCTACACCAGACTGAGATTCCAGGGGAAGTCGTTCAGCTGTAGCACCCTCTCGGTGCCTAGCTGCCATGCCACCCGAAGGAAGCACGAGGGCTGGGATACTGCCGGGTTGCCCAAGCCTAGACAGGGGAAGTCGAGAGGCAGGGTCGGGTTCGAACCACGGACCTTCCAGTCAGTAAATTCGCGCTCTAATCACTTGAGCCATCTCGCCCCCAGGGGAAGTATACTAGCACATAAAAACTGCACACGGCAATAGATATCCATGATTACGAAACTGAGCTGGAAGATCTCATTGGAAAGGAATGGTGAGTAGCCAGGCAAAATGACACTCATAAACCCGCCAAAACATGGCAAGGTGGTTTAGCTTTTTTCCGGTCGAAATGAACTACATGACGGTGCCGCGGGATGAGTTCACAATCGACTGTTACTTTTTTTCAAATTCTATGTATGAGTTAAGTAATATTCTTGTAAATTCTTGAATCCATTTCTTGTGGCAGCTCAAAAATGGCGCTATTTCAACTACTCAGGGAGGAACTGTTTTGAAAACTATGGATGGTTTATTGATTTTTGTCGCCGGATGTATTCATTGGCCTGAGATGGTATTTGAATCAGCAGACTGATCGATTACGATGATGAACACTCATCCACCCACTCGCATTGAACACTGTACACAGTGGATTTGAAAAGTTGGGTTAGTCGTTTACGCGGAGTTGTTGTTTGGACGAACCGACTATCAAGCTGAGACAATGCATAGTATTCCCGTTCGTAACTGTACGACATAACGACAACAACCGGAATTGCGACAAATACACTCACTTGCAAATCAATTTGATTTTCACCGGAGATTCGAGTGAATCTCTCGTTTATGATGTTTTTCAACTGAATGTGGTGCACACAGGCCACCTCATGTTTCACTTGGTACGATATTCGAGATATCGCAGTATATTTTCATGAAGGGAACCGGTCGTGGGCTGTCGAAGCGTTTTCAGCAACTTTGTGAGTAGTTTCCGTTATGAAAACAACCGGAATTCTTCACCATCCGTCGAAAATTAGTGCAGTTGGATCATTCACCACTGGAGTTCACTAGAAAATGGATCACAGGTTTCTACGATTATTGGTACGTTCGTCTGCTCTGTGAAGACCTTCCACTATTTTTTCAGTCCGGACAGCTTGTACTTTTTGTCGCAGTCCTTGAGATACTATAAAAAGACGTCTGATACTTCGGATGGACGTTGCAACCCACTACTCGCCTCTTTCTAGTTCCGCCTAAGTGGACTTTCTCATTTAATATTGAAGATGCAGATAACAAGCATAAATACAAAAATAATCCTACAATGTGTGCAAATGTTCGAGAACATATAACATCGATTTAGGTGCGCTAGTCACCAATTTGTCTTGGATAGCAAGTCGACTGTTGCGTGTGTTTCATTGACCACGTGCCCACAAAAGACAAATTATCTAGATAAGAATCTAGAAGAGTAGCGTTCACTATCATAAATGTTTTTTGCTTGGGCTTCTCCAGAACAAGTTAACAGGAGAGCTAGATATCCTAGGTTAGTTTGTGTCGTTGCTCGGGAGGTCGATTCACATTTTTTGGTTGCCTGGGTGTGTTTCGCCCAGTATCATACTCGTTAGGTGCCTTGCTAAGCTTCAGGTTCCGTAACTTAAAGTTGTTAGTGGTTGGACTTCACTGACCTGCAAAATGTCTTCAGCGAAGTGCAACTGAACAGCTATGTGCTGCTGCAACGTGAACGCAAAATGTCTTCAGCGAAGTGCAACCCTAACAGCTATGTGCTGCTGCAACGTGAAGCGCACTTTCATGTGTAAACCAACGGTGAGTGGTCTTTGGGCATTTTCAACAGACATTGTAGATTAGCCAAATTCACACAGCCAACTGTTTCCTCGTGGCATTAAAGTGGACCGTGTAGCGTATAGTTGGTCAGCTTTTGATGCTAATGGAATTAAGCCTGACCATAACAGCCAATCGGGTTCTAGGAAGCAGACAAATCGATAGGCAAGTATTGTGGACATTTGAAAGCATCCACCTTGATGCTAAACTAGTTCACAAAAGGAAGCTTTGAAGGGATGCGTTGAAATAGCAGTGACTGTTGCAAGCGGTTTCCAAATAAAAAGGTCAAGGTCGGTTTTAGATCAGTCTACAACAGTCTAGGACAATCTGTGACCCATAAATGCACCCGAGCTACCAATATTTCGTTTGTATTGCGAAAGGCAGGATAACAATATAGCTTTTCCTGGTATTTTTACAGTAGGGAAACTGTATCACTCTGGAGAGAGCGCAGCTGAAACTACAAGTTGAGAATTTTGCTTCTCGTTGTTGGTTGTCAGTTCAATCAAAAGACCGCAATTTAAAAGTGCATTCCGTTCCTCGGGGTGAGCTCACGGTAGGTTTTCAACGAAGAGGTCCATTAAAGAAAACCACAATCTTTTATGCGGAACATTACGTGACATTCAAAAGTGAAAATTCTAGTTGTACAGCTGCCTCGAAGCACTTGGCCTGAGCTACTGCGGAGATATCTAAGTCTAGAGTGTAGCTTCGTGAAGTCAGACTTGCATCATAGCTTCTCGTCTCAACCACTGAGCTCTATGTTGAGCTCACGAACATTTAGCGCAACACTCAGCGAAAAACGGTGGTTAATGGCCTGTCCCCTTTTTTGGGGTATATGGATGGCTGCCGAAAAATGGTGCTCACTCGTGGAAAATTTCACTGAAACTCATGGTATTCGCCTACCAGTTGTGAAACAGGCGACGCGGAAACTAATGCTTTGTCTAACCAGTATATTTTCGTATCGTTAGTTACGGAAATTCCCTCCTATTCTGCAATCAAGCTATGTGCGGCAACGCTGTCGGAGTGAAGCTCGTTCACCTGGTTGATCGTCACACAACATTCCCCTACATTTGGAGACCGGAACGACGTACCGAGTACCTGTTTCAGTGGCGTGGACTGCGACACTTACTCGACCATCGATTTCGGCACAAATCGTACCAAGTTGCACCAACGTTTGATATAAACAACCCGTTTGTTAAGGAGGATCGGGTGAGTGGTGTTTTTTTAATTCTTTATGTTATGTCTGCTGATTCGCCAACCTGTTGTATCTGACTGCTGACCCGCTCCAGTGCCTAATGCCGAAAAAAAGACACAGAAGGGAACACAACAGCTATATTCCGAACAAGCGAGTGCGAGAGTGTGAGTACGTGCGTGTTTGAAAGTACAAAGGCCTCAAGCTATTTTATTGGAGGGACACTGTCTGAACTCAGTCCCACGCTGACGCACACTGTCTGGCTTTTTTACGAGGCTGTGGCGCGCTGCATACTGCGGAGGCGTTGTCTGACCTTTATCAACGCTGACTTGCTCTGTCTTGGTTTGATACTAGGCTGTCACGCGCTGTATATTGAGGGGGCGTTGTCTGTCTGGTCAACATCTAGCAGAGCTGAGGGTCTCAGTAGATTTCGGGCATTCAGTGGTTGCTTTCACGAATCTGACCTTCCTGATACTTTAATTTTAAACAAATGTTGGATCACTTGATTTTTTTCACGGAGAAGTGCTAACACTTTAGAACGAAGAGAAGTTCTGGAGCGAGCAAGTAAACCGCCATATATATATATATATATAACCCTAATGTTATTTTGAAGAAATTGGGAAATTTTCACGGCAGATTTCATCCTGTCCTCGAGGCCAATCTATGCTGAAAAGTCGGTTCATTCTTATTGGGAACCATCAGCGGAAAGTTTGGAAAATGCAATCTTTCGACTAGTAGTTTGAACACCTAACCGTTTGGCTGCGAGCGCCTGAATTGGGTATTTTATTCGTATCTACATAAAACCAGTATTTTCCGTGCTGTTTCAAATGAAGTTAGAAAACTGCATTATGTGTGATTTTGCTCTTCCTCTACACTAAGTATACTTTTTTTAGTACAGATTTTTCGTTGAATTGACATGTTCTGATACGCTCCTCATGACTGGGCACGATATCACACGAATGTCGCCAACCAAGAGTCCACTCGAGAGGACATAATTGCGGATTTGACCTTTTTACTTAACGTTGGCCCATTAAAAATATAACTTCGAAATTTTATAAGTCTGCGCAGTGATAAGAAACAGTTGTGGTGAACTGTAGTCAGTAACCTAAATCGTGAACACAGTGTCTGTATCTGGTACACATAAACGAAGTACCGTATCTTACTCCAGTAATTTTTGTGAAGCAAATCACACCGGCAAAACGACCCTTATTGCCTGCTCTCTTACACTGCAGGAATATTCACGTCTTCTGGCGTACTAACGAAAAGAGAACTTGTACACCACAGCCAATGTGAAATGAAGAAGTGACTGGAGGTAGGACTGTTTATGCGTCTATGGTCGAGGCTGGGCCAGAGTGTACAGCCAACCAGCGCAGATGTTTTCTCCATGAATAAAACGACACTACAATGTTCCGAAATCCACGACTATCATGAGAGCTGTTGTATCGTGGGTGGCCGCCTATTAGTTACGATTGAACTGGCCTGCCAGACGACGTTGTAAGGAGAAGACAGAGCCCGGAACACGGCCATATTGTCAGGACCAACAAAAAGAGCTTCTGCGTAAATATATGTTTTGGCTAAATGTCCAAATATGGTCATTCGTTTGTTTGTCCCGTCCAGCCAATGGTGACGCTCCTGCCGTGAACAGCTTCACACCCACCCCGCTGGTCGCAGCCTGCAAAGCCGTGTTTGGTACGCTCCGCCCACACGCTTGATATCCGGAAAGTGTGGTGCCGATGGTGACCTTAGGGACGCGTCGTTCTCTCCACGTGTACTTTTCGCGCCTGGAGGCCTCCCGACGGAATCAAAGAAAGGGTAGGCAACAGGAATAAGGTCACTGTCATAGCTACAGGCATAGAAAGCGCCGGTGGTTTTTACCTCTCCTCTCCATCAGC
Source organism: Clonorchis sinensis (assembly GCA_003604175.2). Taxonomy (NCBI): domain Eukaryota; kingdom Metazoa; phylum Platyhelminthes; class Trematoda; order Opisthorchiida; family Opisthorchiidae; genus Clonorchis; species Clonorchis sinensis. The sequence goes on along the minus strand of CM030373.1, from coordinate 5,565,332 downwards.
CGTGACACATTAAGATGTATTGTCGTTCTGCTCGGATCGGAGTTCGGGTGCGTTACTGTTTCCTCCAGGGAAGATCTCATGATTACTGTGATCTAGGACGACAACAAATGACCCTATTTAATCACCATCACAGGACTGCCAAAAAAACAAGCGGAGATGTCGGTACAGTCCTTCAACCACAGAAACTAAGACTTTCATTGTGTACAAGCAAGCCTTTTATGTTGTAAACCGTTTCCCAGTCGTGGGAAAAATGATAACATGGTGTGGTGGGGATTTCGGAAAGGGCGAAAACATGGCCAATGATCTGATTCGAAATGAGGGAACGAAGCACGTGGGTCCTAGTTGAGAAGGACCGCCACTGCATTATTCCGTCATGGATCTCCGAGCTTGGAAGAGCTAAGAGCAATCAGGTCTCAGCGAACGTCCGCAAGTCGGACAGAACTCAGCCACCGCGGGTTCCACTTCAGCTGACTCGGACGTGGTGCTTCTTAACTTATTGGTGATTTATTGTACCTGCGCGGGGGGAGAGGGCGACGGCGTGGAAGAGTCTTGTCGCCAAGTGGTCTATGGTATTTTTAGAAAATCCAAATACGGGGATGAACCATAAAGGCGCCGCGTTGAGTTCGAAAATGTCCAACGGGTTCCTTAATTCTGGTCTGGTTCTAAGGAGAGGGATCGTGAGCAATCGGGGGGTGATTTCTCGTTGGATATTTAATCCTTTGAATAAAGGACGAACTTTACCGACAAACACCGATTTTTCCTCAAGACAAAATACCAAGACTGCGTTGAGTCACATCAAGATCTTTTTTATAAAGGAAGATTTACTGGCAGTTGGATCATTCATTTAGGCCCAAATCAATCGTAGTCATCGGCTGAGTCTCAGAGGCTGCAGTAATACATCTCCGGCTTTTCTTCAACGATCTCATAGTCAGATCAGATAAAATCTTGGTTTCCCCTTGGTGGATGACTTCAAAAGGAATAGGTTCCTGATGGTCCAATCCTTCAAAAAGAGCCTAATGCAAACACGGTCTCGAAGCAATATAGCGAATGTGTAGATGTAACATATTTAAACATAACCATCATGTATTACTGTCTACCACATGAAACGTTTGTCTGATATTTTCTTCTGTTTTCCAAAGAACCTTTTGAGTGCCGCACTGATTGCTACACACTACGAATCGGCCACGATGATGTACATACTGGAATTCGGACTATATCATCTACGACCAGCTGGTATTGTGAATTGGTTCTGAAGTCGCGCGAAGATCTTTTCTACTGCAGCGTCGAGCATACAACATTGTTATACCGACGGCGATTTCATAGGGAAATGTGGGCAAAAGCTTTCGCGTTCATTTTGCCTCGTTTGCTACGCCCACACTTCTCAGATAAATATTACTTGTATAGTATAGCACTTAAAATGACCTGTACTCAGTTTCTGTCTTGCGAGATTGTAGCTAAACTGGGAGATAGACGAAATTCCTCACAGTTCCGAGTTAATCCAAAGATTGTTCTGTATCCAGAAGTTTTAAATAGAGTACTCTTAGGATTGCCACCAATTCGGGTCAGTTTTGTTTGCACCGACCGAGCAAAACCCTCGTGTTCCCTCAGAATCCAAAAGTTTCTCAACAAAACGATGCCGGGGAAAGGATTTAATCATTCAGATTGCAAAACTGATCGGGAGCTTCTGTGTAGATACTGAAGGCAATATAGGGAATAAGATTAACAATCAGTGAAAGACGTTTTGAAAGATTAGACGTTAATCTTGGGAAGATTGCTCATAGCAAAGTTGGTCTTCGCTCCTAGTGAAACTAAGGATTTTGGTCTTGGAAACAAGTGGAAACCCAAGATCAGCGTTCTCAAAAACGAAGTTTATTCCAACAATGTAAAAGCTAGGGTAAAACGCTGACTGCGACTCTCAACTGCTGACAGTCTCCATCAGAAGAGTCAGAGATGGCGTTGCAATAACACTCGAGTTGGAAACGGCAAAATTGGTAGACCTTCGTGAGGAACATCGTGGTCTCGGAAATTCTAAACTGAATTTTGTGGACTTATAGTAGGGGACAGAGGACAACTTGATCATATTAGGAAGCACACCGTGGAAGTAAGCAGATTTTATCGATCCGTGAAGGCTGCTTTAAAGGTTACAGTTCGCTATGATAGATTTCGGCGACAGCAATCATTTAGGGGGCTGTGGTATCCTCTACAGTTTATTCGAGTTAAAAGCCGTTTTTTGGAAAAACGAACGTGACAAACATCTAATGGGGTTTTGACTAGCCTACTGCACTCATAATTCTTATGCACTATATTCTAACCAAGAGTGAAATCACTGGGTAATTTTACACAACTCAGCATTGATGACATGTTCTCTACCCAATCAGATCGACACTCTTGTTGGTGATCGACCAGTAGGAATCATTCTTCATGCACTGGTCACGTGGTGCACCATTCACTAGGCTGCATTCTAAGTCAAACGCTATTTTAGATAATAGCGAATGAATATGATTATTATTGATTACTCTTCCCATTGGTGAGCTTATCCTAAACGGGGAAGGACGGATAATCTCACACATGTTGGCAAATGAACAAAAGCATGTTCCAGTTTGAGGTAAATTAGTGTCTTGCTGTTTAGCGGGATTCCCACTTTGGCAATATGTCGAAGTATTGATAGCTAAGTAATTTAATTTGTGGTCGATCGAGCGGTGGCTAAGTTTGGCAGTTAGACTACAACAGGTCCGTTCTCATACGGGGGACATTGTCACTGCACGGTAGAGTAATTGCGTTCATACATTTTCCGAAGAATATTTGATGCATTTAATCGGAGTCGTTGCGAATGATTTCGGTGGCATGTGATTCGGTTGGCTCGCTTAAAATCCACACTGCTTCAGCTTCTGATTTGCTTCATTTAATTGGTTCGTTATTCATCCTCATTTCGGTAGATCCGTTACTCCGTTCTGATTGGCTTGGTTCCGTTTACTGTCTTGCGTTTTGGTCTGCCATTCTGCCATTTTACTGGTCATTTGGACGCATCCAGTTTTTGCATTGTGCGTCCTTTGGGTTGTTTCGTCCATTCATGAATTCCGTGTGGCCTGCTTTGTTGGATTCTGATCATCTCATGGGGCGCTTTTTGCATGCACAGTTTATTTTTCCTCCGCTGACGCTTTTTTGTCGCAATCTGTTCATCCCTTCTGTATGAAGTTTCTTAGTAGCTGTCCATTTTTACGTTTGTTTAATACATTTTTGGATTAGTCTTTGCATCCTTATGCGGGTTTGAGCAAAGTTGACAAGAAGGTGGGCCAAGCGCAGTAGAAGTAACACGGCCAACCAAAGACAAACTATGAGGACTACTGAAGTGAAGCCAACTAGCGGACAAATCAAATGGAGCATACTGGACCACAACGCGGTGCGCATATCACAAGGACCGGCCAAGCCACATGCCACCGAAACCAATCATGTTGAAGGTAACACGTACTCTTTAGAATCTATGCAAAACCAGGTAGACCTGGAGGAAGTACCCAATCTAGCGCTCACTGGCTATGTCTCTATATGGTGATCAAACTTTTTCAGGCTAATCGCCATTGAAATGAGGGACATGCTGACTGCCGCAATGTGTGCGATGTTAGAACCAGTCAGGAGCGGCCTAACGAGAGTTCACAAAGCGCGGTCCTCCCGGACACTGTGGCGGCTAGCTAGGGACGTATTGCTGTGTTCTTGCAGGGCAAACAGAGCCAGAGGTCCACTTGTATTGCAGCGGCAAAAGCCCGAAGTTAAGCGCCGTTTTCGATGAAATTGTCGAGAGAATACCTCAAAAAGCGTGCGCCGAAGCGCTAGGCTGATCATAACGGTTGAGAATTAGGAAAAATTAACGTGACCTAGTTGCCTTGACTGATTCCGCTCAGAACGTTGGTGGAATACGTAGAAGAGGCCCACGGACGGTTCAGCGTAATCGCAAATTCCTGAGCTTTGGGAACATAAGGGAAATGGTCAAGTAAATAGCAAAAAACTCATGAAACAACGTACCATACTTCGATTTGGCGGAGAAAACCAGTCCTGGGAAGTGTCAGTGGCTACCAAAAGTTGCCAAGTGTTATACTGCTATGCAGCGTCCACATCCATCTAGAGGGCGCTGGCGTTGGAATTCCAAGATTTCAGGTCTTTCGCCAAAAGTAGACGAGGACTTGAAAGAACATCTGGAATTGTGTTGAAGTAGATCAGAAACAAAACGATCCCGAAGCAGAGCTTTCAGGAACTCCAATGGAGGCCGGTGGCGAAGAAGAGTAGTAAAAGCCTACTTTCACTTAGAATGTTTTATAGGATAAACAGATCTTAATGCGGCGCATAAGTTCCCCTTGGGTGGCACAAGACCCAAGCATGTGGAGCCGCAGGACGAGCGGAACTCGATCGAATGCTCTTAAGAAGTCGAAGAATATGGCATCCGATATGAGACCTTCGTCCTTAGCTTGGGCTAAACTGTCGATTAGCACGGTCTGGGAGAAATTTATGTTGCACTGAGGATAGTAAGTTGGTAATACTGAGGTGATCCAACATGAAAAAAAATCGTTCAGCTGTAGCACCCTTTCGGTGCCTAACTGCCATGCCACCAGAAGGAGGCACGAGGGCTGGGATACTGCCAGGTTGCCCAAGCCTAGACAGGGGAAGTCGAGAGGCAGAGTTCGGGTGGGAATCACGGACCTTCCAGTCAGTAAATTCGCGCTCTAACCGCTTGGGTCGTCTCGCCCTCTGATTCAACATGGCCCGCTTTAGAATGTGTTTCATCACCTTGCACAGTATGCGAGTAAAGCTAATAGGCCTGTGACTTCCGGCGAAATGCACTCTCCAGTCATGTAGATTAGCGTGACAATCACTCCCTTTCAGGCAGAAGGAAGTTTGCCTCCGTCGAGTGACAGATGAACCACTAGGTAGAAATGCTTTGCCAGTGTGGACGATGTTTCCTTTAAAGTATTTGAATGAACCCAACGCGCTGAAGGGCTTTATTCTGTGCAAGAGTTGGCGAACGTTCTCCCCCGTGACGACAAAGTCAGATGGAGGCTGTTTGTCGTAAAGTCTTGCGAAGATCAGATGTGATGAGGCCGCCGGGGCATAATACAATCCTGCATAGTGCTCCCTGTAGGCTTCAGATATCACTGTTGGGTCACGCGTGAGTTCTCCTCTTTCGTCCATCAAGGAGAAGGTGGTGTCTTATGTTTTTTCGGGTGATGTCTGGCATTGTGGCACGTTTCATTATGTTTCATTGGTGGATTTCTGACTTACAGAGCTCTCGCGTTTTAGAAGAGCCAGCTCATCCACTACCTTCCTATATTTTGGGAGATTAGTTGGGTTGTCGCCGAATACTTTCGGGTAGCCTTTGGTCCATTCGACTGCCCTGGTTTCTTTGGGACGAGCTCCTCGTCAGCCTCGTGAGTTTTCTAGACAATGTTCAGGTATGTCTCCTCCACTAAAGCCGGTCCCGGTTAAAGTTGGTCAAGGACCATACGCATTTCTGAGGAGTCTGCACGGCAGACGTTCCGAATCCACGTTTGAGGTTCTAGGTCCCTGACTCACTAGAAGATGAAACCAGTGGATGCCACACAGTTTTCACCATGTCATAGTGGAGCTTTGATTGGCACTTGAGCAACGGTTGTCTTTTTTGGTGGCAGCCAAACCCAACATGGATGGTGCTTGTCCCGCGCGGTATCTGGTAAGTTCGGCGACATGTCGAGTGGAGGCGTTCTGTTGAACGACTCTGGTCAGCGCCGATGCAAAATGTCCATCAGGCTCGGTTCGCTGTAGCTCCAACCAGGAAGCGTTTGGAGAATTAAAATCATCTACTAGCTAGAGATATGTGAAGTCGTTACTTGGAGAGACTCGCTCAAGCGTTTGTATGAAGAATCGGCGATCTTAAGGTGGGCTTGAGGGACAACGGTGGACCACGCGTCTAGCACTATTGTCGCTCAGCTTTCTGCAAGAGAAGTAGGGATAAAAAGTAGTTATCCTCAAAGTACACTGTTTTTGCCAAGCTGAGCACGGTAAGATGTACCTTATATGTTCCGTGTTAAAACTTCAGTGAGGTTCCCACAACCATCATCAGCCGCTCTCCATCCTCCTTACAGACGTTAAAAACGTTTGACGCTGTCATCTGGAAAGTACTGTAAACTTTTTTCGCCAAAACCTATAGGCCTGAGAGAAAGCTTAACTGACGGAATGAGAGTGAAGGCGCAACCAACGTTACCACAGCGTCCGTCAAGATGCTGTCCAAAACTCGAAGTATGTCAGTGCATTGCACTGCCATACCCGGTCTGATCGCACACCCCCAACTATTCCCTCCCTCTCGCCCCCACTCGTTCCTTTACCTCCAACGAAGAATTGATTCATCATCTTGCCCAAGTCACCTCTGAAACGAGTTTGTTTAAACCTCCTGCATATATGACAAGAGCTTTCTCGTGCTTGTGAGACCACGGAATGCCGCAAACACCATATGGTTTCTGAGCGAATGGGACAGAACTGATTGCTGACGTATCTAGCAATCAGTGTTTGGAGCATTCGTTCGCTCCGATGCGGTGACCTGAGGAAATTTGTTCTTAGACACGTCATACACTACAAAAATCTATTTTCTACTAGACAGAAATCTTAACAGTTGGTTTTGGTTAATTACTAGGTCGTCTGTTTGCTTTACTGTGAAAGACCCTGATACAGTTGGCTTACGATAGACAGACAGAAAACCTCACTGCAGGAGGCAAGGGAAACAAAAAATTACGCATTGTCCTCAAAATATACGTTGCAATCGTCCAGCAGCCATCTCCTACAAGGCCACCCACAAGGAGCGTCGCACACAGGAGAAAGTGAATGCCTGTCTATTGCATCTCCGTAGAAGCGTTACTTTGAACAAAATACTGATTGAAATAAACCACAAGTGGGGTCTGGCCGGGTTGCACAAACGAAAATAGCAACTATACACGCCGATTAAATTGCGCGTAAGTACTACATTTACAGATTATCACGCCCATTCAAAATAGCTTTCAAAATTTGTCTAATGGAATCGTTTATCTACACCATATAATCCAAGCGACCAGCAGTAAGATGAAAACACGCACAATCAATAAAAATGACGCAGGAAATCGACGCCAAATACACCGAAGAAGCGATTATAACCTTAGCTACAGAATTACGTTGACACATGTAAAGCTAAACGCATGGCCACAAAATGCTGAAATAATGATTTCACACTGCAGTAAGATACTACTTGGTTTTCGCTTTTTAAGTGCCCGACCGCAATCTTAGACAAGCGCTAACGAATGGTCTAATAAAAACACCGCTGCATTACTGCTTATAACGAAGATTAGACCATTTTGGATTTTTATCAGCTAGTTTGCGCAAGAATTCAACGTGGATATCTGCGCTTCCTGGCCTGTGTGTAACTGACCAATCAGAAGACAGGCTTGTGCATGAAGCGCTTGCCAAGGCCGCTCACTAGAAGCACACCCAAATTATCTTCGCCAAAACTATAGGGTTTTCGAAGTTACTTTTACAAGGAGTTAGTCTGATCCGTTTGCACCCTTCCGTGTCATGTTCGAAGCATTTTGTTTAAGTGGGTGAAATTTCAAGGTCACGGCCCTTGACCAGTTCGCATTTTGTTACCAGTTCACGAGGGACAAATCACGAAATCACACTTCGGCATATGTTGACGTTCTTCGGTGTTATTTGGTAATGAGGTAACGTCTGGGGAATATCCGATACAAAGCTCACTCATGAAAAGCGGTTAGTGACATTTGTTTGATTTGTACTCCTCAGATTTAACAAATGAGATGACTGTTTTCAGCGAACTTCGGCACAACAGATTTTCCTATAGAGCTCGCCTTCCATTTAGTAGAACGGTGTTGGACAACTGCATGAATTGTTCAGTGACGGTGTGAGGGACATCTCTAGCTACCTCCTTTCCCAGATATACAGAACTAGCCTGTGGATAACACAGCTTCACGAGATACCTGCAGGTAAATTACCAACACAACGATATCATTCTATGACGCCTCATAGGTGGAATACGTCCTAAAGCGCAAATATAATTATGGCAACTAAAGGCATCCGTTGCCGTTCACCATGATAACGGTGGCCGTTGTCACTCAGCTTGACTACTTACTGTTGCTGCTGGGCTCGTGTCTATGTGCGACGCTGATTATGAGGCCTCACCTATGCGCGGCAACCTAATCCAATTGCCAACGACGATCCCTCATACTCATAACTGTGCGCGATGTCGTCTACCTTGGCTACTTATTGTAACCGCTATGCCAGGGCCTATATAGGACGTTTATAATAAGGCTTCAACTATGCATGGTATCCTAATCTAACGGCCGACGATTGTCCGTTATACTCAGCTGTAGTCGATGTAGCCTACCGTGGTTACTTATAAAAACTTTCGCGGTCCGTACACATGCTCGCAGCCGACTGTAATGCCCCAGCTATACATAATATACTAATCCAACGACAAACAGCGATCCTTCATGTCCATACATGTCGTCGGTCTGCCAAACCCATGCCTAAAAATGCGCAACCACCCTTGGCAAATCATGTTTCTAGTCGCATCGGTACAAACGTAATGTGTATCAATCCAATTCTCAGTTTCAGGAATTCACTTTTACTCGACAAGTTTTCTGAAAGGAAAAAATGTATAATCCATTATGACTCGCGATACCACTTAAGTAAACAAAGTTGTAGTGGCTAACTCACCGAGTACTTATTAAAGCCCTTTGTTTACAATTCCCGACCAGTCTTCACACTGAAGGTGAAGTCCACTGTTATAAATGTAAACCCTACTTGCTCACTTAGTCCTATTGGCGATAATGACTGTGCCGTGTGTACATCGCTAATTCGACAGCGGGATTCGGCAAACATGTGCATTGTTGGTCAAAGCAAAGTAAAGACTAAAGAGGGGTGTATACTTGTCGCTCGTAAGACTTGAGTCTTAGGACCATAGGAATCCTCAAACGTGCACAAATATATGCAGCCGTAGCGAGCTTTTAGTGAGTGAGCGGATACTTCGTGTCAAATATGCTCATTTAGAGCACTTAATCCCAAATTTACTCCACTTCAGCGTCCCGATACCGATACAGTGTAGCTTAACAAAGCCGACAGCTCCGTCTTCCTCATCAAAACGCGTAACCATCCCATACTCAACCGCAGTAACAGTCTCACCAACTTGGGGCTCCCTTCTGGAAGAGCGATCGGCCAACGTGTTTGCGCTTGTGATTATTAGCATTCGGCTATATATATAAATAAGCTTTTACATCTCAGACCCACATATGTTGGAAGCTGATGGCCGTCTCAGGCTATTCTTGGGCTCTATTCTATGTGCGTCTTATAGATTTTGGCCCCATCCAACTCACCGTTCGTGCCGAAGTATTGCAACCGATCTACACTTCCAAAATCATGTCTATTATATATCAAACTAAATGAGCTATTAAGGCAGCTGCACCGGATTTGATCCAGTTGTCACAAATAATGATAATGATCTGGCTGGAGACTGCAAGGTGTACAATATCTCATTGCCGAGGAGCACAGCTTTCAACCTTCATCCAGGTAACACACCTCCACGATGCCCCTACTCGCGCTTTTGCCCTTTAGTGATCGACTGACACTGAATCTATAATCCATCCTTTTAATGTGCCTTCTGAGACAACCTTTGTTAAACACCTGAAGACGCCATAGTTCCGCCAAAGGCCAAGTCTCACAGGCGTACGACAAAACAGCCTGTAGTGCAGTCTGCTACACACATTCCTTGATATTCAGAGGTATACCGCTTTGACGCCATAGCTGTTTCAGCGGACGCGACCGGAGTCTTGCAGATTCGTGCATTGACCTCATATGTCACCCTAAAATCAAGACAAAGATAACTTCGAATCCACGTAGAACGTTTTACAAATTCGTGTACCCCTCCTTGGACTTTAGGTGACGTGTTCAGTGACCGCATGTACAGGAGCATAACCTTGCAATTTGTGGTTGCATAGTGCATACCTATGGACGGGATCACTTTGGTTAGTTCATCCAAAAAACAATCGCGCCTTCTTCCCCTCCTAGAAGCTGAGAACGATTTTGTCTGCTTATTCCAGATCGACAAGGTTTTCGTCACATGCTACTTGAACACTACGGTTCCGAGGACATTTCATCGTTCGACTCGTTATCTCATCGAACACGAATGGAGAACCTAGGCATCCCTGAAGGACATCGCTTGTTTACGAAAGCATTTGGATAGCTGTGCCACGTCCACCCCTCTAGCACATCCTGTCCACGACTGTGCGAACTACTACACAGTTGGCAACTGTCACTTCAATTGCATGTTCTCTCCACAAAGATATTCGTACCATATGTTGAATCACATTACATCGTACAAACACGCTACACCACCAGACATCTGTTATCTCATATCTCTGCAAGCTCCGAGTTACGGTAGTTGCGCACAATCTAGCCAATGCACGTCCCCCATAATCACATATGCTCACACCCGTTCGCATTGACCACATACCTATTATCTGCACCTGTATATCGGTTACCGTTTTTGAAATCGGGCAATGTCGCCTCAATGAAGTAGTTAGGAATTGTGACCCCTTTTGGCTGCCTGTTATTTCGGGCCACAGTCTAACTCATATCATGGTGCTTTCTAAGAGACCTTTTGACACTTCCTATTTTGAGTTCCCGGTGTAGACGCTGCTGTCTTATTGCCTCGTTTGAATGGCCGCAATGAACAACGATGCGCCTTCGATGGAGGCAAAAATGTCCTTGATACATACTGGTACTAATTGTTCACGTTCCCTTGGTCAATACCAACTACCATGACAACCTCAATTGATTAACCCAAAGTGATCATGTAGGGGCTATCCATGAACCCAAGCATGACGTCGCGGTGGCGGTGCCGCGACTACCATACCCAGGGTTCGAATATATGTCGTCACATACTAAAACGTTATGTTAAAGAGGCTTTCCTTCAAACTACGTCTTCAGAGAAATTTTGGGTGTGCGTCTGCGGCTCGGCCTTCAGCTCAGCATGTTCCATAAAAAATAAGAAAAACCCTAATAACTGTTTCGAAACCCTCAGTGCTCACCGCACTAAGGTCACGCCAGCTTAGGCATGACCGCATCAGCGTGAAAAAAATGCAAACTAGTTGTGTGACGGCTCCGCGCTATCTTGAATTCTCACAAATCTCACCATCACGCATTTATTCTGGATGTACCATAATGACCATACCTGATGGTATGCCACCAACCACCTGAGACTAAACATCAGTATTACCACTCCGGATGATTTCCTAATCCACGTTGGCCTGAAACAGGGATGAACCTTCTCTTTGGCTCCCCAAGTTTCCAGCCAACAGTCATCCTGAACGATAGTTCTGGTGTAAAGTTTGAGCATCAAGTTGGTGGATGTTTGTTAACTATTAGACATTTTTCCGCAGCAAGTCCCGTTTAACAGGCAAGGACACGCATTCTCGTGCCTCTGGGGGTCTGCGTACGCTGCCTACATACAAACAGTAGATTGAAACACTCAGTTGGTATCTGCTACCTGGCATGTGCATTCAACTCGAAGATTTTCATGCGTTTGCTTTATCCACTGTTTATGCATGCGAACAAAACATGAAGCATCTTGGTGGCATCATATATAATGTGGATATTGAAGGTGATGGTTGTGATCAGGGCCGAGTCTGGTGAATTCCTTCGGAGAAAACGCCCTTAGAACTCCCCTGGATTTTTGCGAAGCAAGCCAAAAGATTACGACTATGGTTCTCTGTCGGTACCATGGCTATAAAGAGTGAGGAGACATTTGGGTGCGGCGAATCAGATGGTCAGAGGATTGTTTCATCAGATCCCCCATGAAAGGACTTACTATTAAGGCCAAGTATCCGTTGCTCAGAACAGTGTACGATAACACATTGCATTACAAATTGGCCGGTGCACTTTTGGGGTGGGTGGGGTTAATATTCACCCCACAGGTCCCCGGCTGCGAGGCAGCCCCGATGTGAGGCCTCGTGACGATTCTTACATATGTTCCTAAAGCGGGAACCATTAGTAAAAGTCTGATCATTAAAGTTTTCGAACATGTAGAAGGTAACCATTATTTCGCTCCCATTCAGCATTCGATGTTTCCACCGTGCTCAGTAAAGTGAATCAAACACCTTCCGAAGTAGCTGCTACCTCTCTCACGCTTTCCTCAAGTCAGAGGCGACGAAACATGCAGAATGGTAGTATGTACTGTTGCACCTCAACAGCGCACAGAACTGTCTTCCGCCTAACCTCTGATCGCTATAAGGGCCTAAAACGGAGAAACTCCCAACCTTCTAAGGAATTTACTGCTCCGAGTATAGTTGACAAGGGAACAGGAAGACTGATAACATCCCTGATGTGTTTAAAAGCTTAAAGCTACACTTCGTGCTGAACTTATTTTACTGTGAGCATGGAATTCAAAACAATGCGAAACGCAGGGCACCTCTGATCTTCATGTCCCAGTGTCTCGAACGCTGACCTTATTTAGACTGAAACTAGTACCATTTGTTTAAATAAACCAATTTTATAAATCAACACTAACGACAGAGGCCCTACAGTTTTGAGCATGTCTTCTCTTTCGAACATCAGACAACGGGATTTCGTTCCCTTACTGGTCTGTCCTCGGTATTTAGGTAGTCGTGAATGTCAGGTGTTCGTCTATGGTACTACCAGCTCAAGTCCATCAAGATATGCATCCAACATAGAATTGAATTGGTTATTGGTTCAGGCAACAAACAGGGTTAGCATTTATTATTAACTTTTGAGGCAATTTTAGGGCCTAAGCTTTCTGATTATACCTCTTCTTCGCCATTAGTTGAGTTAGAAAGTCGCCAGGACAGCTTATTGTGCCACCTCGTCTTCATAAGTTCGTCCTTGTCGGCACGCGTTTTCATTCTCGCCTGCGTGGAGAAAAAACAATCGGTTTAGAAATTGCCGACAACACTTATAAAGAAGAAGAGTTGATTGACATCTGGAATAGTTACTATCAACATATCCTGCGAAGTTTGCGAAAAGATAGGAAGAGCGGTCCTTCTGTTTCTTGATAATGATAGGCTAAGTCTATTATGTTCAGAGCATTCTAATCCATGGTGGTATTGGATGACTTAAAGCAACAGTTTTTCGTCCTTTTTCAAGAGCTTAGGGGTGCATCGCAGATGGCGTTTTACAACGTGGTTTGTAAAACCAGTGGGGAAATTTAGTCTGTTTTAGATTACCCAGGAATATCCATGCTAGTTACAGCAAGATTTCGCAAGATACTGGCTATACACCTCCACTTTCTGGATGAAAATGAAGAGACTGAGAAGTGGCCAAACAATTGCCCAGCTTATGGAAGGCAAAAAAATATCTGAAAGCAAAGCCTTTACATGGAATCTATAACAACCAGATCACTCGAAGCCGCCATCGATGGCCGAAAAGTGTTCGTTTTCAAATTAATCACGGCCTGTAGAAGCATGAACGCATAGGCCTTTGAAGTTGTCTGCCAGTCAGTTACTAATGCTAGCTAGGACAAATGAGCACTAAGTCAACGGATTGCTTGAATTTCGTAGGAGAAGCTTCGGGCCGATATCGCCTTGTAGGTTACGACGACTGCTATCTGTGGAAGAGACTTTTCATGAATCCTTACAGAAGGCCTCAAGCCAAAAACGAAGTTTGCAGTGCAGGGTATCTTGCCACCACCAGCTTTAAACGCACCTAGTTTTGACAGTAGCCCGCTTTAGAGAACCCTGCAGAAATATTTGCCGGTTGATGAATATATCGTTGGTATGAACTGGTGCATTTTGCCCTCTGAATCTCCGACTTGTTAAAACACTAGATTACTCTTACGAAAAGCCTCAAAATAGCAGTTATCCAGGACAGTTAGTGCACTCCCAGTGTAGAAAAAACGAGCCTGTTTACCCTCCAATGTTTCCTTTTATGCACCTCAGCGAAATCTTAAACTTGAAATCCTTGAAAGCATATAGTATATTTCATTTCGGAGGACGAAACTCAGTAGGCATTACACCTCTTACTACCTGGTTGCGTATTTCCCAAGATTCAAACGAAAATCCATAAAGGCTTATCCGACGTTTCCAAAAAGCAGTATACATGGCAGAGACATGCCGTCTGGCTGTTGCGGTGGTAACACAAATTCAAAGACATCGGAAGAAACTGCAGCCTGGTCAAAAGCTTCCTCTCCAGGTTGGTCCATGGGTAGAGGTCGGACGAACAGTCTCTTGGCCTTCCAGGTTGGGGGTTGGGACATGTGTGGCGACGTGTTCCGTAAAAATGGTAATGTGCTTGCTTTTCCAGGTCAACACCGCTGCCTCGTGGTTAGGCTTTTGAGCCAAAGGCTTTGGTTGAGGACCCTAATCGTCCTGCTGTCTAGGTGTGGACGCCCTGGCAGTATCTCAGGCCTCGTACAACCATATCATTCACAAATAACAGTACATTAATGCCACATCGGTCGTCGCGTGGTACCTGGTGACGTAGTAGCAGGTTTGAGAGCATTATGTGGAATACTGTTATATATGAGTTTGCATTTGGTTGAAATCGTTACTAGTTCAATAACTAGACAATACGTTAAATTACTTGAAGGTAAAACCTCGACTTTCACTTGCAGATCGCTTCAATTCTTTTTGCATAAGCCACAGATGGGACTCAGGTGCCAAGTGTACGATACCTACCTTGACCCAAATATTGGAATAAAACCCTACTGCACACACCACACGATGGTTCGGATAATTTACTGGTAAGAGCTGCTGTGCCTGCCTCGCATATAGGCAATTTAAACAATCCGCGCTCAAGATGTGATAGCTTGTCGACGTTCTCCGACATCGTATTCTTTATAAAGCGAATTATCCAAGCTAGTGGTTTGGTAAACCACTAATTCCGCACCATTAAGCTACTTGAACAAACGCAATAAACGTACCAAATTAAAGGATATGGCTACTTGATCACACAAAACGTAGTTCGTAGTCCTTCAGATTCTGGTGTTTTGGAACTCAATGCAACTTTCCTACTTCTATGGAAGTAAAATTTCTCCCAAACCATCATCTTTGTTTTCTTTCGATTCATTAGTCATTCGCAGCCACTCCCTTGTTGATGTGCTCTTGATATGCCCCATGTGGCGATGGTACAGAAAACATTCTCCAACTGTGGCCAACATTGATGGTTTTACCGTCGAGGTTTGCTAAAAAAATGCAAAAACATATTGCAGTTTAATAAAATCGATTGATAATAACTAAATTGGTGTAACTATAAGAGGACATAATTAACAGGGTCAGCTACTCTATGAAATTCATTAAAAATAAAACGTATCCATACACTTAGGAAACGGATGTTTCTCTACTGATCAAATGTTTCAAAGAATACAATTGATGAGTTGAAAAATGATTGAAGGTTTAACACGTTCAGAAATCCCTTCAAAATGAAAGTTGCAAGATTGCAGCTGAGATTTCTCTTGGAATAAAGACGTGCCACAACCAAAATAAATTAGGGTAGGTTACCTCCGTTTATTTAAAGAAACAATAAATTGTTGTAGTATTTGGCGTCTTTGGCCATGCTTAACCCTAGCCGTAATAAAATTCTTAGAGTGTATGGTTCAACACAGCTAGGATTTCTCATAATCTCAAGGAAAGAAGACAAGTTAAATCTTCATTGCCTCTGTTTGACTCCACCGACTGTCCTCTCTCACCCTTCCTGTTCAAAGTTCGTCAATGATACGGTTATGGACTGTCTCTCTCCAATGTCAGTCTCTAATGACCGTGAGGTCGAAGTGCTCTAGAAGGGTCCATTCAGAGATACTGAGTACACAGACAACATAGCTCTCTTTGGATCTGAGGTCAGTATAACTCAGTCAACGTTAAATAATCTAAATAATTCTGCCTCACGGTTTGACAAGCACTCCACATCTGCAAAGTGTAGAGTTCCGATTAAGGTATTGGACAAGTTTGTCTACCTGGGCAGCTCTATCTGTCCTGGTGGTCTCGTGAAAGATAATATTTATATCCAGCTTAATAAAGCCAGAGCAATTTTCGTGGGCCTGCATCACCTCGGGCGCAAGAGTAACATAAGCTTATCCGTCAGAATAGAGTTTACCATGCTTTGATGTGCTTCATATCCCTATAGGGGGTCACACGTCTGACCGCTGTGCACCAAGGGCGCCAAAAAGCTTTCAGTTTCTTTTACCATCTTTGTCTTCGGAGAATTTTCAGAGTCTGGTAGGAACATCGGATCAGTAAGGCTGAAGTACGTCGGATGGTGTTCTGACTAACTGACTTACCCACAATAGATGAACTGACCACACTTCGTAGGTTTGCGCTGGCCTGACCACGTGCTTTGCAATGCAGCCTGCTAACTTCCACGAATGGTTCTTTTTGCACAACCATGCGAAGGGTGAAAACGAGCCGGAGAAAGCCAAACAATGACTTGGCGGTGAAGTATGGGAGGCATTACCAGCAAACTTAGCTGTGTTGCTTATTGCAGTCTCCCTGGATTGAAACCACGAGATGGTACACGCCAGATATTAGGGATATTGACAGACACGGCCCAGTCGAGCCCTCAGTGGCGCTCGTGCGCCCAAACTATTACCTTCAATGCATAGTTCCCTTCTCTTATTTTATCTACCGCCTCTAATCCGTAGCTACCTATCCCACCGGTGAATAAAACTGCAGCAGCTATAACCAAAGTACGGTTCTTACAGCTGACGACGACGACGATGATAATGTGTGTCATCCAGTATGCCTATTCCACCCATGGACTCTCAGTACCCATGAAAACAGTAGTATGACATCTGCAAACGTCGACTAAAACTTCCTGACCACGGGATAAAATATGACTAAAAAATGCATGTATATGGTACCAGAAAGTAAATTTAAGTGCCTGAATAGGATAGAGCCGCTGGAATCAATTTAAAAGTTCTTGTGCTTGCTTTTGATATCTACATCTCTTTTTGCACCTAAGTGGAAAACATTACCTCCAGTAAGACTACAGTGTCAGATATTCTATATTTAATCTCCTTCATAAATAATAAAGTAAAAAATATGCACGTTTTTGGCTTTTCTGGAGCTTGGTTATTGAAGACTTGTTAAATTTGTCAAAGATTATTTACGTATATATCAAGAGAAAGTCTCTACTAAAACCATAGCTTATGGATATTAACCATTTTTCGAACGGTGTTGCTCTGAAGCCCCGAAAAAAAACTTGACAAATGAAAGTATGTACCACAAAAACATCTCGTTTTCACACTTCAGGGATAGCTGAACCAAAACCAACTACTAACCCTACAGGATCGTATCAAACACGCGTTTTAATTGCGACCGCTTTAGCTCAAGGACTTCACTTTAACCGGCTGTGCTAGTTATCGTGCACATTATCCATTATGCAGAGAGAGGTAAATTGCATTATTTTCTTTGCTTGACAAAATCAGTAACGTTGTCTAACAACCGTACCCAAAAAGGGACTACCGTAGAGGCAGTTTGATGACTTCAAGTCGCCATGGTCACACTAGGTTGGAAACACGCACATTTGTTTGTGCTAAAAAGAACACCAATCAAACAACCCCGGATCACTTGGTATGGCCCTTAGCGTGACTTAATGTGGCCCGTTGATGTATTCTTCTCCTCCTCCCAAAAAAGCCTGCAAGGAGCACAAGTCATGGATTCGCAACAATAAAATGGTCCAACGAGCAACCAATCCACTCCGCAAATCATGGCATACCAGGCCACTTGTCCTATCAGCTATATCGTTCTTACATAGCGTTAGGATACTTTCTCATCGCAAAATTTCGGAATTTTTGTGTGGGCTTATTTCATTAAATCTTCCCTGATTATAGGTGATACCATCATACTCACATGAGCAAGTGGGCAGGCACTTTTAGTCCTGGTGTCTTGGTTGCTCCACCACAAAGATACTTCACCTGCGGGTGACCTGTTTGCAATGACTTCCGAAACGTCTTCCATTTTGTGAACCGGGGAACTCGTAAAAAACCCCAATTTTATCAGCCCACCAGGTTAGCTTACGCGCTTCAGCCTACAGTGCACACAGTGATTCACCTTGGACTGCTAAAAACTATTTGGCCTGTTACTGCTAAGAGTGATGCAAAGACTGGCTTTCATACGAAGTCCACGGAATATGTAACCTGAATCAAAATCTTGCTGGGGCTGGGGACAGTACTCGTTGTAGATACCCGTATAGCGTACATGTCTGAGAACGATTTTTTCCTGTCCAACCTGATCGGAAAGCCACGGCAGTTTTTGCCACCTCCAACACCTATGGCGCCGGCGTGACGTCGGTTTGTCTGTTAAGGGAAGAGTTTACACTACGGTGGTACGGTCCATACTGCTTCATGGATCAGAGACGTGGCCCCTACGCGCATAGGACGTACAGAAGATGTCAGTGTTTGACTGTCGATGTCTCCGCAGCATTGGTCAGGTATGGAGCCAACCTCGGATTAGTAATGCTGAGGTACGCCAGATGGTCTTGGGAAGAAGGAACTCCCCCGCGGTAGATGAATTACTCACGCTTCATAGGACCGTCTGCCTCACCAATGGTTAATGACATTGGCAGAAATAGCCCAATCGCGCAGTCCTTAACGCTCGTGCACCAAACCTATCGTGTTCAATGCGTAGCTACCCAATTTCCGAACAAACTGAACATGCCTTCATCTCCAAGGCTTGGTTGTTTGTCCCACACTCCCACTTTTCGGTTGGTCGACATTGTAGCAGTTGACACCAATATGCCTATGGTACACGGTTTATAGCTAATAAATTAGATTAAATTGATAAAGTATGACGCATCTGTGAAAGCAACGCACGACTAAGACTACCGCAAATCTGAAATCTGGAACCCATGTCTGGTAACTTCCGTTTGAACACATGGTAGTCTCAGATAGTGTCATCCAGTCTGAAATGTACTCACTTGTAATTCCTTTCTGTTGACTTTTTGTGTATTTTGCAGATTTTGTTAGATTGTCATCTCCCAACTCATGGACTTTTTGTTTTTGTGATACCTTTTCTCATTGGTCACTCTTTTAGCGTGCTTTTTGTAGACAAATTTATTCGTTTTACTCAGTCTGGTAAGCCCACCGTCTTCTGTATTCCAGTTACAGGCCTGTATGTTACTGTACTTTCACGATGCAAGACCATTTCAAAACTTATCAGGTTTTATGATCCGCTTTCGTCATTTTTTGGTCAAATTTTATGTGTTTTTTGAAATGCTATCCTTAAATTTGCTTCATATGCATGAATAGACATGACTGATATGTGAAGGACAGAAAATTCTATAGATCTCTGAAGTATATCTGATTTTTATGGACTGTTTGAACTCTGCCATCTTGCCAACCTTCTCAACCCTCAGGTTTTATTTGAGAAAAAAACAAAGCTCCAGGTTTAGCTGGCATATAATTCAGTGCATTAGGGGTCTATGTTTACCTTTTTCAGGGATAGTCCAAAAAACCTCCAATTGATTTCCAAATATAATACTAGTGGCCATACCTTGGATAGGACTTGTTAGATGATGAATATCAGGTCAAATCAATCCAAAGTGGTGATACTCTGTCGATTATATTCGGTATCTTTGACAGTTTTTTCGATGATTAGCCATCCAAAAAGTGTTTACACCTTACATGCACACATAAGATCAGCGATAGGTTTGAATTAAATAAAAAATATTAGTGGGTTCAGATGCCTAATGTCTTTTCATTGGAAAATGCGCAGGCTGTATTGAGGTTAACATAAAAAGCATTTAAAAATGGCTAAAACAATGAAGGACGGCTTCCGTGCTACCTGATTGTAAGTGCTTGTTAGCCAGCACCATCAGGAACGGTAGTTGATTGTATTTGGAAGCCTCGAGCGAAAACAAACCTACTCATTTGTGTTGTTGTGGGGTCGCGAGACGGCCTCTGCGGACAAGTGGCGTGAGGCATCTTCAGGTTTTAGATCACTTATGTATCAAGCATTGCTGGTGTCGGATGGAATAAACGGGTTCCTCTCTTGAGGTCCTATTTGGTTGTGCGGCAGGTAATCAGCTGCAAAAAACATTCAGGAACATCAACTTCTGTGTCTGATACGTGATGTGCATGCCGAAACAGCGACCACCCAGACGTGTGTTAACCTCCGTGCTTCCATTTTGGGAGGCGCGAACTTTGGGGTGGACAACAAATGACTAGGCAGAAGGGTGTTGTTGGTGCAATAAGCCTTCCAGGATGGAGTCCTTATGATTCTCGTTGGGCTTGGCAGCAGACGTTGAAAAGAATGGCAGCTAACCGTTGACAGTGGATTATGTACTGAAAGTTTCCTCAGCACTGGGAAATCTAGATATCTCAGAATGTTTCAGCGAGGCAAACATCAGGTCCTTTTCTTCCCTCCTTCTTCTTTTCCCACTAATTTTTTAAATATAATTAGCCACACTGTTTGGGTTCACGGCAGTGAATAATCAGTATCAACACTCATCTCCCTGATGAAAATGAGACGTGGTAGTTCAGATGTACTCAGTATATTCTAATGGACCCGTGATTACGTTTGTTCCAGTAGTCAGTCGAACAGAGTTGAAAACTTGTTGTGGCCAGAGATACGCGCTACTGATGAGCTATAATATGGGAAAGACTCGGTTTCATTGTTTCTGCGGCTGGTAGCTGAACTGGTTACTTCGTTTGCTCACTTCTCCGATTCGGTCTGGCGAGAACAAATAGACCAGAATATGAGAAAAACCACTTCTTATGGGGCATTGTGGATACACACCCAAAGTTGGCTCAAGGGAGCATTCAGGTTTCATGCATTAACCATGATTAAGCCGCGACTATGGGTGTGAATTTTGTAGAGAGTCTAGTCGCTACGTTCATGATTGACAAAGCTGGCTGTCCGTTGCCTTTTGTTTCAGATCGATTCCCCAGGTCCCCGCGAAAAGTACATATTGAGGATGTCAACCACCGAGTAAAATGTCACACCAACCGCTTTTGCGCGAATTTCTGGAGAGGATAACATGGAGTCTGTACGAGGCGTACACGTAAGCACTGGCTGTCTCGCTTTAAAATTATGATGCGCAAATTTAGAGAAGATTACCAAGAACGAAGTTTGAAAGATGCTGCTGCTTTGAGAATTCAGGCATGGTTTCGAGGTGTTCGTGTTCGTAGATATTTAAGGTATATTGTATGCATTTTCCGTCAAAAATTCATTCGAGTAAAGCTATTTGAACAAAGCGGCTGTCACTATTCAAAAGTTATGGCGTGGTCACCTCTCCCGTCGCCAGTATAGAAAAGAACTGGAAGCTGCCGTGGAAGAGATGCGAACTGGAACCTATAACAGGTGTGCTGCACAAGTAAGAGAGAGAACGTAAAAAACGACGTGACTTAGATTCAAAGTGCTTGGAGGGGATACCGAAGTCGAAGATGCCGTTTTAACTTCTATGCGCGAAAAGCCTATTTGCATACCGTGAGAGTAAACGGATCCTTTATAAGGTACTTCATCAATAACTTCAGTTAATGTTGGATTTTACAATTCACCTTTTCCAGGGAGCAGCTAGTTGCCTATGAAGACGAAATGAACAGGAAGCAAGTTGTGGAAAAGGAAACAAAAGAGAGGAAACAACTTTTGGAATGGGCGAAATCTCATCATTTTTGTCTGTCGACTAGAGCACAACCAGGGGTTTACAGCATTACTGGAAAGAAGTAAGCTGACCCATATAAACACTCTAATTTAGTTGCTTTGGGGGGAAATCTCCAAGCCCAATTTTGGCTCGTATTATTGTTTGTAATAAAATGGAGTTCTTTTTCAAAGTGAACAATAAACAGGGTTTCTCCTGATATAGCATAGGTTGCGCTGGCTTGGCCACATGCTCCGTATGCCATTCGACTGACTTCTTAGAAGGGTTCTTTTCGCACGACCACGTGAAGGGTGGGAACGAGCCAGAGAAGGTCAAACAATGACTTGGCAGCGAAGCATAAAAGCCATTACCAGCAGTCCATTGACAGTCCTGTATTTAAGCACCAATTTATCAGCTCCCACCTCTAGTGTACAGTTGCCTACCTCACGCCCACAAATAATAAGCTAGCCTTTGTGGCTGCATGCAATATTTTGATTGTCATTCACTTGTGAACGACCCTGTGTTCAGTTTGGCCCAACTCACTTGACTGATTCCATTTGGTGTGCAGTGAAGTCAAGCGCCGAATCAGCAGAGGTTGATAATAGAACTCAAATCCCTTCTATGTCACGTGGGAGCGGAATACACTATTTGAAAACAGTGATAACATCGATTTTTCCATGAACAAGTCTGGTTTGTGGAGGTCCGACCAAGCAAACTGGTTGCTCTCTGGTCGTGCCAGGATTGAACTCCAGGAATCTGACTCGCTGCATGAGAGTTTTACCTCTATTTCATCAGGGGGCACACCAACTATCTTGTCTGATCAGGCGAATGTATAAGTGCTTGACTGATTTGCTTGGTTTGCCCAACATCTCCACGAATAACCCCGGTTAACCGTCCTGATGGTTCCAACCTATCAGGACTAATAAATCTACTGTAGTTATTGTGGTTTTACAAATACTAATAACGCAGACAAAAGTTTTCTGTTCGGTGGTGCAGTTACTGTAGACATGCCAAGACTTCATTTTTAAGTTGCATGCGACCAGGTTGCCGAGCGAAATCCAGTCCGGAAAAACTATTCAGTTGTTCCAAACACATAAAGTGCCAAGCTGTAGAGTAGTTATCAACCTGTTGTATTTAATTACACATTTTCAAGTTTGGTTATTTTGAAGTCCCCCCTATAGGTACATTGTGTACATTGTTTGGCAAACTCGCGTTGGGAAGTGACTACATCACCACACACACTCGTTCTTGCAGATTAAATTTTGAGTGCTAGTAAGCTTGTACACCGAAATGTGTGTGCAGGCTACTTTCAGACCAGTTGAGCAGTTTCGTCGGTCAACATCTTCTATCCATCCATAAGAGAGGCTATATCCTGACGCTTTTCACTGCTATAGACTTTGATGTACTCGTCGGTCAACATCTTGTATCCATCCATAAGAGAGGCTATATCCTAACGCTTTTCACTGCTATAGACTTTGATGTAGCAGATACGGTAATTCTGTTTTCTTGATTGTATTACGTAGTGCCACTAATACGCACTGTCGCAACGTCTTCTCATAGGGGGTCAAAACTTAGTGACGAACTGTTGCTAGCCGCTCGCCCGGAAATGATAAGAGAAAACATCCGTAGAAAACCGATTTCGTGTGGACCCGAAAATACAAAGACAGCTGTTCAATGCAAGGAGACAGCGGTGGTTAAACCGAGGATTCAAGGTCCCTTCAAGTCACCCGAAGAAATACTGAAGTGGAAGTCGGCCCCGATCATCATCTCATCTCTCATGGCTGAAACGGATTATTTCGCAACTAAGAAAGCTCTTGAATTGTCAAGGTTGGACGAGTGGGCTGCAAGAGTGCATGATAAGCCGTAAGTTTTAAGCTTCTTTCAGATTGATAGAATGGCGGCTGAGAATAACGTGCAATTTATAGGAATGAAGCTTTGCCTGAAATTTATTTCAATAACCATTGAATTTTGATTGGAGTAGATTATTTTGGTGTTCTGAGTTGGCCGAATTTTATCAAGAATTAGTCAGAAAGGTTGGTCGATTGCAGCCTAGTCATTTAGTGCCCAATACAGTCTTCAATGTAGCGGGTTTATGAGGCATTTCCGAGAAGTGTTTCATCAACATGCTGCTGAATACAAGCTCAGTTTACGCCCACGTTCAACTTGGGCTGAATTTGACTGCTTCCAGCGACTTCCAGCAAGCCGACCAAAAGACCAAACAATCTGGCGGACCAGTCAATCTCCCCAAATAGTATCTGTATGCGCTGCTAAACAGTTGCACTTGAAGAAGCCCTATAGACTTGGGGGAATGAAGCCAAGTTTGATGGTGCTGTTTGGAATGATGGAATGGGTAGAAAAAGTCCGCAGTGTGACAAGTGCTCATCAACGACCTGTCCAATTGTTGCCGTTGCGGAAATGAATTCAAACGAGTTTCCAGTGACCTGATTATAAAACATACAGTGTTATAGTACCATTACTGAGATTGATAAACGCTAATCAAAAGAGAGAATAGCAAACTCGGATAACGTTGCACTTGATTCGTATTCAATTGACGGTAGAAATCCTTGAAGAAGGTTCCCCCATAGCAACTGGAAAGTCGGATGATAACATTTTACTCACTACACTGTGGTTTTTGCACTTAAACTTTACGCAATAGCGTTACGCCATTTTTCATGTCTCCAAAATATATAACCAATCAGAATTTTAGAAATTCGCTCAATTAAAGCTGTGCAGCCATTGTGCAAACGTTTGAAGGTCAAAATCCTGCTTCCAAACAGTGTCATCATGCAAAGCAGTCATTTACTGTCTGTGTAGCTTCTCATTTCACAGATCTACAGAGTGTCAAATCCAAAAATTTCATGATAACACGCTGTATTTATATCGTTTGGTCAGTGTGGGTTACTTCTGATTGGATAATTTATCTACAGGTTAACCTCAGTAGCTACTTACTAACTTATCAGCAGTTTACCTCCTAGAAATTAAGTTGCTACCGACCTTCAATAGTTTATTACCAGCTCGGGTGAGCCTGCTTGGTCAAACTATGTGAAAACCACTTGATTCTAGTTCCATATTATCCACGTTGAAAAGCCACCTGTAATTTGTTGACAATGTACAAGAAAGAAAGGTGTTTTTCAATACAGTTGAGTAGTGTTCATCACGCAAAGGTTGGGTTAGTAGGGTCATGCAATTATCATCGCATGGTTGAGTTTCAGTGCCCTTACGGATTGTTTTTGTGTCCACAGCACACGTTTTTGCCGCGGGATGGATATCCGCTGGGCAACAACCAGTATTTAACTATGCGTTAACTTTGAGTAATTTGCCAGAACTCGACAACACACCTCAGTATGTTATTACAAATATAATTAATCAGACCGAATAATCAATTGAACTGTTACGCATCCAACAACTAATCGGACTGTAGAATATTCCTGCAATAGGTCAGATAACACCTGATTGTAAGACCGATTCTTGATGCCCTCAATGGCGTTCGGATGAATACCTATAACACCTAGCCTTAGATTGGGGTAGACAATGATTTGATCGCATTCTCAACTTAGGATAAGAACAAAAGATTAACCATAAATTTGTGTTCCAGTTCAGTTTGTGTTATCGATTTGGAACCGCGTACAAATGGTACGTTGGTTCCAGCTCTTACGGCTTTGGTCACCAGAAAATTGGACTGCAAGCAATGGCGTAATCAGTTATTTTGTACTGAGTCAGTCTCAGGTGGGGCGAAAAGAGTTCTGCAAGATAGATGGTCTGCTGGCAGGCTAACCATACTTTCTAACCAACATAACCTGTGACCCATAAGTAGCTCATCCAAATCAGTAGATTTTCGTCTTCCTAGAACCCTCTGGGGCACCTAAACGTTGCCGAACCAATGTTTTCACTAGAATCGGCCAATGCTTCGGAGACACGGAAGACACCGTCAAACACTGACAGACCTAGTATATCCTTCCTCACATATCTGACCCATAAAGCACTATGGATCATACCACCACAATGTATAGTCTGTCAGTGACACAGAAATTAACGTGACACGGCGACATAGGTGCCGGCGACTGGAAAAGACTACCATGGCCTTCCAGGCTCTAGAATCAACCTCATCTTCAGCCACTCCACGGGGAGCTGTGCAACCACCCGTCGAGTTGCTGGTTTGCAAGAATGAAGTCTTGTTGCTTGTAGTAACACTGTGCATTTTGCAGATGTGAAACGTACAACAGCAAACCTTGTGGCATAATATCTTTGGCTATTTAAAATGGTTTGATTCCTTGAAGGACGTGAACCGTGTACTCATTGTCGGTGAGTGAGCAACCACGGGATCACTTCGACCTCTGAATAGTTAGAAACAGGAAGAAATTTCAAGCCACAAGTCAATAATTAAGGAAAAGGGTAACGGTGAGAGAGCAACTTGTCCTACACTACTGGACGTTGTGACATCAGAAGAAAAGCTTGCCGTATAGTCAAACGCGTTCATAGTCGTTCGCGTACAATGTTTTAACAAGGAATAACAATTTGAGAGTGACATTTTTGGTCGCCCCACACAGTCCTAGTTCCTGACGATCAACAGAGGCAAAAGCAGCTTTCAGATCACTAAAAACGACCAGCGCGAAACTTTTGAATGTGGCCGGGTCGGAATATGCTTCAAGGTGAAGATCTGGTCGATGGACCCTTGGCCAGGGCGAAACCCAGCTTGATTCCCATGAGTTTCTCTTTCCCGATGATGTATGAAATTGCGCAAAACATTTCCAAGTAACACTTTGGATACCGTGACTGGATGGGTGATGCCACGATAGTTTCCGTTTCTTGCGCCCATTTTGAAGATTGTAATCGCGGTCGATACGCTAAATCCCACTGGCGTCATGTTTTCGTTTCAAATTTTCCGAAACACGGTCGTCAGTGTGCAGTCAGGACATCTCCAACTCTGAAAAGTGCGTTGCAGACCATGGAGGCTGGGGGCCTTGTGGCATCGGTGGAATAATATTTCGCGCTGATGGCGGGCTGGTATTAGTGCTATATTGAGGCCCTTTTGTTTTTTCAAGAGTCTGTGTTGTGAAAGACCTGCTGAACTGTTTATAAAGTATTCGGCCCACAGTTCAAGACGGCGATTGTACGAACTATTTGCTATTCTATCTATTTCGTCAATTTTTTTCACTGACACCTCTTTTCTTATGACCAGTTGATCAAACCTTGTGAAATAGAGTGCAGCAAACGTTTCCTCCGGCTGATCAACTTTCACAATCTACCAACGTTTTCTGTAATCTTTCGGGCTCGCGACTATCTGGTGTTCAATGCTGTAACACTCTTGTGGTGCCTAGCTGCCATGCCACCCGAGGGAAGCACGAGGGCTGGGATACTGTCAGGTTGTCCAAGCCTAGACAAAGGAAGTCGAGAGGCAGAGGTGGGGTTCGAACCACGGACCTTTTTGTCAGTAAATTCGCGCTCTCACCCCTTGAGCCATCTCGTCCCCTTGGATCTGCTAGCGTCATTGTAGTCCCCAGTTGCCAGTATGACTTCTTGTAGCAGTAAGATCTGCTGATCTGGACGATATCCGCTATTCATTTAGTTGCGTCAGATGACTTGCACAGATAGCTCTGACGGTTGAGAGCACAGCTTTTTCACACTGTTACAACCAGTCTTCGTCATCAGCAGCGTTCCAACCGGATCATCTGGATATTTTAGAATTTCCGGGCCGAATTCGGCCCGGTTAGTGTTAGGAAGACTGGAAGCCCTGCGATGTACATCATGGGATTTTTAAAGTGAAAACACAGCTTAGTTGTAATCTGGCGTTTCGGTTGCCCACGGATTACAGCATCAGAGCATCTGACGTTAAAAAATCCATAACATCTTGATATGGTTAAGATACTGCAACCAATTTGAAGTTGATGGTCGGGATTGAATCATTCAGGCATACGTAATCTTGATGGAAGCCGAAATGATAACTGAGCAAGTACAGTGGAATGGCGTTGTTTAATTGACGCTCTCTATCAATGGGTGGCAGCCTTGAGATTCAACTGTATCCATGGATAGCTTGCGGCTGTTCGCCTCTAAGCAACTCGGTATAATTTTTTTTCCGGATCGACCTACCGGCCAGTAACAGACGCCGTTCACCGCACAAACGGAGAAGTCGCTGTCCATCATTCGCCTACTGAGCTGTAAGTTGCCCACGGAAGGCAGGATGTCTTTGTTTTCTGGTTAGACTAATCACTTCCCCGCGTGCAGTCAAGCACTCGATAACCGGATGGTAACGCACCACCACGCTCAAACAGACTCCAAGGATGTCGATCTTGTCGTGTCGACGTGCAAAAAAATTATTACTGACCAGAATCAACGCTACGATTGAGAGAATCGACAGTGTTGTACACTAAAGTTCATAGTATGCAAAATCAAGCCGATCCAACCGAAGTAGCCTAAGATGGGCAATGTGGAACAGGGAGAAGGGTTTGTCGTTGAAGGGGATCAGTCAGTCATTATTGGTATCTGTAAGCATTTGTCCTGCGAGTCTTAGGCAGATTTTAAATGCCAAGATCCCACGTTGTACGGGAGAAAATCCCAACTACTGGTTATTGCACTAAGTAGTAAAACGTATACCTATCCTTCCGTCAGCTTTCGCTCCGGTTGCGTCCCACCGCTACCCTACGTGAAACTACTCCGTACGGCTGGCAAATACGGGGCGATCGATTATGGTACCAAACACTTCCGCGCCTATGAGGATTCAAGCAACCCATCCTCGGGCTCGGTTGCAAGAGAGAAGGAGAAACCTCCGTTTCAGACTGTTGTACGACCGGTCGACCTGTTTGAAAGGCTGGATCGTGGGAGGATTCAAAATTTTGTTCGGATTTAAAGAACCAAAAAGCTTTTGTCTTCCGCTGAAAGATTTTGCGTTCATTATTACCTTCGACGACTTTTTAATGCCAGACTATTTCTCCCGCTTATTGATCCAAAACTTCGAATCGAGAAATTGAAGAAAATCGCCGGAACCGGACATTATTACTGCTGATTTTAAATAAGCTGATTGTACAGAATTCGTGTCTCTGGATGAACCTTGTCATCATACAATGAATGCTTCGTAAAGTGGGTTGGAATCATATGTTTACTCTATTTTGTTGGTCAATCCATTACTCCGGCTCACGAAAGAAACTCTTGTTGGACGGGATGTTTCCTGGTTGAAGACCATTATGAACCGTGTACGACAACTAAATTGCGTTTTTCAGATAAAAACCAATTTTTATAGGGATATTTCCAACTTTGTTTGTATCTCGAACATTTTTTGACCAAAAGTACATCATCTTTTCCGCGGGAGTTGTTTTCAGAAGGGGATTGTAATGATGATGATAACGGTAATAATATTACTTATTATAATAACGATAATAATAAGTATGGCCTCATCATCATCAACCTCATTACGGATGGTTCACCGAGGTTCCTTAATTATATTTAACGCCTTGCACCGTCAAAGTGCAAAGTCATGCTTCAGAACGTGCAGTCTCCGAATATATCCCTTAAAATTCAAGGAGAATCACTGGAGGTTGTGGAAAACTTTACATACCTCGGTAGTTGTATTAGTTCTGACGGAAGTGTGTCTGATGCAGTCAGTGCAAGACTCTTAAAGGCTCGAATCACGTTTGCTAATTTGCATCACTTGTGGCGTAAAAAGGCATCTCACTAGATCGTAAGGGTCGTGTGTACCAGGCTACAGTAAGGACTGTGTTGTTGTATGGTTGCGAGACGGCCTCTGCGGACAGATGATGTGAGGCGTCTCCAGGTTTTCGACCACCGATGCCTCAGAAGCGTGGCTGTTTTTGGATGGCGTCAGCGTGTTAGTAACGAGGTGATTAGAAAACGGGTATTTGGTTGTGCTGCAGGTACATCAATTGGGGAAATCATCCAGCACCACCGACTACGATGGCTCGGTCATGTGCTACGCATGCCGAAACACCGTCTACCGAGGCGAGTGTTGTTCTCTGTGCCTCCTTCAGACTGGCGCAAACCGCGAGGCGGACAGCGCATGACTTGGCAGAAAGGCGTGAAAGAGATCACGAAGAGTTTAGGTGTTGTTGGTGCTGTACGCCTTCCAGGATGGGGTCCCCGTGACCCCGCCTGTGCTGGCGTTCATGTTGTCAGTTTCTCTCCAGATTGTCTGATTGAGCGGTTGAAGATGTAGGCACCTCAGAATGATGGACATAGACCAGCACCAGGTCCCCTCTCTCATCCACTCTTTTTCTCTTCTTTTCACTCTAGGGCTTGTAATATATATATATATAAATTAGACGAAATTTTTGGTTGTACGGCAGTGAAGCATCAGTGTCAACACTGATGTCGCTGTCTTTGATGATGATGATGGTGGATGGGAAAGGGATCTGATGTTATTATACATGACATGACATCATAAATACCCTCAGTTAGCCGCCATTTCTTCCGACTAATCCAATGAAGAGCAGAGGATCACGGTAATTCTGTCCTTCAGGACGGGAACGAACTGCTCGTTAACTCTTTCAAACTCTTCTACCAAGTCTAACCGTAGTGAAAACTTCTCTCTGCAAACTTCATACATAGAAGAGTTCTCTCCCGGAAAGTTGTTTCTTGGAAAAACACGAAACGTAACATCCGAACGAATAGTCAAGTAGAGCCGTTAAGGATGTCTGAAACAAGCAACACATGCTCCACTTGGGTTTTATTACCTTCATCGTCAGTGACAGCAACACGCTTATGAGTAAATTGATTTCCAAGGGCTTTACAAGGCGTTAAGTTAATTAGTTAAGGCCATATAATGAAGAGGCGAAAAAATGACTGAAAAAGTGTCTACATCTAGCTTAGAGAAAACACCTCCGTAAATTCAACCAAGCCGTCTATCAGCCTGAGTGCACCGGCAACATCCAGCAGGCGGTAGCACCCAGGGAGGACCACGTAGATTTCCCGTTGCAATACATCTTTCACTGCCTTCTACTAAGTGTGGTTTACTTCAACCTGAGTTTGGCGTTAAAAACACGCTGTTTTTGATGGTTGACACCTCGGCCTGAGTAGCATATGAGCGAGCCACAATAGCATTCGATGCTCTACTCAGTCCACGGGAGAATCTTGTAGCTACCCAAGAAATATCCATTTCTTGATTGTCTCACACAGAGTTGACTGGTGCCAGCCTACTCCAGCCATATTCCCGACATGTTCGCAACAGCAAACAGCGTAGTCCACACTGTAGTCTGACCTATACGACCCGTGATACGAGAAGATTCCACAAGTGCGTTGTTAAACAAGTGCCGGTTGGTTGAAACCGTTGCGGTGTATTTTCGGTTATCTTAGCAGGGGGAGTCCTCCGTCTAACCGTCCAATCGTAAGTATACATCTTCTCGAAAACAGACCAGTGAACAAATCAACGGCCATCATTACAACCTGAGTTGCAACATTTGCTTCGATCACACGGTCAGTAATAGAAATTGATCAGGAAATAGTCTGGCCCGTGCAAAGTCGAGTCGCAGGCCAAAAGAAGGTATGCACAGACTGGTCAGAATGTGAGCCAATCAGGACCGAGCGTTTTGGATCCGTGTTTCTCGCATCATCACGAAGATTCTAAAGTGTCGTTGTGGAAAATGCCGTAATAACAGTACGAATACGGTTTTAGCAACCTTCCTTTATCCCCATTAAAACTGCCCCATGCTGTCATATTGGGCGGAACAGCGAGCCAAGGACCGACATGAGAGCTGCACCGCCGTCCACATTAGACAAAAGTTTCACTCCTGGAAGCTCTCATTTTATGGGGCAAAATCAATGCGTTTTTATCAGTGTACAAAAACAGTCCTAGCGGCTACTCCGACTCTCTTCATTGGCTTTTCACACGCACCTGAGTGCTATTGGTTCGTCTACTGACGGTTGTTTAACTACACTGTCCAGATTGTTTATCTTCATTGCTGACTAGAACAAATCAGGCTCACTGATTGGAACACTTTGGCTTGCGTTTGCTCGCACTTGTATAGTGTGCGGTAAGGAGATGATTGGCCGGCATGTTTTCAACGAGATTCGAACAGTTATTGGCTGATGACTTTGTCTTGTTGCAGCGTTTTCACAGCTCCCTTCCCCCGTCTTCCTCTTTGGTGGGGTAAATTTGAGGGGAAGTACCTTATTTCGCACGAATTTTCGTATTTCGGCCCATAATTTTTCCTAGTTTTTGTGGTTTCTAGTTGTTTATCTACTGTTGCGAACAAAGAAGCCCTCAATGTGTACGATAAAAAGCGTCTATTTTTGAGATTCTCTTCAGTGGAATGGACAGTGGATTCGTGCGCATTGGTAAGCACGTTCCTGTTAATTAGGATCCTTCCCACAGAGTGCCCAGAAAATATGGGCATTTACTTGTATGATTAAAACTCTGAGTGGCCCTTGCTCGACAATAATATATGTGTTCAAGTAAGCAAGCATGCTGAACCTAATTTGATTTTCGAATCTACACTGACAGCGGATACACCAGCATCCCTCCTAAGATAGTGCACGGAAATGTCATTTCGTGTACCGAAGCTGTCCGAAAATTCTAACGTGGAGCTACGCTGAACTTCTGTTTGTCATAGCCCCGTTCAGGAGCTTCAACAGAGACTTAGACAATGCAGGTTTTTTCATTTGGAGAATGCCAAATACAAGTGCAGTTATTGAATAGTTTGACGTGTGTCAATGTAACTAAATTAATCGCAGAAAAGCAGATGTTCATGCGTATTTAACAGCCATAGCCACTGGCCGTTGAAGCAAACCTGCGCCGAAAGCTTAGAGGCCATCGACGGCCTCCGCAATACACAGCTGACCAAGTACTATACAGATTCTATCTCACAAGATTCCGGCTAAACAATAGATTACCAGTGGTTACCAGCCGGCCTGGCTAATTTGTCGCAAGATAAGAATCTCTCACTAATTAATTAATCAAGATTCATCTGTAGGTTGCTCAACTCTCCTACAAACAACCTCGGATTCATCTCCAGTCCAAAATCTTCGAAACCGTAACTAACGCCTAAAGTGTGGTGCTAGGTATTCGAACATTGATCGTCTCAGTGGTCTAGATGAACTGGTCTTTGAGCAGTGTTTGTTGAGAATTTTATTACTGGTGCGCAGTCGCATGAATCTTATTGACCCCATTCACAATAGGACTTCAGGTGTTATGGAGTAATAACCATCTACAACGGGATCTTGAAAAGTTACGAATAGATTTTGACTACTCACAAGTAGCCAGAAATGTAACAAAATCGAAGAAGGACAGTGGTCACCTGAGCCATGTACGCTATCAGCATAGACGTCGTCAGCAACCGATAGATGCTGAGGTTACTGTGGACTATGGACCTGAATAATCCTGCTACATCAGAAGTACAAGTCTAGACTAAGAGTAAATGATCAGACTGTTTATACCTGTTTTGCGTTTTAAACGAAATGCAGCAGAAAAACTGCGGCGCAGATGTAAAAATGCCCCGATAATCCGTTATTCCATGGCTCAAAATTTTCTGGTGCTGACAAAAACGATAACACACTTGTAAAGTGACGGAAATCTGGCATCGTATGATACGTTTTAGATTTATTTATTGATGAATTATTTAATTATCGATTGAATGTTACAAAGTTTACGCTGTAAGCATTTGAGGCCGAACTATACTATATCGTTTATAGTTGAAACAAGAGACACAGGTGACTTTCAGCCGAGTCTCCTGTTGATATCAAATTAATTTGCAACTGAGCATTTGTCACAATGTACTAAGTGGGAAATAAAACTGATTAAGTTTTGGAAATGAGGCCTACTTGATGAGCTCCAGAGGGGCAAATGCGTTGTTACAAGCAGTTCTTCTTAAAATACTCTCCTGACGCCTATTTCGGGTCTATTCAAAAGAACTTTCTCTGGATAAAATCCAAACATCTCCCATCCACTGCATAGTTCAACAGATCCAAAATAGTTCAAAAACCAAAGAACGTTTACCTATCTTTTGTCATGTTTACAGAACAGCTCAGTGTTTTTTCAGGATAAGAATACAATAAATGTGGGTTTTATAAGCTGACAAGGATCAGAACAAAAAATATGGCCTATAATGCAGGGAGTCGATGGTGGCAGCAGTACATCACATTTCAAAGCTAAAAAACATGATCCAAAAACACACATCAAGAAAATAGTATGGTTAGTCATTTAGTTTGATTGCAAGTCATGTACACTCGTAGCCGTTTGGCTTCATCACAGGCGCGATGAATTTGTTTCGGTTTGTTTTAGAAATCCATCTTCTGATAAAACCCCATTTACCCGGGTTCGGCTGTTGCTCACACCTTTGGTTGCGATGGGTTGAATTGGGCCGCGCTCAAACAGTTCTTGGACAGGTATGGAACGGGGTGGAGCGTTTCGGTAAACAGATGACGGTTCAATACCTTTCAACGGGTCTGTTCGATTCCACTCGAACGAAGGGTTGACGTAATATACAGGCTCACGAAAGGAAGGCTACAGAAAGAAGGACAATTGGTAAATTCATACTGGACTGTTCAAATGTGTAGAAAAGAACCAAATTAGTGAAACCAAATGGGTGATAACTCTCTGGTTAGTTCACCGTTGGTCCTTCTGAAGGACAAACAAAAGACGATTAGTGTTAGTCCTTTCGGAGAAAAGGGAAATGATCACTAGCTGGATGTAGTCTTTCTCTTGGGCGAAATAAGTCCTGATGAACTACGCACTTGATTGGATCTATTGTACGTGTTCTTGTGTATCTGGCAGTACAGTCATACATTTCATCACGATTGCCGAATTCAATGTTTTCTGTCTGAATCAGCCTCAAGATTTGTCTCCCACGTGAATGTCGTGTCTTTACAAAGATCACTTCAATTTGGAGGGAGGTACCTCTTAACATTATTTGTGGGCATTTGACTGGTTAACCCGTCGTTCAACGAAGTATACGTCCCGTGTTTTGCTGAATTTTAACAGCGTTTAAAGATCGCCAAATGATTTGTTTTTCCGTCCTCTTCCGTGGGCGGCAGACTGATTCCTAGTACAGGCTGTCAGAATTGGTAATACCCCGAGCGTAGACCATACATTCACTTGAAGTAATCACGTGTCTAAGCGTGAATACATATCACGCTAATTGAACAGGACGCACGCACACAGACAGACGAACACACGCAAGGTTACACAGTCAAATCAGAACATCGATGAACGCTTCTATTTGTCACTGAAGGCATACTATGTCGTGAAAAACCCTGATCAAGCAAGCCGAATCCAGAACAACATGCTTTTCACATCACCGCAGCCGATAGCCAACAGCTGGATTCGTTCTGATAAATGAGTACTGCCGACTCAGGATATAGCAGACTGATCATGATGACAACTCATCTCTCTTTAGGTATGAGCACAGATGGTCATGCCAGGGTTAAAGGTTTTAGGAATTGCTTCCAGAAACAGCTGAGATGTTGAGAGGTGGAATTTCAGCGGTTGACAGAGGTTGTTCTCTAACGGACTCAGGCCGACCAGGGTAATTCTCTTTGTAGCTGAGTCAGTTGGCATCCAGTCACTCCACATTTCTGTTTTGTGCCTATGAACAGTTTGTGCAAACCATATGCTTGCCTTAACCATTCAGTGGAGCAAATATTTCAGTCTCAGCTTTCGACCCGTGATCCAGTTCACATCAATATCATTAAGAGTTGATGGGTGCTAAGAAAGGAACCCGATTTCCACCCTGAACACATACACATTAGAAGTTGTGAAGTTGCATTAACGTTAGAAACTGATTAATATACTTGAATGTGCATAAACGGCGACTTAAACGTTCTTTTTGTCAGACAAAATGCGTGAAACTCAAGGTTAGGAAGTTTTACTCTGGCAGTGGTATTTATAGGAAGGTACAGACTAGGTTTTGTATAAAATCGAACTTTCCCGGGCAGTTCCACCAGTGGGCAATTGGCGGTTCCAGAGGGAAGTCCAAATGTTATCCGTCAGGTGCGTTTGAGATTGTCGTATGAGTTTCAGTAGATACGAAAAGCCTTGTGTGGCTGGCAATTCGGAATCCGGTCGCATGTTTACCAAAACATGACCAAATTTCCGGCCTAGGGTTTGTTTGTTATCATGACCTTTACTGTCCACCCGTAATGAGCTGTGTAGAACCAATGTTAAATATCTCACTGAAATTCCTTCGTTGTGCAAATCGGTAGTGCGGGTCATTGCTCGGATGTCCGTTAGCTATCTCAACAAGAATTCTGTTTATCATCACAAACTACCCACTAATGGGGTCTTTTGAGTATCATCACTATTGTTAAGGAAAGCCTTCATTATTTCATGTTATTATTGGGCACGCACATCATTGTCTCCGGTGCTAGAAAAGTATAGGTGTCGGTAACCACGTGGCTAATATATGCTAATGGCAACATCTAGGAGCGTTACCTTTGAGCATTGCAGGCGATAGGTTATGAGCCTAAATGATTCGGTCAGAGTATATGGGCAAAGACAACAGTTTATGAAAAAAGGTAGCTAGTGTCATCTGTCATTGTGGCAGACAAGATTTTCCTGCAGAAGCTTTGATCGTGTGACAGTGGTTCCGAAAACTTACTTCCCCAACACAGGTGTCTCACCCCGCAGAGACCACTTTGCAGAACAGCACTTTAAGTTGGCCACTGGAAGATTCTGTTGTGGGCGCAGAAGCACACAGAAGAGTGACTGAAGTTACCGCATTACTTCGATATTAAATAGTTTCATGATTAATTTCCACTAAAGTGAACCCACTGATTTCTGTCCCAGATTAGAGATTAGTTCCCCTGAATTTAGGACGTTTGATCGGTCCAATAGAGTTTTCCGTATGTCTGCTTGATAACAAGGTTGGTATTTGCATAAAACCGTCACAGTGTTTTTCTCCACACCAGCTCCAACCTATCCTGCCTACATGTTTGTGTGTACCTGTCTCCCCGGCACAACCTAAAGCTGAAGATGATTACTTTCGTCAAGACGACAAGGTTCTTAGGTGCAAAGCATATCAACAGCCGGGTACTTACCTTTATTGCTTTATTGCTTACGTAATGTTTGGGTCTAGATAGGTGGAGTTAAGAGGCGAGTGCCTTTGTGCATAGGAAAAACAGAACAGAGCATGCCGTCGGTTCCGGGACAGAAAATTTAACTAGTGTCTACGTTATTTGCTAGAAAATTAACCTGCAGAGCCAAACCTTTAGCAACTTAATAAAACTATGGGTTTCTTCAGTAGAACGATGGCAACTGGCTACTTGAATACGGGTGGCTGTTCCAACTTGTTTGGATAGTTCAACTGAAAATTCTTTTTATTTGGGCTAATCTATGCTGAAAATCCGAAAGGCACTGTATGGCTGTTTTATCCTTACTGGGCACTATCAACAATGCTTATCTCAAGAAACTCCAAAGAGTTTCGATCCCGCAACCTCCTGGCCAGTGGTTAAACACTTGACCTTTCGGCTTCGAGCGGCCGGACAGCAGTGTGATTGGTTCTCATCTGGACAGGATATAGTGCCACTCATCATTCAGTCACAGAAACCACATCACGTGGTCATGTCCGCTATAGATGGCAGTGATCCCAAGTATGGTGTATTGAAAAATGTACTTTACAGTGTATTTTGACTTCTATGGACTGTCAAATAGGTATAGGTGGTCGGAAATGCAAACCTGCGGCAGCGCACTTTCAAGAACCCACAGTTATTGCTTGTCAATCAATCTTATATGAGCTAGGCTGATGCTGATCAAATCACTTTATCATTATTGGAATCGAGGGTGCAAGTGCTTTCCACTTGTTTGTTCTACTGATTTATGGCTTGTTTTTTACTCCAAAACAATCTAATAACACTACTCATAAGGCTGCTGAAAATTCTTTGCAGCCCACGAGAGGTTTCGTTCTTCTTGGGGCTCATCAGATAGGCACAGTTCCCGAGTTTCCGTCAACCTTAGGTTCTACTTGAGCCCCAATTGGACTGATTACTACAAATACACTCATTTGCAAACAACTTTGGTTTTGCGAGAGACTCACCTGGAACCCAGCTGAATCTCTCGTTTGTGATGTTGGCAGGCAACTGAATGTGCTGCACCAGGCCGCCTCATGTTCCAGCTGCTACGATATTCGAGATATCGTGATACATGTATATTCGTAATGCACTACCCATAAGGTTGCTGAAAATTCTTCAACAGCCCACAACCGGTTTCGCCCTTCCTGGGTGCAAGTGAGTGTACTTCGCTATTTTCGTGCAATTTGGTTTCAAGTAGAACCTAAGATTGACGGAAACTCGGGGACTTCGCCTACCTGATGAGCCCAAGAAGAGCGAAACCGGTCATAGGTCAGCAACCTTATGAGTAGTGTATTACGTCTATAGGTGATCACAACTAGTTCACATACTATGCACCGATCTTTGTCTGGCTTCCATTCCCCCTCCCCACATACAGATAACTCCGTTTTCCAGTTAGCCGTTTACACACACACACACTGCGTTGTACTTAATGTAGGTGGACTAGTTTCAACCTCATGAGCTAATTTCGCTAATCTAATAACAGTTTGACTACGTTGCGACAGTTCTCACTTCTCTCTAATGTACAAAAGAAGCTGATCGTTACTCAATTGTATATGTCCCAGCGCTTTGACTTGATATGGTTCTTTGCGAAAAAACAGAAACCTGCACGTCCCAGTCAGAACCAAGGTATCGGTTAGCGTTAAGTGATTTAGACATATCTATGTGGTACTATGGCAATCTGGTAACGCCCGTTTGTTAGAGTCATAGCTCATCATTTTATCCAGTCCATTCCGGATACAAATACAGAGTCTGCTAGTTTGCTTTGAACTTAAACAAAAATCGATACATCTTTTCTCGTGACCCGTCTTTTGGGAAAACACTGTCAAGTTAGATACACCTCAAAACAGCAATGCATCAGCAACGTATAGTGGCAACTAGCTGCCGCACAAACATTAGGAAATAAAACTGCACTAAAATATGGAAGGAATGGGGAAAAGCTCGGTGCGAAAAGTCCCTTACCCTCAGAGGAAATGGTTAAGAACAGGACTAAATGAATAACATCTGAATACCATGTCTGACTAATAGGTCATCATCGAAATCGATTCGACATTCTTTTCGAACCTCGCCTGACATGAACTAACACATTTTTATGGCCGAATTTTAGCTAGGAAGCTAGGTACAAGGAGCTCCCATGTGAACGGTCACATGCCATGTCCCGTAGGGTTTCTGATTTGGTGCGACGTGGTTCACGTGAACCCATCTTCGAAGCCTCGGCACTCAGTCCTACGGTAGCCGTGTTTATTTTGCTTTACCTCTGTAACGGGAAACAACGTCTTCCTTGCTAGACGGTGCTTAAACATGAGTGTTACATGCCCTGGCGATGGACG
This sequence comes from Clonorchis sinensis, assembly GCA_003604175.2. Classification (NCBI taxonomy): domain Eukaryota; kingdom Metazoa; phylum Platyhelminthes; class Trematoda; order Opisthorchiida; family Opisthorchiidae; genus Clonorchis; species Clonorchis sinensis. The sequence continues at coordinate 5,526,417 of CM030373.1, read as the reverse complement.
TCCATTTCAAATACGGGCATAAAAGTTCTCTGGACAGGCACTCCGAGAGATCACGATGATCGTTTTTGGAGGCATTGTTCTGTGGTTTCGGAATTTGTCTGAAGGTTTTCTGGAGCGATCAAACTTCGTAACAAAACTTGCCGAAGTTTGCTGGCTAATTAAAGATCCTGACCTCTTCCGGGCAGGTTGATTCCCTTTGGGGAGATCGGATAGCGGCTGACGATGAGTGCAGCTGTACATCCTCCGAATAGTGACCTCCACAAGGAGGTCTTGTCTATAAATTGATGTTCTGGAATTTACACAAAGCTTGACCAATACGATAACTCACATTCTTCTCGCAGCGCATTGTTTGATTGTGACTAGGGAAAAGAAACCATGAAATGATCATCCTACTTGACAAAACTGACTGTGACAGAATAATGTCCTTGGCAAAAATCCACTTGGAGAAAAATAAGACGTGGTATTAGGTGATAGTTTGATCAGCCAAGGGCCATTTGGAGATACAAGTATTCTCCGAGCCTAATCAAAAGGCTCGGCGGAGCGCTTGCGCTAGCCCCTTCTTCAAGCACAACATATTGGCTGAAGAGGCAACGTTTGTGGCCTGCCTGACAGCAAGGCAAATATTCCTGCAACTTTGGTAGTGTGGAGAGATTTAGGAATCTTAAACGCTCATTCACGAACGGTTAGTTGTTCAAACCACTGTCAGGGAGATCACGGGTTCGAGACTCCATGGTGTTTCGTGAGATGGACACTGCCAGTGATTCGTAATACGGATGAAACAGATACACTCATTTGCAGATCAGTTTGGTTTTCACCGGAGACTCAACTGAATCTCTCGTTTGTGATATTCTCCAACTGAATATCTGGTATCCTCATCCAAGGTGCCATTTTATCAGCAGTTTCGACGTTGCATTACTCCAAAGTGTTGGATGCACAAATGCGCATCGATTATCCTTGCCTCCTTATCACATTATTGATTTCCTCGATTAATGATTGAGTGAAAACTGTTCACGAGTCGGAATGTCTTTGTTCCGTGATTCCGTGTAACTTGCAACATTCAGTGGTAGTACCGCTGGTTCTGTTCAGATTGCCTCACCTAGCAAACACCCGACGCACTAACCAGAAGATAACTAAACATACCATTTTGCTTAGGGTAGATTCATCGCCGCCTAAACTTCTCGCTTCCTATGTCGACCTTGAGATTTGGATAAGTCCACACCGGAAGTAGAAGGCAATGAATTCGAGTTCGGGCTTGGTTCATTGTAAACAAACCGGAATAATTTTACTGGTATGGGAAGAATATGGTTCAACTAAGACAACGCAAAATAATTACAGAAATTCCACACCTGTTGGTGAGTGCCCCGATCAGCAGCAAAGTGAAATGAGCCTGTCCACAGGAGTACAATTGTTTAGTGATCTTTCCATCACGGACTTGCGTTGACGTCGTGGTTGGTTCCTGAATTCATCTTTGCAACCACGGTTAGACATGACCGATAAGCTTTTCTGAGACGTTCGTAGTGGCAAAATGGTACATCCCTGAATCTCAAGTAACGTGTATCTTCAGCATTGCCTGTTTTGTTGTATGGCTGTAAGAGGTGTACTCTGCGAAGACCTTACGTGAGACGTCTTTAGGTCATCAACAAACGTTATCTCGGAACGTTAACTCGTGTGGGTTGGTGCCGTATCATCGTTTGCCCAAAAAGAGTGCAGTCTTCTGTGGCTAGTGGCACCAGCAAGGGGTTGACTAACCTTAGACCTGCCATATTAAAATGAATTCGTTTACTGGCTACTGTCAGTCTAACTCGCCTTCCAGATGGGGCCCTGCGTGACCCCCTCTGGAGTTATTTGAGAGACTGTTTTATACATCACAGTGCTGTGCTGAAGAACTAAGCGTGTTCTTCCGCAGTATTTCGTATTGTGTAATGTCGTGAACCAAGAGTGGCGACCACTTGTCTAGAGAGAGCGTCCATTTCTGCGCGCCGTCTTAGAGTTTTCCAAGTAATACTACCCACCTAATATTCATTTAACAATAATTCAACTTAAAGCGGAGACGGAGGAGTCCACGAATCATCGGCTTTCCTTTCAGTAGCTGAGAGAATCAAGTGATCAGGCTGGTAGACAATAAGTGGTTTGCATAGTGTGGTTGAACGTGTTCGAAAGTGTACCAGCATTGACTTTGGTTTTCTAGTTACCGCAGATTCTAACTGTTCCATCCGGTTTTAGTGTAACCCACTCCTTCACGTTGCAATTTGTTCAGTTCTTCTTCGATCTTTGGACGCATCAAGTAAGACAATGAGCGGGCTTTCAGTAAACGAGGCTGCGTTCCCGGCAGCCTCCGGAATACTTGCCAGTCTTTGGTAATGAAAATAATTCCTCGTAATTGCGGATAAGTGACCGAACCTCATGGATGGTTGAGACCTAAGTATGGGTAATTGTCGTAGCCAGTCACGTGTTAACATATTTGGACCATTTCTTTCAGCGAGGTATAAGGTTTCGTTTACCATCATGCATTCATATGAAACGATCACGTTTTTCGTGCCCAGCCATTTCACCTCTTCTCCTGTATATGTTCAAAGCCGCCCTGGGACTGACTAAAGCCTACGTTTCTCGGCTGGTCTGAATTTGTTTTGCCAGGATTTTTCACTGCGTAATGCAACGGCGCTACTCGGATCCAGCTGAGAAGTTATTGGTGCACTGTCCACAGGTAGTTCTACCTGATACGACGGTTTGAACACCGTTGTGATAGCAGCTGCATGAAGTACGTATTCCGGAGAGTTCCCGACCCTGTAACTTGATTTGTACCAGCAGAATTCGTAACGAACGCTGGTGTTGAGTGTCACATTTTCGCGAATTGACCATTTTTCTGACACCGATCACAAACAGTTCGCGTGTACCGACGTTTCTTTGAATGAGTACGCATTACGAATTAAAAAATGAAAGTGCGATTTTCTGGCTAGAGGTACAGCAACCATGGAATCAACATGAACAAATATCTTTCTTAGGCATGGTTTGTCACTATCCAAGGTTTATTTCGCAAGCCGGCACACCTTTATATCCACCGAATTACTGGCTACGTAATAGACTTAGCTGGATTTGGAGTTCTGAGCAGAAGAAGACGAAACATGCCCTTATGAGGTCTCCAGTGCTCACTGATTTCAAGTCAACACAGTCCATAGTTCGTGTCTGTGATGCATCACCATATTGTGTGTGAGCTGTATTATCGCGGAAGAATAGGTCGAGAATTCCAAAACCAGTGTCTTACGCTTCACGATTTTTACCGCATACCGAGAGGAATTAAGTACAAATTGACAAGGAGGCACTTGCGATATTTTATCTGGAATGGCACGTTTCGGCTAAACTTCGAACATGTACACAGAAGCGATATTTTATTTGGAATGGCACGTTTTAAGGACTACCTTTTCGGCTAAACTTCGAACATGTACACAGACCACCAGCCTTTATTTGGGATTCTAGGGAGTGATGAATCGATGCATCAAATGACATCGCCCAGAATGCAACACGGGGCCTTAAAACCCACCGACAATCGGTATCGTTTGCAGTGCTTTTCTGGACAAGTGCCCTAAGTTGCTTTAGAGGATGCGTCACTTCACACACCCAAACCAGTTGATCTGGTAAATCTAGTGAGTTGCGTTGATGATTTTCCTATAGCTGCCGCGAAAATGCAAGAAAAAAAACAAGAAAAGACCCAGAGCTCTGACGTGTGCCTTGTTTCACTTCGTACGGATGACCAAGGAATGTTGGAAATGCACTGAATAGTTTCCTGGAACGGTCGTCGGGGGACTAAGTGTAGAAGACGGTGGGGTGCAATAGTGATCATCTAAAGAGGCTATCGTCCTGAAATATTAAGGGAATTACATTCAGGTCACCCAAATAACACACGAATGAGGGCTTTAGCCCGACATTATGTTTGATTGTCTGGTAATCGATCATGATGTAGAATTGATGGTGCAATAGTGTGATGCATGCCATCAAGATAAAACTTTGTCAGAAGCCGTCACGGACATGGACCGCACACACGTGGACTACTGTGGCCCTAAAGATGGTTATATGCCTCTTGTGATTGTCGACTGGTATTCCAAATAGATAGAAGCGACGCCCACTAGAACCGCATCTAGTGCGTCGACCATATCTATCCTGCGCAGCACTTTAGCATCGCACGATGTGCCTAGATGCAGCACGGCATTCGCCAGTGCTGATGCTCAACTGTGTTTGAAAGCCAACTGGATAGAAAGTTTTAACAGCACCATACTATCCCGCTTCTAACGGCCCAACTGAACGCTCGGTGGCAACGTTGAAGAATGGACTGGCAGAACAAAGCCGAGGTCCTCTACAAACAAGACCGGACACGTTTTTACTGCAATACACAGTTACGCCGCATAATACTACAGGCTAGTCACCCTGTGAATTGCTAATGGGACGGAAACTTCGAACACTTTTGGGTCTGTTGCGGCCGGTTTTGGCAGTTAAGGTCAAACGGCAGCATTGTTCAGTGAGGCAAAACGCAGATCAAAATGCCTGACCTCACACAATACAGAGTGGTGGGGGTGTTTACGTCAAATTCCAGCCTTCATATAAGGAATCGGTGCATGAATGTGTTAAGTCAACAAACCGTAGGCTATCGATGTGCCGTCACTTAGACCACGTTAGAACTGGAAAGTATGGACCAAATGTGGGACCAACACCTAAGCCAACTATACAGGTGGACTCCAAGAGAGTTTGGGAGCTACTCCAGATTCCTAAGGGTGCCTAGGTCGGATCAGTACGGGACTGAATGCCAGTTGAACGTTACCAGGAGGGAGTTGGTCAAATCTAGCGGTGGGGGACTGTAGTAACTGGTTGAATGTGTCCGAGAATTTGCATGCGTGCTTGTCCGTTGGTCAATACATCGGCGAACTGTTATTGTGTGATACCTGAACATGTGATCGGAGCTATATGCTTACCTGTGCAAAGCGGAATTGTTTGACCGCATGTACACAATACATCTGTGTCCTTACATACGTGTTTCCCAAGTTACTTGGAAATTACAATACATAGCCTAGGAATCTAAGGCTGACTCAACCTACCTGTGATGAAGTTTGCTCCTTCAGGCTATCCTCAACATCCGTCTGACGCACATTGTGGGTCACCGAAGTGCCGTTCAGTACCACTGACTTGGGTTCCGTCTCCATGTGCTCTTGTTCCTCTTGCATCTCTGCCAGTCGCCACTTCCATCCTTGATCGGTGAATGCACGAAGAATTAGGTCGGGCAGAAGAGACAGGCAGATCAACACTGGAAATGCAAACCACGGCGTGCCTAATCCCGACCCGCCCCACAACACACTCCACGTGGCAAACAATTCGGCCGGAGTTTCCAAGGGGAACAGGTAAAAATTGAGAAAGGTGTACATGGATAAATTCAACAAGAATGCCAAAACGTTGCCCAACAGAACAACCCAGTTCAAATAGTAGCTGAACAAATAAACGCGTAGATTGGTCACAATAAAAATGGTCATGATTAGCAGGTTACCGAATCCTAGGATGGCACCGACTGCCGACCCACCATAGCCTGAGACAGGATCGCTGCCACCGCCAGCCTGACCACGAAATGCGAGAAAATAGATACCGAAAAAGATGACAAAACCATGCCACACGGCCAATGTGATCCAGACAATAAAGTTGATAAGTGAAAGACAACGATTTCTGACAATATCACGATAGAGACGTGGATAGGCTAACAAAATGTGTTCAGGGACAGGTTTTTCAAACAAACCAAACAAAAATATCGGTAGGGATGTCATGGTTATGTTGTAAAATACCATATAGACTTCCGGATAGATGGTTTGGGCGGAATATGAGCAGAAAAAACCAAATAACATTTGTGGAAGTGTAAATAAAAGGTTTTTGTAGAAAAAATATAGAACGAGCAATGCAACTCGCTTGTAATAGGTGTGACCATGAAACAAGAGTGCGGATTTGAGGAACTTGAAGCGACCAAAGGCGTAGTCAGCGGCTCGAACGGCCTGTCGTCCCTCCTTTCCGTAAAGGCCAAAACTGACATGAGCTTCTAAAATCATGGACACATCGTTTGCTCCATCTCCGATGGCTGCAGTGACTGGAGCGGGGGAGCGGCTTTCCTTGATTAATCGAACAACTTCAGCCTTTTGGAGTGGAGTTAACCGACAACAAAGCACGGTACTGGCACCCTGGCAGAACTCAACAAACTTGTCACGAAGTTCGATCTGGTTTGGCAGGATAGGAACGTAGTAAAGTGAATAGATAAACAAATAAATGAATGAATAAATAACTAAGTCTATGATTCCATCGCTATGGAATCTGGTTGAGATACAACGGTTGATAAGCATGGGAGTGGGATGTTCAATCCGACAAATGTTCTCCACATACGGTACATGTAAAAGAGTAGTCAGGCTGCGAGAGACCGATTGACCAGGACCAAATAGTTCGATATGTCTAAGTTGTCGTTTGACCACACAGGAGTCACCCAGTTTACCAGCCGTACAATGGGTGACTGATTCTAGGGACTACAGTTTCTCTCATTGTGGCTACTGAGAGCGATGCGAACACCGTGGCCTAATCAGTGAGAACTGAGTGAGGACCGAGAACTCCGATACAGGTACACCACTCTGTTTCGTCTCGGGATACCCATCTAAAGTGCGTAAGTTACTTGTTTACTGTTTTACGATGGCTCTGGATGTGGTCCGGGACCCATCAGCTCAGACTGCAGTGGTGATACACGCGAGGCCGCTGGCCTTGTATCCTAATAACAAAGGGATAGTTCACTATTTTGAAAAATATATGATTCGACGTCCCCACCAAAAGCCCTGAATTAGTCAGTTACACCGATGGTGGAAAGTGGGAGAATACAAGGCGGTGACTCCCTTTAATCAAGCTCAAATACACATAGGGGGTAATGACCAAGATGTCTTTGGTGATTAGCAGTTTGATTAGTCTTGGCGGTCCGGTTCAGTGTTTGATAAGAGTCACTTGCAAAGTGAACGTCGTCGTCCACAACACAATATCAAGCCAGCTACTGTCAAGCTTTATTTGGTTCATCGCTACGGACCATGCTTCTGTGTAATAGAAGTGAAACATACTTAAGAACCTGGTCGGTTGATGCTAAACTTGTGAGAGTAATCGTTTAAAAAGTTCTTGTAAGAATAGGGAGAAAACCCTCATTTGTGTCCGATTAGGTGGGAAGAAGGTCAAGGAAATTTTGATGGCTTTGCCCACCTGATGAGCCTGAAAGAGACCAAACCCGGTTGCGTACTATCCTCAGTGTCAAGAGGACTCCTACACTTTTTATGTTCCTGAACCATATAAGCAGTTTGTCGGCTTACCCAGGATTTGTCTTTTGCGATGCTGCGTATGAACACTGTCGACGTTCGGGTGGTTAGCAGTCCAACTCACTTCGCGCTTTGTGAAGTGAGATTATCAGTTTGCAATCTGATTACCAAGCTCGGCGATCAGACCAAAGACCACCTGATAAACTGTCAACAAATGGGCTCAAGCAACTTTTCTAGTTCAATTTATGGTAGCGATCGAAGTAGAGGATAACCTGCTGCTTTTGCCTACAAGCTAATTGTTTCGACATCGTTTCATACGTCTTCTTCTAGGTTGATACGACTGACGGCAGTGAATCCAGAAATTTACATGGAATGTGTTGGTCGCCATCTTCGTGAACGCAACTTTAGTTACGATTTATGATCCTAGCTAGGGTCTATCGGAGCACTGGTTCGCTCATCATTCAGGCGTATTTATGTGGAGCACACGAGATTCTGGCCGAATGTAAACCCCACTTCTGTGCGTTGTGGCGCGGCATTGAATTTCGGGATTTGTTCGCTTGAGACTTCAGTGACAACGATGACAGATATCCTGCTGACGCGCGGAAAGCAGGACAGCGGAGCATTCACCATACCTCTAGGATGACCCTGAGAAAACGTTCTGAATTCGGTTTCGACGGGAGACTCAAATGACTACACCCAAACCTTTCGCCTAAATGGTCTTATTCGATTTTAGTTCAAGTAGAGTAAAAGGTTAATGGAAACTCGGGGTCTGTGCCTGCCTGATGAGCCCCAAGTGGGACAAAACCAATCGTGGGCTGTCGAGGAGTTTTCTACAATCTTACTTGAAGTATATTACGTCTAACAAACTGCTCATTAGGTTGATGAAGAATATCATAAACGAAGGAGATTCAGCTGGGTTCCGGATGAGACTTCGCAAATACAAACTTGTATGCAAATGAGTGGGTTTATCGAATTACGTTAAGTCTAGTCACTTAGGTTGTTTTCTCACCGCCTATTTCTTCAGAAGTGGGACCTTTTTTATGGCAACTGAAGTGTACAGCATATATTTGCACATCCAGTGGGTGGTTAGCAGATATAGGTGAAATAATCCTACAGGAACTACACGGATTAGATTCACAATGCAAGGGGGATCCCTCACAATATGAATGTGTTTACCATGGAACCTGCTGGGTTGACGCTGGAATGATGGCGTGCATATAACAAAGACCTTAACAATACCGCCTCTGATTCTAGATTTCGTTTTCAGTCGAACTACAGTTCGCACCCCCCAAGTGAAGTCAGTCTATGTTTAAAAGCCGAAAACTGTACGGTTATTCCCTCCCGATTAGGAATAACCAGGAGTGGACATCTCGTGAGTTTCCTTATGGGGATTCGAGTTATCGAGCTTGCGGCTAGGCGTTGAACACTGTACGATTCGGTCATCGGTGGCTAATTAGCAAGCTGTTTAACTCGCCCCACCCCCCACAGGGGATGTATCCGTGCGGGTGGGACATCCTCCAGGTCTTCTGACAAGTTACCGACAACTAACCTGCCTCAACCTGTTTAGTCGTGAGCAACCATTGTCGACGTTTGATCTAAGGTCGTGACTAGCGCTGGTGATTTGTCGAAGGATGTGTTCTACTCCCGAAGCAGTTCTGCTTTAATGGATTGGTTCGGTACTTACCTCTAATGCAAAATTCAGAGACTGTCCGTCAATAACAATACCGAACTGTTGAGATGCATCAATACGTTTTGCCTCCTTCATACGTTCCCATTGGGCGTTCAAAGCGTCGAGACAAGAACGAAGCGATGTGTGTCGCGTAATTCGAGCCTCGCTCATTCCAACAAAAAAGTGACCCGCAGAATAGCTGATATTCACGGCCGTCTCCTCCTTGTCACCAGTGAGCACCCATACCTTGTAGATGTTGAAAGAGGGAAGGGGGAACATGTGAAAAAATCAGGCAAAGAAAATTTGATTTTTTTCTCCAAGTTGAAAACAATGGGATTTATTCACTCAAAAAGTGAACTAATGATGATCTGGAAGTCTACATAGGTTTAGATAAGTCCACTTGAACAGTCAGACTAGGCGAGGGGGTTCAAAAAGCGTCAGATAACGAGATTTTGTAAATCTTATGGCATAATATAACGTGGAATCATCCAATGAGGCCTGAAAGTTGAACACTGGAAAGAGTGTTCTTCGCTTGGTGAGCACGATCTATGGTTGTGATTTTATAAGGGGGAGCGATTTGTAATGGGAAATATGGCAAGTGTCTGAGAATGCATTATGCAAATTTTGAATCGTCCTGCGTGTGAAATTACATTTGTGTATCCTTTGATACATGTCAGTGTTCGATGGAATCCGACTAGTTTGGTAACAACTGAGATGAAACCGGAAAGAAGGAGAACGGTTTTCACACAATGCACATTTCTGTTCCCATGACGCGATGATGACGACCTTCATCATTTTAGTACCTTTACTTATATCAGCAAATGAATTTATGTTAGGCTATTTTTCTGTTGTGGTAAACGGAATCTCGGCACTTGACAAGTAACATTCTGCAATTGGGCTTCAAACTGAAAATTTTAGAGACTACTTTACTGCTCATAAGTAGATAAAATCTCGCACAAAAACTTACAACCTAATGGGGAGGACTGAGGTCAGTGGGGGACGTGGTAGCAGGACTGGGCTGTTAGTAGTTCTGTAGAAGCATTGCATTTCAGGAATATGTGGATAAGGGTGCATGTCGGGAACAGCCTTGCTCACTCCATGAACCTGAGCATTGTATTGTTCTCGACCTTAAAGAACTGACGGAAGATTACTGCAATCAGCAAATGGATATTTGTTAAGGGGTGAAAATACATGTTGTGGATCAGACCAACAATTTGCGTGCATATTCAACGCATTTATTCGGTTTCCAAAGTTACAAGTTTACTTCGTTACAATGGGTAGCACAGTGCCTCGTTTTTTGTTTACTTGAGGTTAGCAGCAAGGGTAAGAGAACGCTTGTACAGATGTAAAGTGCTTTCCCAATAAACTTAGAAGTCAACCAGACCATGAAAGTTGACGCATTTGGCCGGCCAATATCAGTGTCTGCATATGAAACCTGATCCCCTTAAGCTAACCAGATATGCAAGCCTGATTTTTTCTACCGTTTGTTGACTCGATGCAACCTGGAGTTCCCCTGGGGGCACCACAGATCCGAAAGAACAACAAACGACTGTTGTCCTCCTGAATCAGCTCAAGGATCACATCTATAGTTGTCCGTGCACCTTGAACGTAAGCCTGGCATTGCCTTGGCAAAGATTTCTTCTTCGTTCCGTCATCGTGTTCAGGAAACGATCCCCGCGTCTGACAGTAGTTAAAAATGCGCGGATTGTGTAGATGAACATTTTGGATCGCATTCTTATTCATTGGCAAAAACGAAATGGGCCAGAAACTTGCCTTATCCATCGGTCAGTGAGAGCAGCAAACCTGGACAGGTGTGGAATCAACCAATCCTCAGGAGGACCATAACCAACGTAAACCGAGCTTTATCAGTTGACACACATGGTCGACGTCACCTGTCTTCTTACTACAGAAGTTCGTGATATTACTGGGCCTTCATTAGCCCAAATTGGCCCAGTCGGGCGTTGAGAGCTTGGAAACGTGCCTTGCAGTTGCAACACAGATTAAAACACCGGAACGAGAGAACCAGCGCCAGGCCACTATGTAATATTTATTTTACTGTTTTTTTTAATACCAAGTTCCTGTTCAAAGTAAATTACCCTCACTTGACGTTCTTATTTTGGAAAGGTTCGGAAGTGTGAACATTGCTCAATTATGTCCCGGGCGACAGAATTGGATGAGAATTGTAGCAATTATCTAGCCGATACAATAGTATACGCCTGCGTTGCATGATTTCAACTCCATTGAATCAACATTCTAGTCGCTACCACACCTCAGCAGAATGTGTGGCAACACGGCACACACTAAGATGATGAGTCAGAAAAGAGAAAAAGGAACTGCTCGTAAGAAAATTGGCCGCCAAAACTCCAGGAGACGATCGTGAACCTACTTGAATGCCTGCTTCCCGCAATGCAGTGATCGTTTCCGGTACACCATCTTGTAACATATCTTCTATTCCTGTACAACCCACGAGCGTCAGATGGCTCTCAATTTTTGCATAGGCCGCAGCCAACGCTGCATCTCGATTATCCAATAGTCCCCGGGCTGTGTCAAGTTCTTGCTTCATTTCGTACCATTGCGCTGCCGAAATAAGTTTGGCGCCCATTACTAAGGTGCGAAGTCCGCTGCTAGCAAACTCCGTTACTTGATTCATTGCCTCCTCTGTGGTCATGCTGATTTCTGTCCGCAGTCTGCCAGAGAGACCACTGACGAGGGGATCAGTTGACTGATGGGGAACCGTGCTGACCTGCTGATCGGTTGCAACCTACGATGTGAAAAAGAGGCTGACTTTATGAGGTAGTATGCCAATATCTACTAATAAACCTAACAGTCTCTGTCTGATTAATGAAAACAGTGTAGGTAGTAATGAAATAGAGTGGAAGTCCTTTTCCACTGATCAATAAATGGCTTGTTTTTGTCCGTTGTGTGTACTTCAGGGTCTACTAGTTGATAGTATGTGTTCGCCAAAAATGGACGTATGCGACGCTATCAGATAACAGGGGAAAATACGGCGGCTGTCACGCCCAATTGTTAAGCCCACTGAATGCCAGGACCATCTAACGGCACACCCTGATGGCTAAATGAAAGGATTTATCACGTGGCCGGTTTCAACATTGATGCGCATAGTGAGATAAAAGGTAGCGAAGCTATTTAAACACGTGCATCGTTTTTTTAAAAATCTGAGCGCATTACAATCTTATAGAAACATTGGAGGTCACCGTAAGGTAATTCGCAAAGTAACTAGAAAGAACTTTTTATGGGCTTGGTTCTTAACCCTTGTAAAGGTATGGCATTAAACCGTAGAGGAAAAACTCCTTTACGGACGCATATCAAGCAGTAAACCCCAGTTCAGCTTGATTTATGGGCTAAGGAAAGGAAATGGCCTAGACGTCTCGTTTTCCTCTTGGTTTCATGAAGCCAGAACTTAAAATTCCGAGCACAATACATTACAAATGGGCTAACTGAACTCCACGTGTGAGTAACTAATGAAATCCGCACAGCTTCTAATCCAGCCTAGCAAATACCTTTGAGGGAGGGAAACTGAAAATCGGGTGGGATTTCCGATCAGTCAGTCGTTGGGAAAGATTACCCATGACAAGTTGGAAGCCAAAAGTGTAGCTAAACGTTTCCCAAATTACCCTACTGATGGATTCAGGGTTCGAAATGAGCAGAGTGCTTTTTCCATCATTTTCGCATTTTTATTCAGGCACTTTCATTCGAGTCCATAAGCAAATTGCCTACTGCTTGTCGATTCTTTCAAAGTGCGACGTTAAACTAACTCTACTGCTCATGGTACCCTGGTCACTCATCGTAACGTAGTGACATCGTGCCAGTTTCTACAGTTGACGATGGACGAAATCCCCGTCGAGATCTACTGACAAAGCTCAGGTAAACGCAAAACTGTTATTCGAGACTTGACCATATCTTTCTTCTTGAGGTTCATCTTACAAAGCAACTGATTTACACGTATGCGTAGCAATTCGCCGTGCTCTGTTACTGGGATTTGATGATCCATCTGGGCATTAGAGCAAATGACCTCTTTCCACTTACCCTGGGCAACATAGCTGTCTCTGCTCCCTTGCATAGTACAACCACAGGTGCTTCTTCGTCCAACTGGCTCCCCGGAGTAAATGGCTGGAGTACAACACTCATACATTTGCGCGTTGCGTCAAACTCCAGTACGTCCAAGAGTCGATAGCGCAGGGCCAGTCCATGGTCGGTGACAACCTAACATGCAGACAGAGAAAGATCATGAAAACTACCGTAATATGGTAAAACTGAAGTGCCTGGAGGCTGAAAGTAACAACAACTTTGGGATGAAGGAATCCAGAACCCTGTTGATTAGGTGGTCAGTAATACCTCCAAAAGCTACGTATCTTAGTGGATTCGTCTAACCTTTCAAGTGCTGGCAAGAGAGTCAGTACTGAACCGTTGGGTCCCTAGACTGCGCCCCCCATTGTATTCACTGACAATCATAAAATTAGAACTGAAAATGCCTGTTAAGTTACCAGAGGATCTAGCGGCAACATGAAGGTACTGAATGAATTCAGAATCTTCCAATTTGAGGAACAGCACACAACATCTACTTAAGAAATGTTTTTTCAAGTCGAAGAAGCATTTGTGCTTGTTTATACGTAATACACTACTCATAAAGTCCTTGAAAATTCTTCGACAGCCCACGACCGGTTTCATCCTTCTTGGGGCTCATCAGGTAGGCGCAGTCCTCGAGTTTCCGTCAACCTTATCTTCTACTTGAACCAAATTGGACTGATTTCGATAGATACACTAATTTGCAGCACATTCAGTTGCCCGGACACATCACAAAAGGGGGAGATTCAGCTGGGTTCCAGGTGAGTCTCTCGCAAAACCACATTGATTTGCAAATTAGTGTATTTCGCTAATTTCGTGCAATTTGGTTTCGAGTAGAACATAAGTTTGACGGGAACTCGGGGACTGCGCCTACCTGATGAGCCCCAAGAAGGATGAAACCGGTCGTGGGCTGTCGAGGAATTTTCAGCAACCTTATGAGTAGTGCATTGCGTATATACACGTATCGCGATATCTCGAATATCGTAGCAAGTGGAACATGAAGTGGCCTAGTCCAGCACATTCAGTTGCCTGGAAACATCACAAACGGGAGATTCAGCTGGGTTCCAGGTGAGTCTCTCGCAAAAAAAAAAAAAAACCAAATTGATATGCAAATGAGTGTATTTCTCGAAAACAGTGCAATTTGGGTTCAAGTAGAACATAAGGTTGACGGAAACTCGGGGACTGCGCCTACCTGATGAGCCCCGCTTGTTATTTTCACCCTGGTGTGATCGATTTGGTTCCTCCAATATCAAATCCGAAAAGTGAGCTCTTCGAGCCACCTGTTGAAAGGATATTCAAAACTGAAGTGCAAACGTATGGTGTAGCAGCGAAGTACAGAGAAAGTTTACTCCTCCGTACGATTTTCAACAGATCGTATCCTAACGATCATTTCTATTATCCATTCTGGTGCGTTGCATTGTTGTTCTATTTTTCTGCTCTTGCGATTACGTCTTCTTTCTCTAGTGATTTTTTCATCTACGGCTTCTGAACTAAAGTTACTCAGCAACATGAATGAAGACGACTGTGCGATGGTGAGGAATGTGGCTGATGATGACTAAGTTATCCTGCTGCCTTGTATGTTAGGAAACCAAGCAGGTTATGTTATATACCAACTTAACGACCACATTTGTAGGTCCGTATGAACTTATGATTGTTGTTCCAAAATACAATGTTTGCTTCCGAAGAGAACCATACCAGTGAGGCAACTTCCCTGGCAAGTGCAGAGTAGACATTACTCAACAGAAGTCAGTTGGGTTTCCAACCTCTCTAGGGGATCCATTCCCTAGCTCACTAGCCCGTCTACAACTTTGTTTTTCGAAAACAAGTTTTTATATCTAAAATGGACCATCAACACTGCAGAAAATGCAACAAACCTTGAATCTTTAGGGCCAGATAATAGTTTTGAATGACATTAGCTTTTGAAGCACACCAGCGCACCCGGTACTTTCAAAACAATCCCGGACTGGTTGCTCAAATTTAGTTCCCTATCCATAATCCCGACGTTCCACCCAAATGAAATTTTGCTCTTTCAGTGCTTCTACCTTGATTAAAAAATAATGATCATCTTATGGAGGGCTTGGCTCAAATGGTTAGAGCGCGAATTTACTGACCGAATTGTCCTTGGTTCGAACCCGAACTCTGCCTCTCGACTTCCCCTGTCTACACTTGGGCAACCTGGCAGTATCCCAGCCCTCGTACTTCCTTCGGGCGGCATCACCTTGTGGTTGATTATCACACAAAATTGACAGGCTACTTATTTATTTTGATGTATGATGATTTTTGCGTGATCTCAACTACAATGTAACAATTAAAAAGTATGCCTTAGTGCACTTTAAAAAAAACGGGAAACATATAGGTGTAAAGAGCCGTCAGCGAGTATCACCCTTTGTGAGTTCCACTCAAGATAAGCCCTGCGCACGATGAAAACTTGACTTGATTTGACTGTCTCATTAGATACCGACAATAACTGGCCTGTGGGATCGGTGGCATCTAGCAGAGTTCCGAAACACCATAGGAATTGAATGAGTCCTACTCGAGACTTCACACTACTCGGTGTGTAGTCGTCTGGACATATCATGGCTCGTCCTTACCATAATTCCGCCCCCAATTGTTAAAAAATGTCTCTTGATGGGCACAGACCAAGCTAATGTGGTGTGCAACCCAGTCAGCTCCAACTGATGGGTTTTGTTTTCTACCCCACTAACCTTGATTCCTTATCAGACACACCATTTCAACACCAAAAAGTTCCAGTCGGCCAAGTCCTGCCGTGCTGAGGAAAAAGAGCTTTGTAAGGTTCTGTGTATTTCATGTCGTTAGTGGACCGGTAGCGGCTATTACACATGTTAAGTTTAATTTCTTATTGTGGCCGACTCCCACGATGGTATAAACCTTTGTAAACCTTGTGAATATCGCGGTTTGCAGCGGTAGCAAGATCTGCCCGGATGTGACAACCCAATCCAGTTTGTGACTTCCACAGAAGTAAACTCGTGGGGACTTTCTATTGTAAAAATCACGCTTTTTTGCAGTTTCACTCAGGAATCTGTTTTTACTGTCCACACGGAGGTGGCTTTATCAGCATTTCGCACCATCCAAAGCACATTGGGGCTCATAAGAATGGAAAGGGGAAGTGCAATCAGTCTTTTTATGCATAAAGTGTTTGCTGACTCTGTAATAGAGTGGGGAGAGAGTGGCGATCCAATCTGTGTCTTCTAGTTAGCAGCATAAGGAAACGGAAACTGAAGCGTCGCTGGAATATCAGTATGAAAAAAACGGCCTGAGGACAAAAATGTGGACGTGGTTGAAGGAAATTTTACGGTGCGGGGAATGTGACCCATGTGATTTTTTCCTCTGCTCATCCTCAGCTTTAATTTACTTTGAGCTCACAATGTTGTTCTATTAGGGCTAGTCTAGCAACGGCCATTTTTACAACTCTCAATGTGCCCTACTTACATTTTTTCGAAAGGGATGGGTTTTTTTTATGGGCAGGAGCTTCCGATGCAGACGAACCCGAAAAGCGTATGGGATGTGGAAGGGGAATCTTGAGATTGGTCGTAAAAGTCTGGATAGTTTATCATTTGTTTCTAGGTGGCTAGACTAGTCCAGGTTCTGAAGTAATTCATCAGAGATTGGTCGTAACCTTCCGTCGCCAATGTGTCTGATCTAACCGTGAACATTCATCAACTGAATTTGATTATGACCACGGCTGCGGTCAATATGACTGGTTGAAAACTAAACGAATCTGTGCGAGTTTACGTCATCGATATCTAGCTTCAGCCCTGTTTTGGTATACTGCCAAATTCACGCGGACGCAAATAACTTTTGGTTCTCGGTTTGTCACGTGGTCCCTCAGGGTAGGAAAGATAGGTTTGTCCTCAAATGTCAATTGGTTTCTACCGAAATTGCGGAGTTATCTCGACACACACGGACGAATCGCAAGACTATTTGAAATGGATTTGAAATGGGTAATGAAGGCGTGCAAAAAACGCCTCACTGGACAGCTTTTGACAACACATACTCCCGTCTGCTAACAAAATGGAATGTCCAGGTGGTTTGAAAAAAGTCGGGATAAAACTGAAGTCTCGTTTTTTTTCCACAGCAGTGTCTTATGAGCTTTTTAAATGTTACAATGGGATTGAATAACCAGGCCCCGTTTGCTTGGTTGTTGTCATGACGAAATGAGCAGTAGGTTGAATGAGCATCAGCTTTGTTCAGCCTGAATACCATGACAACGGATTAGGCTCACCCTTGTCTTGTCCCAGAGTTAGGACAAAGAATTCATAGAATACAATAAAAGAATATCCAGTTGAGTTTATTTCTAGGCTATCGGTGCTAAATAAAGCAAGGATCATCGCGTTAAAGCCAGTATGCCAGACTTAGATTACTTTGCAAGTGACTGCTGTCAGGACCTTCGACTGAACCGTACCGATACAGGGTCCACATGACCAACTTTGCAAAGTTGACAAAATATACTGGTCAAAACCCACTTGGTGGCAAACAAAGTCTAACAACAAAGGGAACTTCCAGACGTGTCTGTTTGTTCCGCTCACACCTAACTGAACTTCTCTTTTTGCGCTCTCCAACAACGTACACCGAGTTTTCTTGGGAATCTCAGCGATATCTGCATCTGGTCCATAAAACGAACCTGCCAATCGAGCTGAAAAACATTGTCAGTTAGTCCGCAGCAGACCCTCTTGAAAGTCGTGGTTGCTGGTCCCTCTATTTTGGGTCTTTTTGGATACCCCGTGTGTGGCAGCAGAAAATCGTAAATAGCTATAAAGGAACTATATGTTAAAATTCGTAGCCGTGGTCAAGAAAGTCGCACTGTGTTCGCCAAGAAACAAATCCTCCTTCCTCCAATGAGGCCAGGTAAATGAACGTGACTCGAATTTAGCCTGTCCAGTTGACGTTGCTCTTGTTACTGCGTACCTGCTCACCTGGCTGGCCCCGGTCCTATGAGATTTATCACAAGACTACCATACACAAACTCTGACTTCGAAGTTTGCGCGAATAAAACTCGAATAACATTTTCAGCGTGAACCACGAAACAGGCAATGCATTCGCCATTAGATGGTCATCGATTCTGGGGTACAGAGAAACTTTGGTTACCGAAGCAACTCACCTAAGAAGCAGTGCGGTCAAACAAGAGCCCAGTTGACAGTTTCATTTGAGTGGGTTATAGTACAGTGTCCACTGAGGAATGATATCGTGCATCATTCGGTCACAACCAGGATTACGACTGAGGGGGGAGACTGGTGTGAATGACTCCAATGTGTAGAAGAGTTTGCCTTTCACCCAAGATCCCCAAAAAGATGAGTTATTTGAAGCATTTTGTCCTCATTAGGGCACACAGCTGCGTATTAAGAGTTCGGCCATGTTATCCCATCATAAATAGTTTAGGGATGATGGTCTCGGGAGTGCGAGTCCAGCCACAGGCTTGCATAACCGAAGAAGTTGGATTTAAACATAATCTTCACAGTAACCGACTGCTTGACAATTGAGATAATCAGACTACTGGATAGTAGTGAATCTAAAAGCCTCATTACAAGATGTCCAAGCAAAAAATTGTACGCCCTTGATATGGGCACGTAAACTTGCTATGCAAGTCTTCCGAGATGGACGTTTACTTTAAATTATTATTATTTTTGAGCTGCTTATTTAGTTGGTCCTACCTACTCAACTTTTTAGCATAGACTGGCTTCTCATAGAGGGTGAAGTCCTGAATGGAAATTTCCGGCTCTCTACAGACTACCCACAGTTTATAAGTAGTTCCGAATTAAAATAATTCCGCAAGACGAATAAAACCATCATGAGAATTCCTCACACAGGAGGCTAGTTGATGAGTGGTCAAGTAGTGTGGTGTCTTTGACTGAGGGATGAGTGGCACTATATCCCATCTTAGCGCGGGTTACTTACTCTGCTGCCCAGCCACTCGTGGTCGTAGTGCGTTTGAGTTTCGTGAGAAACGCATTGCTGTTGATTCTCGGTAAGGATGTAGCAGTCGTCTCGGCCTTTCAGCGCAAACCGCTTTCATCGGCATGCTAAGATCTCAATCGGTCCTACATAGTTAGCGCGAGAACTTCACAAAAAGACCTTTATATTCTAGCCGCTAAAATGCTGCCCCGTTCAACCTATAGAGTGAACGAAGTTAGCGTTGTCAATTATTGTGAGCTTGAAGGGCTCTATAAAGATTAGAAAGCCGATGAAATACGCATACCTGCATGCGAATCAGTGGGTTATTTACAGATTATTATGGGAATCATACCAACGAGATAGATAAAAACTGGATAACCACCACTCAAACCGGTCATTTTTCAAGCTTTTGTTTTCAGTTGCCCCGATGTTTTTGTACGAGCATGGACTTACGAAACTTGGGAATCAAAAATTGCAATCAATCTAACACGAGACTGCAAAGGTCGAAAGTCGGTCACGACTGTCACCAGTTGACTTCCTAGTTATGAGTACAACTATTGTGGTAGTATGGTAACTCTAGTTGAAATTGTTCGCCGACTCGACTACAATCGTTTCATCATGTGACCAAAGAGTGATGGGTCAAGTCGAATCAGTAACGAAACAACTTGTCATTACTCAGTTGGAAAGAATTCCGTGAAACTGGGCAATAAGACTCTGATTAAGTTTAAGAAATATGGTTTAAAATGATTTTTTTCCATTTTCTAAAGAAACCCCACAGATTATAAAGTAGAAAAAATATTACGATATTCTTTTACTCAACTGTTTGCGCTCTTCCAGACAACACGTGCTCCCAGATAGATTATTGTTTGAATGGAATTGTAAGGCAGCTGATTTTGTGTGGAAAATACTTTCTCGAAAGGTTTGACGAGATTTTGGTTACTGACAGCTGATCAATGTTACCTCGAGCCTTCAGGCACTAAAAGTCCGAAGTAAGGGAATTCTCGGGACTTGATGTATGCCACGGAAAATTGCATGGATAAGACAGTAAGATGACCCAGTGGTAAGCCAGATTTAACTTGGAAACATTTTTCAGCGTAGTGTACCTCCCACTGGTTCGGCCAACCGTCATTTAAGAAGAGACTATTGCTACCCAATTTAGAGTGGATCTGGAGAACGATTATCTCATGTAAGCTAGGAACATATGAAGTCGTTCGAACCACTCTCTCGGTGTAGCTGCTGTAGGACTAAGGTTTCAAGAAGGAAACATTGTGCGCTGAGCCTGGTACGTATGAAGAATCAATCTATGGCCGATAGAACCGGGGACCGCATTCCCAAAATCAAATACAACGACTGTAGTTGAGACTGGCGACCAGAGAATAACTTGATATCAGAACTAACAGCGCGTGATAATGATCAGATCACCAAGAAACAGACGAACGTCGGAGCCGAGTCGAAGGATCAGCAAATGAGGGCCATGCATTGTACACAAACGAAAACTAGAATTAAAAGTTTTGTGACGGGAACTATGATACATACCATAGCACCCGGTGGTTGCGATCGTGGAAACAGTCAATTATCCCAAGTTTGAAGAGAATAGAAGGAGTTAAATTGGCGAAGTTGTTGACAGCGGTATTAGATCATCCAAGTTACAACATGAGGATGTATGACTGTCCATGACGGGTTTTCACTGACAACGTAATCATTTGATGAAGTGATTTGAACTGGAGGAGCAAGATGCCGAGACAGACACAAATTGGTGCCAGATCCTTTAAACTGTCGTCTGCAGTACATGGTCAAAACAGCAAAACCTTCCAACGAATACGGTACATTGAATAGGTGTTTTGACGAGTTACTTCTTGTTGACTGGTTCCACTTCCTTGTTTAAATGCAGCCAACCTGGTAGCCTATTCGCTTGACTCGACAGGGCTTTTGTGTCAGGGGCGAGATGGTTCAGTGATTAGAGCGCGAATTTACTGACCGAAATGTCCGTGGTTCCAACCCGACCTCTGCCTCTCCACTTTCCCTGTCTAGGCTTGGGCAACCTGGCAGTATTCCAGCCCTCGTGCTTCCTTCCGGTGGCATGCAGTTAGGCACTGAGAAGGTGCTACAGCTGAACGATTTTTTGGTGAAGCAAAGAATTACGAAGTTTGCACCACAACCTGAGCTTTTCCCCGTTGATTGAAAGAGAAAATGCGTCGATATTCCCTGCTAAGACTTTACCGATGAGATTAACCAGAAGCACATAGGCATGGCACCCCGTGGAGTGCCAGCGCGAAGTTACTTTTTAAGCGCAACTTCCTAGTGACATCTCTGTGGGCATCACATGATAGCTCTCCTACGATATTTAACAGTCACTGATAGAGCAGCTGGGTATTTTTCAATGAAGCCGATCTCATTCGGAGCATCAAAACTGAGAGTTGATGAGTACTATAAATATCTGCAGACTTTCTGCAGATGAGCTCCGCGGGGAGGAACGTCTGCGGGGAAATATCCGATCGGATTTGAATTCCACAAATTGCTGGTTATCACACTGACACACCACTGTTTTTGGTTTTAAAATCCAATCAGGAAAAAGGGTTGTATGTACCCTATGAGTGGTTATTTGAAGGCGGGATTTGTATTTTGCCTTCACTCCATTCAGGTAGTTTCCTTCACACAGGAAGCGAGCAGCTTCACCTAGTTCAACCCTCAGCGTCCAGTCAAATGGGGCAGAAACTTTGGTAGAGAGTGAGAAGTGCATCGATCGAAGTTCGGTAACCGTTGTTTTATTGTTCCGCACAACAACTTGCCTTAACACATGTATCCTGAACACTAATTTTCAAGTAGTCACACCTGAGACAACTTCACATACTAATAAGACTCGTATGTATGCTGTATGCACATGCCAGCTTGAATTTCACTTTTTATTCCTCAAAAAAACGATGTTTAATCACTTACTTACATTCGACGATCAGGTAACTTCAATACCGTAGAGTGAGTCAGCATACTTCTTCTCAAACAAACATGAACTCTGGACCCCCGTCCTGGTCAAACAAATCACTAGCTAACAAAACCGAACGATAGCGAGAGCGAAGTACCTTGTTTCTGGAAGGGTACTGTTTATTGCGAACTATTTGTAACTGGATTTCTGGTTCCATATTATGGCATGGCAAGAATACATCTGTTTAAAACAAGCAAACTGTTATTGGTCGGTATGCTGCAGGATACTGCTTCCGTCTCATCGTTCCCTGTGAATTAGCAAGCAGACACCGAGGGCTTCTTCTGTTTGCCGCCTTATAGTGCTATCACCTTTCATCTCGCTTCTCAGACTTGTCGATCTTAAGCAGAACCAATTTGAACAGCCAATGATCTACCATTTCGACCACCAGTGTTCGATTTCACAAACGGGGATCTTCTCACTAATCCCCGTGCTCACACTATGCTTCATGATCAAAGCTTCTACCTCCCTAACAATTCTATCCCTTAATATCGATGCCACGCGAAAAATTGCTATCCTTGTTATACTTTTAGGACTCAGACACTGTTTGGAGTGTGCTTTACTAGTGCACATTTAATGTCACGTTGTCTTACAAAATCTCGAGCAAATATACTACTGAACAGCTACTTATGACTCTTTCATAGTGTATGCTACTTTCGTGAGGAAAGTTGTGCGTTCGACTCATGCTCAGGAGGAGGGGAGCACATTCTATAAAGAGACGGTTGTCTGCGTGGTCATCTTTTTGTTACAACCAGGAATACAGGTAGTCCTCTATCCGGTGTATACATGGCTAGAAGTCCCGCACTAAGGTTGGGATGGTCGCTGCATCCTGCGTTTAGTTCCATCATCTTACTGAATGTCAGGTTAATCCCTGCTTTGCCACATCCAAATTCGGTGCGTGAATCTGCATCCAGACGCTCCTGACCCCACATCACTTGATATACAGTATGGGACCGCGTCAGGAGGGACCTGTGTGGCAGGACCAGTATACGTCTGATTTCAAAGTTCGTTTCCCTGCGATCGTTATCCTCTCTTTCATTACCAGACAGGTTGGTCCAGCGGCGAATGAACTCTTCTGTCTATTCATGTTACACAAGATAGTCCACGAGGCCACCACTCTGTTACATCATGACCCCCCGGCGTTGATGATTGCATGCTCATCTGAAGATCCTGACAGGAAGACTGAGTTTGTGACAAATAAATTAAGCAGGAAGAGGCTTAGTTGTGTTTCGACTAGCAAGCCTCTCCGTGCATCACCGCAATTGTAGAGGAATCATGTGTAGACTTGTGTAGACTCAGCACGAAGCTGATCCAAAGTTTACGCGGAATCCCTATACGATTTTCTTGTAGTTATTGACGCCCATTAACGTGTTCATTTATGAGTCAGCCTTTGCAGCAATCCCTTGCAAGAAAATTCACGTTAGATGCCTTTCATACATGACTCATGGCATTTTAAGAGTAGTGCCTGAGACGCTGTGAGATTAGGGGCGTTTTCGGTAGGCAGTGAACTGTAAGTCCTGACTGGTAAGTCAATCAATCTTCACAATCAGGACGGTTATTGGGTCGTCATTCGCTTGGTTGGGCACACCAAACACATCGCTCAAGCGTGAGCACGTTCGCCTGTTCAGACGTGAAAATTCAGATGCGTCCAAAGTGTGTTGGTGGATTGGTGGTAACACGCTCGCCTCGCATGTCAGATGTCCGGAATTCAAATCCCGCCACGGCCATTTGATATGCACTGCTAATGACTTCTAATAAGAGCAAAACTCGAGTCCAGTGCTTCCCTTTGGTGTGGACTCACAAGAATAATTAAGCCAGGACAGGAGGACGACTGTTCAAACGAGAGTGATGTGAATATGAACTGTAGCTTAGCTGAATAACCAAGTTGAGACACCATAGCGTCATGGAAAGAGTGAGAAAACACCCAGTAGGTTCGAGGTCTTGTTTGCTGTCAAACTAAAGCTATTCGACGGAAGTATTAAACAAGCTCGGAGGCCACAAATTTCCGAGACAACCAGGGACCTCTTCAACGATGCAGAGGTAAATGTGGAAACAAGAAAACTATGGTGGATTATCATCATCTCCATCGACGGAACATCATTGTTCAGCCTTGATGCTTCGCTGCCGTACAAACAATTGATTTCATAGGTTCGTTGTGAAGAAAAGAGTAAAAGTGAAAATAGCGCAAGTCTAACCCCGGTGAGTAGTAATCAGACTCGCAGCGATCGACTGAGTGGCACAGTGAATTTCATTACCGAACAGGATGTGAAGAAACTAAGGAACAAATGTGGTTGCCTAAAACCGCAAGATGGAAGCTGAGGTAGATTCGCAGGTAGAGGACATGAGATTGCAATTCACCGATAGAAGTTGTGAGATGTTTTATCCCTGGAGATGAAATACCATGGAGTACTGCTGCGACCATGTTTTAGCTCAGATAGCTAGAGTCTCTTTGGCTGATCTCCCTAGTGTTCCCTTGTAGGTTGTCTAACAACATGTGTACAGCTGATCCGGACACAATCAAGTTGCAGGTAACCATGTAGGCTGGAAAAAATGGACTATCCAAATGCTGACCCACTTCCTTGTCTGCTCAGCTACTTTGGGCTTAGACAAACCAAATTAATCTAGAATAAAGAACACACAGAAAAATCCATCAGCAAGCAAATTAAATCACGTGTCACTAACTGACCTAAGTTAACAGTCCAATGCTAACGATGATGGTTCTGCATGCAAGCACTCTCGGATAGCGCTTGGCTGAGCAGCGTGAAAAGATGTATCTTTGAGAAAACGAAGCATAACGTCCCATCCCATAAGAGATCATAATAAACCGCAAAACTATCATTATTCCTAAAATTAGCTTCACAAGCTTGAAAGCTACAAGTCTCTCCCGATGTGGTTTACGTATTTCTCGACAATGACCACTCACATTTCTATTGGGAAGTTCAAACCAACAATGTACTCAACCAAAGTAACGAGCTGTTCCGTCAGTTATGGTTTTAAAATATACCTATAAGTTTCTAGCTGGTTATTGTATGTTCCCCGACCTAAGTTGCAAATTTCTGATTCACGGTTTCACAACGAGGTAGGTTAGGAACGAATTCCCAGAATGTTGTTTGGTATGGCATTCGAGTGCAAAAGAATTTTGGGGTAAAAAGCAACAATATGACTGGGAGATGGAGTGCCATTATTGATTTCGCCCGTAAAAAGTAAATTTGAACGATCAGCACGTTTGAAAGCCCTTAGGGTGACTTCCACAATATTTTCACAACCCACTGCTTAATAGGACATCAGTTTTGTAACCAAGACTTAAAAACGAGCCAAAACATTTGGTAGTGAAGAGAACAAAGACCACTCACTCTTCCCAATACGTGCTACAATTCTCTAGCTTGGGACTGGGACGTAAAATGGATCATTTAGACTCTCCGGGAGTTCGAGCATTGCCGTCTGAACTAGGGTCCCACTTAACCAAACCTCGGAGTTCAGGTTGAACGGCAGCTATGCGCAGAAAGAACTCCACGGCTAAACAACTCGGCACTTTTTTCTGCGGAGTATACTTCACTGTGTACCATGTTTAGTTATTTATTCATTTATTTATTTGGGCAATTTCACAAACTAATAACTGGGCCAAGAATTACGGACTGTTAGGAAATAGAGCTTGGGGATCCGAGCCTATGTAGGTAGCCAATTGGTGTTGTTTGCATCTTGCTGCCGTTTATTTCGTCGTCAGCCTTGAAAGCACGTTGAGAACAATCACCAGTTTTCTTGTAGGATATGAGTACGTGTTGTATGATCTGTTGACACGGGAGGTGGACGTTCTGAATAGGTACGACAATCCATGTTGTGATAACTGACTATTTGGACCAAGCATTCACACCTGATTCTTAGTTCGTATGTACTGGCTGAAAGTCTGAATTTTCAACTTTGTGGGGCTCGATTTTCTGTTTGCCTTTCTCCCTACCGAGGAAGACCCCTTGACATGTCCCAGTCCCACTAGTTTGCTTACATGATGGGACACTGGATTAACCCAAAGGAAGTTCCATCTGACAAGCAGTCACTCGAGAAACCAGTCAACACACGTGGCTACTTGATGCGACTTACTGTGACTGAAGTTTGAGTGGTGCTATATCCTGTCTTTGTGCTACTTAATCACGCTGCTTATCAGCCGCTTGTGGCGTGAAGGTTGAGGGCTTGGAACCACACTTGAATTTTGTGGCATGCGTACTACTGACGATTCTCAATAATGATGAGACAGTTGTACGCTGTTTCTCGGCTTTTCGCTGGCCTACTGGTCGCTCTACGAGAAGAAAACTACAACTTCTTGCGGAAGTAATTCGTTCGTCACACTTTTTGTTGACTCATTAATCATCTTCAACAGAGTATATTTTTGGCTAACCGGCATTGAGTCCAGTCACTTTGGAAATTTACCGTCAAATTCTCTTTGGCGGTCTACGGTAACTTTGGTGCACAAAAGAGAAGCGGAACAAGCAGAAAAAAGATAACTTTACAACCATATGACAAGAACTTACATGTATTCCGGATTCATCCACACCATGGTAAACCACGCCCAAATCGCGTGTCGCTTCAACGAAAGCCTTTTCATCAGGTGAAGATGCCTGATTAGAATGGAAGCAGCGGACATCCAGATTAGATTTTCACTAGTTCCCAGTGATATTCAGTTGTTACTTTCTGAATTCGTTTTGTAAAACAGACTGCTGTTTTGTTTGCTTCCGAGAAGGGCGTATTCTTAGACACACTTTTCAACTCTCTTGATTACATCATCATACAAGAAACTTCAGTCGACCAACAGTGTCCAGTGCAGCTAGGATGGCCTTCAGGGAGAGTGTAATATATCCTTAACTTTGATTTGATAAATACAACGAAGGTTTACTTGACTGATTGCAGTCAACAATCTAGCAGGATCAATACTGCCCTGAATGCTGCAAATGTGAAGTCTACTCACTCATGAGCTGTGCACTCGATTTGATTCCTTCTTGTTGCCTCACTTGATGAATGGGTGACTAACTTAGGGCGCATGCAACGATGATGTCACTGCAAGCCGAAATATACTCCAACATAAGACCATGCAATTAAAAAACAACCAAAGTACGTCAGCCTCGCCAGTAAGCCCTGTAGACTAGACCTCTTTTGGGAATCAAAGGGCCAAGGTTTTTAGAATTCCAACTTCAGTGGAGAGCAGCGTAAAGCTGCATTAGATGGTCCGGTTTTCAGTGGCTAACAGACGTAATTACGCGACTGTTCGTTTAAGAAGGCTGTATCTGAAAAAAACTGTCAATTCGACGAACCCTAGTAAGGCGGGCAATCTATGCAAATTTCAGAAACGTTGAGCCCTGTTACATGAATTTATAAAGAGCCGGTTAAGAACAAAACAGGTTCTATCAGAATACTTCGTGTTCTTTAGTTGCATTTCAAGGTATTCTTGAAAATTCCGTCCAACTGAAGGTCCGGCTTAGAGCGAAGCTGTCGGCAAGAAAACTTGGTTATCTAGTCAGCACACGGTTGCATACAGATTTTACAAACGAACAGATTCACAAACCGGATGAACGCAAATCATCCGACCGAAAAGGTTGTTGAGCCATGCTAGATTGCTTATACCTTCCTCTAAGTGGGGAAAACCACCAATCGGCGAGCTTTTATTCTAGTTGCTGAAGGAGACAACTCTTCACGTGAACTCTCTTTCGCCTCGTCTACTATGTGATCTGTGATGTGCTTTGTGTTTTTAACTAGGTGTCATTCTGATGTGTGAGGACCTACATTGATCAGTTTTGTTCAAGAACACAGCTTGGTTGTTGTCGGTGGAAGACGCAAAAATTCCATCGTTTCACAAACGGATTACAAAACAAACTGTGTCTGGTCACAAACATGATATAACCTTCATGGGTTGAGCAGTATTCTATCCAGTTTGCTCTGTCTATCAAGTGAAATCACAGGTGAAATCGTTAGTCATCCGTACGGGGGCTTGTTTGCTCATGCCTTGGTGTCATGCTGTAGATCTGGAGTTTCGTCTATTCCTACACGATTACTGGGTCACTTTGCGCGCAGAGATGATTCACATCGCAAAACGACTGGTTTCAAAGACAGTTTCCAAACATCGAAGCCACAAAGTTTAAATTGCAGTCTGTGTAACCTGTTTTCTACTTGAAAATGCTGCTTAGACCAAGATTCCTTTTATAGCTTGGCTATTGCAGAATGAATGAGTAGGCAGACTTACAAGCAGATTAAAGCAATGTATACGTGCACACTATTAGTTTGAACAGTTTATGTTGTCATGTGATTGTATAGTAGTCTGGCACGGCTCGTCTAAAATAGAAACTATTGTGAAATAAGTAATGGTCTGCTCAGTTAAACTGGGATGATGATTTCAGTAGGCCTAGCCAAGTTTTCATGGCTGAAAGGGTCATGTCAGACTATTACTGTTGGACGCATCACACTACTCATAAGAATCTTGAAAACACTTCGACAACCCACGATCGGTTTCGACCCCCCTTTGCGGCTCGTCAGGTAGGCGCAGTCTTAGAGTTTCCGTTGACCCTGTTTTCCAGTTGAACCCAAATTGCACAAAACTTGCCCAATATTCTCATTTGCATGAAAAGTTAATTTTACTCGGAAACTCAACTGAATCCAACCGAATCTCTCATTCATAATCATCCTCTAGTTTTCGCAAGCCAAACCATACGTGTTCCGCTGTTACTTCTTGCACTGTTTATCAGATAGAAAAATGCAGAATAAAAACACGACAGCCCATACCGATTGAACAAGTTGGTGACTGGAGTCGTTTGATATTGCCGATTCGTTCATTTAAGCTGCTGACGAAAGGATAAATACAACCATCCAGCTCTCTGCAAGCCTTGTGGATGAAAGATGCAGGGAAACTCTAGAAATAGGTGGCTGAATAAAACGGAGGTTGGAAAAATTCGGCAGCTTCTCACTGCAGAGAACCGCAAGTCGTCTTCACCGGTCCTATTGTCAGTGATGATGATGATGATGATGATGATGATGATGATGATGATGATGATGATGAGACTCTGGATTGGACTAACTCCAATCAATGTATTGACTGATCCCTCGTTCGCTACGTAAACAAAAATCCCTCCCTGAGCCCCGAACAAGTCAGCCAATGGCTTCACAAAAGGCACTGCAAATGTCGACTCTGGTTCATGCTTTAGCTTGTCAGGCTTCAATTCCTGCTCGTATGCTTTCACATCAAGACCTCCGATGGAAGAGTGTATGTAGGGTGTAGAAGACCGAATTGGTAGCTCAGATCGCGTGGGCGACGACTGAGTTGCTCACCGAACCTAACAGTTTTTTTATTGCAAACCTTTGGTCGATGCGCTGATAATGTCACATCAAACTTCCGGTATTATCAACAACAATGCGGTTTTCCAACAAAAAAGGGTGATTAGGTTAGAAGGACTGCTTATCTGTTAATATCTCACGCCCCTAGCCTTGAACCATAATACATTTGGATCGTTGAGTTCCGTTTTAAACAACGATACGATGTAGTTCAACAGGGAAGTCCATTTTGATCACGTTACCATGAACTCGCTGAGGATTTGTACTATTGGGCATCAAGTGTAGCACAGCCAATCTATTTTTCAGCTCCCAGCTTTGTTTTGATACTATATCACTAGGTGTATGGGAAAACAATACTTAAATCAGTAAGTTGAATTGTTGACTGTCAGTTTCCCTAAAAAATAATAGTAAACATAAGTAGGAATGTAATACAAGCTGTGATAGCCTGAAACGTTACTACAGCCACTATGAATTGAAGGTCACGTGTTCAAGTAGAACATAAGGTTGACAGAAACTCGGGGACTGCGCCTACCTGATGAGCCCCAAGAAGGGCGAAACCGGTCGTGGGCTGTCGAAGAATTTTCAGCAACCTTATGAGTAGTGCATTACGTATAAACACACACATACGTTTGACCCCACAGATACTCATATGCACATCTATCCTTGAGAGCAAATGGCTTAGCAGTCACAAATGACGTGTGACATTTTGTCCAGGACCTAAGTAAAAAAAGGTGGAAATGGCTGGCAGAAATGACATGCTAAACGACAAGAGTTTGATTGTGGTTGAAACCAGTGACCCTGTCAAAGTGCGAGTTAATCACACTGCTTATGAGCCGCTCCTAGCCGAAAGGTGAACTGGTCAAACTACTAGCCGGGAGAGCGCGAGCTCGAAATTCCCTATCGAATTTTCGTGAGATCCGCACCGCCGATGATTCCTTGTCAGGATGAAACAGCTGTACAATGCTTCTGGGCTTGCCAGCATAGATTGGCTTCGTTCAAAAGGACACTACTTCAACTGGAAGTTCCCAAACCTCCTTGATCCACTATCAATGAAACGATTGAAACTAGCTAAGGAATCCAGGATGATTCTGCTCTATGGCGGGAGCCTACGGACTCAGCGTGCACGGCTACTTGCTACTTGGTGAAGCGAACGAAATTCAAAGCAGTGTCCCCTGTGAGGCTAGCAAATAAAAGCTGCAGGATTTGATAAGTGCTTATTTGGGTTGGTAAATTGATTCGTATGTTCAAATGAGATCTCACTAGGCAAGTGAACTTTTTGTCCTGAAAACCCGAACAGCTGTATCAATCTTGTTTGCAGTCATCAACAGCGTATAGTCTACGAACCTCTCGGATAATTTGTACTCGGAACCTTCCAGTCAGTAGATGAACACAATACAATTTGGCCACGAGTGAGACGAACTTGTAATTGGTTAGCATTATTCAAATACGTTATTGCGATATTTCTGTTATTGAAGTTTACGGTCATAACGTTGGAATAGGCGCATCAGGACGTTTTCCGACACTCCAAAATGATTAAAAAAACACGTCCAGCACTCTTAGCTGACAGAAGCTACCAAAATGTCGTCAACGACGAAGAGCAGGAGGTTTTTTGTTCTCATAAAACAATCAACCGTGCAACTAGTAACCTAGTTTTAGTAGCTATAAAAATTAAAAAAAACAAAGTTTAGTTGGGAAAAATGTGTGTGGACCAGATGCTTTTTTGCAGTGGAAGATGGACAACTAGCAATATATATATTTCGACAATATTTTGTCTACCGGTTACCTAGGAAGCTATCGGTAACCAACGGCGAAACAAACTGACAATAAACATTTGGACGGAAATATAAGGACCAATAGGATAGGTAGTTTCGGTCTGTTAACATCGGCGCATTCATTGCTGCATAGAGAAAATACACGCAAGGGAAGAAACAGCATGAAATCAACCAAAATTCTCTTACATCCGCAAAACCGTCCCCAGTCAGACACGCCCTCCTGCATTCTATCGTGTAGAACCGTTGTGAAGATTAAAACAACTATTCTTTTCGGGCAATCAAGCATCCAGCTGAATTTAAGTCAGGTCACGGGTGAAAGTTTTGGAATCTATGGTGCGTCTAGTCTGGACTGGACTGGACAACTTTCTCCCGAGTTCGGTGACGCTATTTTAGCTGATTCTAACGGAAAGTTATAGACCCCTCCTTCCAGGCAAGTATTATCAGCCACATATGGTCTGCGTTGTTCACAGGGAAACGCGGCTAGGTGTCCCGGAATAGAGTTGGCCTCGTTCCAAAAAGGACTGTCCTGGAAATGTGTGCTGCTCACTGTAAGCAAGGTGATTAGGTTTGCATCAGTTTACTTGTCTGAATTTAAAGCTCGTCCCTTTTTCCTGTAGGTACTTTGGACAGTTCAATACCTCCAGGCTTGATTTCCAAATTCGACTTACCACAAACCGGACACAACAACTCATGTAGTGCCTTAACTAATGAGTTCCACCATATTTGGTGTGTTTTCCGACCAACAGTGGGCGGAGATTGTGAACTGAATGGCACATCTGGGCTAACTGCACCATTAACCCACCTTTTCCGAGAGCAAGTGTGTTTGGATCACCCAGGCCAACCAATTCTAGAGGACAAAACATTTTGGCGGGTACTGTGATTCAAGGGTCACTTGGTATTTTCAACTTCAGATTCTTTGGGTATTGAGAAACGGGTATCCAGCTATATGTTGATAAACGACACGAGTGATGGGTTTTATTGCGTTGTGAAGCTCAGTTAAACGAGACCCACAGACTTCGGTGTCTGTTCAGAGGAAGTGACACTAGACCATGCAACACTCTCCATGTTATTACGTTGTTTAGCAAATGCGGCAACTGGTGATTTATGAAAGGGTTGAGTACCGCTATTGTCATTTGCCTGCCATGTTAGTTCGAAAAGTTGGTCGGGGAACGATGTAAAGGGGTTGAGTGCATGCACCAGATTGGTGATCATCCTCCGGACCGTCGGAGTCTTCAGAGTCCTACGTTTGTCTGTGGAGTGAGTTCGAAGGATATAAAATGGTTTGGGCCCTGTGGATTGTTGTTCCTTGGTGAAAATGCCTGTGAATGCACAGCGGATTTACTAAAGGAAACGGTCCGAAGTAGGCGGAACCAAATGGTAAATAACTCAACACCATCAGACCTGTTGAAGTATGAAGGTGTCCTAAGAATATAAACAGAATCTGTACAGTCCCTGTGTCCATGCATGTCGAGATTTTGCAGCACTATGTGCGTACTGTCAACGATGACTCGATGGTTCTCAGCTAGTGCATGGAATGCGATAGCTGAACCAGATGCCATTTTCATAAAGGAAACTACTCACAAGGTTGCTGAAAACTTTTCGACAGCCTACGACCGGTTTCGCCCTTCTTGGAGCTCATCAGGTCTCGTCAACCTTATGTTCATTTCGTTGGCGCTCCCCGAAGCAGCTCGAGAGTTGTTTGGTTGAATCGAACTTTCAACTGTCTGTTGGTTTGCCCAAGTGGTCGACCTGCTTCATCATACAACGGCGAATCAGGCATGAGAAACCACACGTGACACGGCATCTCAATCCCAAGGTCAAATGTGTAGCATGCACACATACAGGCACAGTTGAGAGGATGCATACGATATTCACACCAGTCGCAGAACAGATGATAGGCTCTGGCCAGCCACCTTAGACGTTTCAGTGTTAGTCATTTGTTCCCTGATAAAGGCCACCCTCAAGAGTCATTTAATAAACCCTCTGTGTAGTCACCAGCATTTTCGCTAGCCTACACTTACCCTTAAAAGAACAGACTGTGAGGGGCGAAAGATATGTTTGGCTCCTCGTGTGGATGGTTTGACAACAAAGTAATAGAGTCATGGAGTGACCACTCTTCGAGGGCTCTCTGAGTTTGTTGAACATGTAGGACGTGGAAGGTTCCATGAACTACAATCTCTCACTCATTTAATTTGCGAGACCTACTGAACAGACCGTCTGATGACCGGCTTTGTGTGGGTTCATTACTTATTTAGGTTAATCACCAGCTTTGAACGTCTGGTATAGACGAGAGAGTGTGGAAAGTTGCCCCAAATAGACCATACATAGTATAAGACGTCAGGTTTCTGGGAATAAGGTTTCGATCGATTTCATTAGTGACCACATGGAATATAACCGCACACAGACATCACGCCGTCGTGGCTTGCGTGTTCTCTCATGGTCTGTCATTCGGTTGGCGCTAAACCAATTTGAAACGTTGAAACCAACTCTGTCTTTCTTCAGAATAAGTTTGGTGCAAGAAACGGAATATTTTGGATGATCTTTAGGCAGTTCTGTTTGTACATTTCATTTAAGTGTGTCGTAGAATGTTTTGATTCGCATACATATGACAGAACAACAATACTACGCAAATCATTACAGGAACAAAAACAGGAAAAAACCAGCGGAATGGTTTTAATGGGTAGGTACACAACTTCCCAGGTGTAAGCCTGGATAGATCAAACGTGAAAGTTTTTGCACTTGGTACTAGGTCTTGTGATGTACGCTTGGGTGACAATCGACAAGCTGCCGAACAAACTCTCTCTCTCTCTCAAACCCTTTAAGTAAGATCTAGATACGGTGAAGAACTTGACAGGTTTTAGTCTGACTTGGTTATAATTAACTCAGAATTGATCGCCAAAGGCGAAACATAAAAACGATCACGGCTTATTTTAACATCTTTGGGTCTAGTGTCATCATTCTAGAGCAACAAAAAAATAAGGAATTTGAAATCAACTTTTGTGGATAGGATGAAATTCTGACTTTTGGCAACTACTGAAATAACTGAGGACCAAAATATCACAAACGTTTCGATCCCAAGTGGAGGCGTATTCTTTTCTAATTTAGACTCGCGTGAAAGAGTAAAACACACATCCCGTTACTCTGAATACGCATAACTCACCACATCAAAGCAAAGTTAAGCGGTCATGTGGCATTCTGGAAGCAATCCAAGCCACTGTAGTCAAGCACAACGTATGAGGCATGTACTATTTTTGGTTCAAAATATGTGAATACTTCAAACAAGTGCAAACCATGTGCCACTCTTACAGGTATTTCGCTTGAAGAGACACAGATGAAGTGTGTTTGCCTACGTCGAAACAGCCAGTTGTACATTTTATCAGCGAACATCTTTTTCCCTTATTCATGTTGAGAACAAACGGATGGAGTTCCCATCTTCAATTGGCTTGCATTTCCAACTCGAAAATTCAACTCTTCTCAAAATAGCAATATCTCTCGAATAGTTTGTTTGTCAGGTAGGTTGATGATGATACAAAACGCGAAGTCTCCATCAGTTGTTTCTCCGTTCCAGACATTGGAACTGGGGCTCAATCATACACTTCATAAACAAATTTGAACAGTTTGACTGACTGATCTTTTTTGACTTGTTACTGCCAAGGACGCGAGACGAATATCGTGTAATGCATAAACATATAAGCATGCATAATATCGCGGCTTGTCCCTCGGCTCCCACTTTTTCCGAAGGTCAAACAGACTGTTGTTAGATACCGGTTTGCTGAACCTTTGAAAGCACCTTTCGACAAAATGGCCACCTATAAAGATCTAAATCAAGACTCGGAAACATATCATACTTGGTGAAAAACCAGAGTTGTCCTTCCTCGCTCTTTCAAACACGATGTGACCATTGAAGTGTTGGCGCAAAGACTACAAAAGACACTTGATATGGCATTTTATGCCGCACGCTTACGTCTAGTCTATACTAACCACCCGGTTATCGCCAAAGTGCTAAACGACAACTTTCATCGGAGGAGTTTACTGGGTGTTTATGAGGTTGTTTGTTTATCGGGCAATTTAAAAAGCGCATAATTGCGAACACGCAGACGATGTTACTGAGAAGATAACGACACATTATGAACAATTTTGCCTTATTCCATCTTTGCGCTAGCCTCGCAGTAGTAGACGCCACACTTCAGAAGGACTAGGCCTTATGTTACAGAAGTGATTTGGCGAAAGCAGTTTTTACACGCGGTGTCTTGTGCAGTCTGATGGTCACTTTAGGCTTCATATGGCTCGACAGAGTTACACCAATTTTATCAATCAGTCATGAATATGAATTATTGGTGCCACTCAATCAGCGCCTAGTTGCTATTTGAATCGATTTTATTCATTTTATACATATTGGAGTGAGAAGAAGGGAATATCGAATACACGGTCTTCGCTCACATGTTGTCGTTCGATGTTAAGACCTCCACCACATCGG
The DNA here is from genome assembly GCA_003604175.2 of Clonorchis sinensis. Lineage (NCBI taxonomy): Eukaryota > Metazoa > Platyhelminthes > Trematoda > Opisthorchiida > Opisthorchiidae > Clonorchis > Clonorchis sinensis. Next base: position 5,490,917 of record CM030373.1, on the reverse strand, counting down.
GACTATGACTATTTCTTCATCTGGCCTCATTCAAACAATATCTCTACTGTTGTGCTATGCAACTAGTTTCCTAGTTTTGCTTTGACACGTAAGGACTACGGAGAAATAGAGGTTGGATGAAATTCGCGATCTTCGTTGTTCTGATGAGCCCACATAATTTACATATCCGAAGATATTCGAGGTCATTCGCGCGCACACATAATGCTCTGAGTAATTGTTCTCACCGCTCTGCACTAGGTAGACTTAAACCATTCATTGTGGCCACCAACACAGCTCACTTACTTGCCTACAGGGCGTAAAGGTTGGTTTTCTTAGTTTGTGTGCCTGTGTCTGGAGTCAGGCTCATACGGTACACTGGACTTTAATCGGAGTTAGGAATTGATATTGTGATAACCCATCTTAATGATAAGTCTACCAAATCCGACCAGATACAACTGTGCCAAAGTGCATTCGCATTTACAATGAAAAAATAATAATCAGCTGTTTAAACCGCGACCCTGGGTGTCTAGACATGTCGAAGGTAACGGTCAGCTGAACAAACGACTTTGGTAGTGGGCCGGGAACATGTGACCGTTGCATGATGTGGCCTGGATAGATTGAATTAACTCAGCTCGTTTCGTCCATGTGATAGATTTTTGTTCCGGTCGGGAAAGGATAATTTACACGTTTAACCCCATTTTTCGCCCCACTAATGCGAGGTTTTAGACGCATAAAGACTGTAAGCATATATTTAAACTCAATCCTCGGTTCAAACAAGCAATCGCGGTGAGTTTGATGGGTGCAGTGTATTTGATCAACATCCTTTGAATCTAAGACTGTTGAAATTGAATAGACTTTACGAAAACACACTCCATCTACAATAAACGTTTTACGTTAAATAAAACGTCACAGTGACAGCGGTAGCCTTGTAGCTGTTTGATCATTCAGCAACTGTGTTTGAAGATCTCCAGGACTTTCGAGATGTCTTCCAGGACTAAATACCACGACAGTTATATTCAACCGGTCATAGGACAGTTGTCAACGGCCAACATAGTTGGACAACGGTCCTGTGGATCACGTGGATTGCAAAACAAATGTTCGTCCGAATTAGTACGTGGTGCAACGACTGAACGATTGCTGACGCCCTCAACGTTGAACAAAATTCAAATAAATCTCCTTTCAGTTTGCCTTTCCAGCACTTAGATCACCGGATCGGCGGCCAAAAGAGACTTAGTGTCCACCTTGATGACTTATGTTCACCCCCGTACAATCATACAAGTTCTTTCACTTAGATTTGCTAGATACACCAACTGGTTCCCAAAAGGGACTCAACTGAATCGCAGCTTAATCTGATTTGTGATATTCTTCAAATAAATGCACTGCACAAAGGCCGCTTCATGTTTCCATTGATCTGGTATTCGAAAAAAATGGACGAATTCGAATGAATACTAATCATAACGTTTATGGTGAATTCTGAGAAGGGCAAAACAGGTCGTGGGCCGCCGGAAGCGTTTTCAGCAACCTTATGAGTAGTATTCTTTCAGGTTCTCTTCTGATTGTTTGTGGACATCCGTCAGTTATCTGTGTGTGTTCACACAGGGAGCCAATAGTTCAGTTAAGTAGCAATAAGACTGATCCACTTGTCCCATGGTTTAAAACTATGCGTTCCATTATTTAAGTTGCGGATCAGCTTTCACGTATCAAACTCAGAACGACAAGTGCACAGTTTTCGTCGTTAATCTCGCTGAGTCCAGAACATTAGTTTCCAAATATGATAGTTACGCGCTCATCTAGCTCGAAACCGCGTATGTCAAGTGAGTTAGGTTTGTAAAAAACAAAATCCCTTTTTCTATGCACCATTCGTGGCACCAGCTGGGCTCCGGCCTCATTCGTTGCCCCCACAGGTTGCTGACACAAGAAATTGAAGAGCAATGTCGTTTTCGGCAGAACTATTTCACACTTTCCACTCACTCAATTTCAATCCCAGCCAATTCTTTTACATGACACTACTCACAAGGCTAACGGAAAGCCTACGACAGCCCGCCACTGATTTTGCCGCGCTTGGGGCTCCTAAGCCTGCTGTAGTCTCCAGGTTTTGTCCATCTTGTCTTCCCCTTTAACACTCAGTGGGCCTCTGGAAGTGTAAAACCGGTAGTAGACCCTCGAAGAAGTTTTGTCAACATTGTGGATAGCCTTTTATCAATAGAAACACTGAAATGTTAGTAGCGTGAGGAGATTTGGGGATTTTGCGGGGATTTCATCCTGTAATTGAAGCCAATCTATGCTGAAAAGCCGAGAAGCAATGTACAGCTGTTTTATCCCCATTGGGAATCATCAGCAGTGCGGATCACGCGAAACTCTGGAGTGTCTCGAACCCACGACCTCCCGGCTAGTAGTTTGGACACTTAGCCGTTCGGCCACGAGCTGCCGACCAGCGGTGTGATTAACTCGCATTTAGACAGGATATAGCGCCGCTCATCCTTCAGACACGGGATCCACATTACGCGGTCACACGTGTTGACTGGCTTCTTCAGCCACGACTTCTCAGATGAAAGTTTCACTCATCGGTTGAACTTGATTCCTCCACTGATCTACTTATAGATTGTTGGTAGTGTGAGGAGATTTTTTTTAAAATGGGGATTTCGTCCTGTAAGTGAAGCCAATCTATGCTGAAAAGCCCTTTTCCTTTTACTTCCAGCACAAAGAAGTCCCTACCTTTTTTTCCTGGTGCGCAGCAGTTTCTTAGACACCCCGAGTTGCCACACCAGTGTTTGGACTGCACTCATTCTGAAAACCTGTAAATAGAGTGAGTAAATAACTGGCTGTGGGCAACCTACCACAGAACCACTTGTCGAATTTCAACGTTTCCTTCGTCGAACACTGTCATGCGGAAACATTTAGGAACCCAGTAATCGTGATGCACTAAACCTGAAACGTTTTATTTCTCTGGAGAGAGATGCATGAGGATCGTCTTGGACAAATGATTGTCTTTTGAAGTTCACGAGTTTTGCTTATCTTGAATGTTGTTCTTTACAAGTCTTGAAAATTGTCCACTTGTGGAAAATAAAACCATCCAGTAGTTTTGCACACTACTAGTAGAAGCAAATTTTCCAAACATCATCATCGCCCTCATCAACATCATCAGCAACAGCATCAGCATCATCATCATCACCATCATCATCAACATCATCATCAACATCATCATCCTCATCCTCATCATCAACATCATCATCATCATCACGAACATCATCATCATCAGCATCATCAGCAACATCATCCTCATCCTCATCATCATCATCATCCTCATCATCATCAACATCATCGTCATCATCATCATCATCACCAACATCATCATCATCAACATCACCATCATCATCATCATCATCATTGACAGTAACATAAGAGGAGAACACTGGTGTTTTGCAACCACAAAACCATGACAGTCTATGATGGTGAAGACTAGATATGGGCTCCATTGGGCACCATAGGATCACTGAGTATGTATTGTTACGATCAAAAATTTTAATTCAACTTCGTGTGACCGATTTCAATGCATCAGTGCTGTGCACGAACTGGTAGCGAGCGCTTCAAGACTGAGATCTAGTACAATGAAGAAAGATGCTGGGCACCTTGGTCAACGAATTACTAGCTCTGCTTTTCCACTGGATGTCATTTCAGCCTGGCAGCTTCTCAATAATAGGTTGTCTTCTATCAATGCCCCCCTCGTACCACGAGTAAGGTGCTTATCGGAGAGTACAAAGAATTTGCACAACATTACAGAATATGTAAGGTGTTCAGATACTTAAAACAAGCTGACTCCGTGGGAATGAACAGATATAGCAATTTTAAAACATATTAGTTGTGGCGGCGAAACCAATCCCCGAGAATTAGAAGGAAGTTGGATTTGCAAGCTGAAATCGACAGCTTGATACCCACAAGGAACGTGATTATCGACCATCCTTGAAAAACGCAGTTTAGAAAGCAATAAAACCGCAAGATGAACCTCATACACTTTTTAAGGAGGGCATCATATCTAAAATCGTTCCTAGTAAGAATTCGGGGCATTTGTTTGATAATAGTCATAGGGCAGAGCCTATGCATGTATCCAAAATCGTGTATATGGCAATCGACTGCGGTGCTAACAGAAGCCATCAACGGAATGATTGTCAGAAGCTTGACTTCACGACCGCAATCAAGGAAACAGTTCTTGCTAGCTACTGCTCCTACGTGTCAGCGTGTCAGTCCCCTGATGATATCATATTTTGGACTAACTCTGTCTGATGTGACTTAGAACTCCACTCGGTTCCCTCGGTTCCGTATGTTCTTCATTGCACTGAATGCCAGATCGTTTTTGAGTACGTTTTGTTCGTCATGTTCAGTGACGGCCTTTAGCCTTCGTGGGCCTGCATCACATAGTTTTACCTTGAAAAGTCATATAAGGACGTTGGTCGAGATGCCCCAGTGATCAGAGCGCGAATTTGCTGACCGGAAGGTCCGTGATTCGAACCCGGCCTCTGCGTCTCGATTTCCCCTGCTAAGCTTGGGCAACCTGGCAGTATTCCAGCCCTCGTGCTTCCTTCTGGTGGCACGGCAGTTCGGTACCGAAAGGATACTACAGCTGAACGATATATATATATATATATACATATAAGGACGTTGTTTCTGTTGTTGTCCTTGTGATTTTATCCACAGTGCTTTTGCAGGATGAGATTTCCACATCTCCAAGCTCAGGTCAGTTACTGTGGTTGCTACCGCAAATTTGCGTATTGGCATTTGTTGTACCTACATCGCGTTTTATTAAACACTAATGCAGGGACCAACCGCACTCCTCTATAAGTCGCACGAATCCGAAGAAGGTAGGGTCATGTAACCTGGTGTTCCACAGTTGGAATTCTGGAAGTCTCGCAGCCTGTTTTCTGGTCAAGTCGTCCGTCAAGGTTGGTTTTTCTCAAGGGCCTAATAACTAGTCTGTATTCTCGAACTCTGTGATCTGTTTCTTAGCCTCCTTCAGTCTGAACACTGTCAAGTCAGTGAACTTCCCCTTGACAGATGAACTGAATGTGACGCATGGTGTCAGTGTTTTAGTTACTGGAATAACAAGCCCAGTTGCTGACTAGTGACCTTTGGTGTTGATTGTCTTAGCTTCCGACAGTGCTACAAATCGTATCAGTAAGTCACACATCACCGACGGGATCTGAGCTTTGGGGTCGATAATCAGACATTTTTCTGCTCACCAACAAGGAACGATGCACATTCAGGCAGGCTATGTATGAGACTTCCGAGTCAGTTAACCTCTCATAATCTACGAATTCCAGTTCTGAAATTTGCTTCTGTGCCTAGTGTGTCGTTGAATTCAGTGGTCACTTGGGTCACATTTGCATAACACCAAAACAAAATAGTTGTAGGACACACATTTGGGATGCTGTTCAACTCATACAGTTTTGATTTGGCCATTAAGAGAGATGGGTGTGCTATTCTTTTAGTCGAAGAGAACAAGTCTAGTGCTAGTTGAATGATTTTAACGGTTGCCGTTTGATCTCAGAGCGCGTACAGTGTGAAATTCGTAACTTGGCTGTGACCGGCAAAATTCCAAAGACCTGAACACAGTCTGTTGCAAGAATGGTCCGCCCGATAATAAGAAATGATTCGTGTCTGGATGACCAAAGTGGGTCGTATTTTTCCAGGGTATTTCAAACCAAGTTGCACAGCCTTAATCCAGCTGGAATGTGGTATGTGTAGTCCTGTAGTAGCTTTGATGTATATCATGCGCACGCCAAAGCGGTTCTCTGTAGTTCTGTGCTTCTCAACCTTACACACCCTATCGGGGATATTCTTACCGCGCGCACGAGTAACTAGATTAGGTGATTTTTTCAAACACCTGAGAGAAACAGTTTTGTAACAGCTTCCAGAAAACACACTCAGAGATTCGCAAACTGCAACCTCGACTGGAAAGTGGCCAATATAAGCCTTAACGCATTGTATGAAATTCCGCGGGTGACACGAGGCTGTCTCCGCAAAACACTCTGTCCTGTTTTCACATGTACATGCATCAGGCCTCTGTTGCGACACTAAGCAAGGAAACCTTAGAATTTTTGTCGGAAATGGCATTACAAGTCATTTGTTATCCCATCAGTATTCAAACTGGAAAATAAGTGCGAATTTGAATGGGGACGCAGAGCATGTTAAAGCAGAGTGCACGAAATCTCGGACGAATCTCTTACGTTCGTATCGGCAACAGACTGCACAGTCCCAAATAATCGACCGCACACAGCGTCCAGAAATAATCGAATGCAAGCATAACGAAGCTCAGCACATTAGGTGGCTGGTTCCGTCGTCCGAGATCATTCACGCCTCACTCGTCGGTCTGTGAGCGTCAGGGGAACTGTTAGCACGACAAATCTTGCCATCAAGGTTGGGCGGATATGCGTGAGACTGCGTAATTATTACCATGGATCGTTAAGTACTGAAACGAATACCCTGGCTGTTCTGAGAGTGTTGAATAAGTAGAAAACTGCCCTGTGGCATACGCGACAGTAGGAATCGATTGAATAGGCGAATGCAGCCACTTAGAAATAGAAATATTCCATCAAACTGGAAAACTTCAGCACCGTCAACAAACATTCTGTGATTTTTTCAGTGGACATCATACCATGTGGGAGCGTTAACTACAGGATGACGAAAACGTTGTGGTTAAACTAGGTTTGTACTAGGACGACTTCTATTACTCAGATGTCGATGTAACTCGTGCAGTACTGAAGGGATACTGCAATCAGTTCCAAGGACCTAACACCTCTCCAGTGATCATCATCATCATCATTCGTTCACATGTTTGCGTTGCTGTTTAGTCAATTTGATATATCCATCAGTCCTCATCATGACACGGCGCTTGGAGGACACGACCGGTCGGATTGTACTAAAACACACACGCGTGTACGCTTAAAGACGTGACCATTTTCGCTTACAGTATACTTGGCTCCCTAGAATATCAGCCAAGCAGGGGTCTCGGTAGTGGGTTTATTCAAAACGACAAGTCCGCCCTGATTTACCCCATAAAGCCAAGAAAAATTATTGATTTAGGTGAGTCTCCCGTCAAAACCAAGTTAGTTTGCATATGAGTGTATCTGGATAATTATGTGTAATTTGGGTTCAAGTAGAACACAAGGTTGACGGAAACTCGGGGACTATGCCCACCTGATGAATCCCAAGAAGAACGAAACCTGTTGTGGATTGTCGAAGCGTTTTAAACAACCTTATGAGTAGTGCGTTATGTTCATACAATGTATTGCACTATCTCAAAAGCATACCAACTGAAACGTGTGGTTGCTTTGTGCAGCGGATTCAGTTGAGGAAGGAGATCATTGACAAGAGATCCGTCTGAGATTTAGGTGATTCTTCCATGAAAACCGAAGGGGAATGCAAATGAGTATATTTATCACTGTAATCTTTCTTTCGCCTAGCTATTTTTATCAGCGTCTTCAAGGTCTAACGATGATGGCAAACATGACCTTGGTTCGATCATCACAAGTGAAGTTTGTTCACAAGGGCAAGCCAATGGAATCTGATCACACACAGAGGGACAAGATGAGGTGTTGTCTGTGCGAAACGAAAAATCGCTAGAGATAAGGCTGTTTATCTCAACTCGGGAAAAACCCAAATATAGTATGCTTGAGGACGTGAAGGAAAGTAAGGGGTTCAAGATAGGTGCATTTTGTCTTACCGTGGGACGCCGTTGTATTAGGCACAATTTTTTTTAACGTTTTAAAAGTATAAGATTCATGTTGGTTCATGCTCTTGCTAAAACAAATCCCGGACGCCTTCATGAACAGCTGAAATACGCGTATGACTACTGACCACTCCCCTCGAAGGGACCCGTCTCCATGGGGCGATTGACGGGATTGTTTGCTGGGGACTGATCACAGTAAGAGACGAAAGTGAAGCTCGTGGTTACGCCCGTCAAAATCGTGGCTAACTTGTGAATAAAGAATGATTAATGATTCTAATGATCTATGCAACATGTCAGAAACAATATTCTAATAATACTACTCTATAATACTTCCCACTACAAGGTTCACAATCGTACGCTTTCTCTGTGTAATAGTCTTTCCTGAAAGTTGAGAAGAAATGTGAAACAATGGTTTCGCTGCTTTGAGTAAATTATATGCGGTAACTCGATATAAATTATTGATGTACCGATGAATCTCGTATCCTTTTAAATAGTGGTCATTCCGAGAATCCTACCGACCGCATTCTTCAATCAGTCAGTTATGGTCAGCGGTTGAGTTGTCTCATCGATCGTGTCGATGAGCGTGTCGATCACCACCAAACAATGGATTGGTGTAATCCGAGGTCCGGTGCGCCGTTTTTCTCGGGTGAGAGAAAATAACAATGTGGTGGTGGCGTTTACCATCAAACTGTAACCGACACGAGTGAAATGTGCACACTTCAGGTCACGCCTTCACAAATGGGGCTGGGGGATGCTCACGTGACAGAACTATCAAGCAAGTGAACTGAACTGAGCGGCACGAACATTAAAATTAGATTAGTAGTTCAAACAAGTCATATCAGTTTCTTTTGTAGGTAGTTCATATAAGGCCCAACTGAATATCCCAAATGGAGGTGACCAGAGGTATACCTGTCACGATAATTAAGTCACAACGCATTTGTCAAAACTTAGCTTGATTCAAAACTCGGCTCCATTGGCGCGTTATGTGGCACATGCAAAAGGTCACTGAATCTAGAATTAGCCTGGCAAAGCTTTGTCCCTGTGGTAGCCGATTTGCTCGCTGAGCTAGGCAGTGGTTTTTAAACAGTCACTGACATGCCGTATCCTGACGACGAACTGATTAGTTCATCTAAGTGGATGAGGCCGGGTTTGCAATTAAACTGCCTACCGCCTACCGACCAAGCCAACGACTATCTGTTTTCCCCTGTTCTGCTCAGCTGCACGTCTTCGTTCCAATCCTTTACGATACTATCCGTTTTTAAAACATCACAAAAATTCTCTGGACGATTTTTTTCGGTGAATCACATCAGACCAAATGAAGGAGAGCCCGAAGCATAAAAAATTTCTGTGGACGGCTACAGATTTCACACGACTTCGCGGTGCTCGCTCACTAGCGGTCAGGATTCACGAGGTCATCCTCAATCAAAGTGTATACTAAGACTGCTGGATGCTGCATCAGTCTGTCCTACTCAGTTGCGTTACTAACAGTGGTCACGGCGAAGAGTCCTCGTTCGTCCTTCCGACCCTTCCGTGGTCTACCGATCTGTCCAGTGAAAATAGGACCCGTGAGTAAGGCACAGTTGAATGTTGATCGCCACCTAGCACCGCATTGTACAAACAGCAGATGCCGCTGTTAAGCGCATGAAATCAGTTCCCACTTGGAACATTAGAGCTCGTATTGTCGCAAAGCAGTCGGCTATAGGAATTTAGGCATTAGAATTCTCGATGTCGTTGTTTCAGCATCCGTTACTGATAAAGACTGGTGCTCAAGGGCCTCTTTGGTTTCCTAGCAAGCAGTGGGGAGTCAATCGTGCCTAGGGTAGAATGAGTACTTGCAAAAGTCGTGTTCCGAAGGAGACTCAGTAGGACACGAGCTAAAATTAGGAAACGAGCCAGTGTACTAAATTTGAGGACTTAATAAAACACAAGCCATCCATCCGACCGGGCGATTTCTACCGGAGTTTGTTCGGGATTGCATGATCTTCAACTGAAAATCATACCTGCCGTCGGGTGCAATGGATGCACCGCACGCATCGCTACACGGAAAGGATGGTGAGAGTGGTAGTCTCATCGAAATGAACTTGAGTGTTGGTGTTCTTTCTACGCAAAACAATTGCGAATTTTTTCGCTGTAGTTTTACGTAGGTGGTCTACGCAGGTCCACTTTACTAGTACTCGTGAAGAAACCAAGTCTTTGCAATTGTGACCCTGACCTTGATGTTTTGGTGGATTGCGAAACGGTGTCCCGAATATCGCGTGATTAGCAACTGGCCAGTAAGCAGTCAGTTCCATGGTGGTTTTAAAAGTATATGCCGTTCCAATGACAACAAAGTGGCTTGCACGGTGAGACGCAGCTGAGGAGTAGGGGTTGCTCCAAGGCCCATATAGTTGAAGAAACTGGTTATGGAACGGGAATTTAACACAGCATTACCGAAGAGCACGCCTTGTGGGGGTAATCCGCCAAACCCTTGTTTCTGAATGGGTGGTTTACCTGATTAGCTCCAGAAAAAGTTGCCAGCATCAAAGTTGCAAGACATGAAGCCCAATATTAATACCTGAGGACTTTTGGCGTCATTATTATATTTTTTGTGTGACCTACACTAGTTGCGCAACAGCAGTTGTGGACATCTAGGTGTTCTCTTATACAAAGGCGTTGCAAAGGGTTCTAGAAAGGAGAAAATGGCGACCTGTACCAAGGAAATCAGGCCTTACTTCGAGACGGACAACTTTGCAGAACATTACAAAGTAAAAAAAGTTGTTTAGTGAAAAAACTCTGGTAGCATACTGTGCCAAAAGCCATGCAGTCCTAGTTGTATTTTGCGGGATCAAATCGTAAATTTGCCGGTGGGAGATATCCGAATAATTGTCGAAGTGACATGAAGCAGGCGCTGGAAAATGTCGCTCAACCGAGTAAAGATATGTCAGCTTTTATAGTTAAATATCTGACAAGCTACTTGCGGTCGATTTGTCCGCGACAAAGCATGGAATGGTTCACATAAGAAACTTTGAATCACCCGTGAGCTATGTGAAAGTTGCTATAAAGACCATCGTTTTGGGATGTATACCGTTCCGAGTAAGGTAAACCGTCATGGCATACCTTTCATGTGCCAAACGTCGATATCCCGATTCCTAGATAGTCTTTAAACTGATCAAAAATGACACACTAATTTTATGTAAATCTGATCCGATGTAAACTTCACTACATAGTGAATACAGAGCATTGATTGTTGGCGACGCCAGTTAATTTGAGGACAGATTCAGTTTGCGTTTAACACTGTTTCATCGGGTGACGACTATAAAAAAATGTCGATGACAAAGAAATTGACCAACATTTTTGAAAAAAACAACCGCTTACCTGATAGATGTACTCTTCCGCCTTTACTTTCTTCCCCCGCCTAGAAGCACGAACAGCTGCGGAAGCTGACTGAGCTGCGGATGCTCTCCTCAGCGCGCTACTCCCACGCCGTGGTGGTTCACGGAACTGTTGCAGAGTGTCAATCACTGCCGTCGTGGCTGCCGCGGAAGAGGATGCAGCTGCGCCACGTTTCTTTTTTTTATGCTTTCCCGTAGTCGGTTCCTCACCCGGAAGGTTCTTTTCCACCCGAACGGTATGACACAGAGACAAAACCAATAGTAAAGTCTGAATACTGTTCAGTAGGTCCGCATCAGAGGGTTCCTCTGACAGTGAAGTAGATGGAGTCAAATCAACAACATCTCCAAACAGTGTTTCCAGTTCTCCCACCAGAGTTGAGCGTCGTCTTTGATCTGGAAGGATTTTATAAATTTTTCCGTCTTTCACCCCAAACGTCCCAAGGGCAGTAGCAAACCGACGGAACTGCATCAGGTTCTCTGTCAGCGTCCCCGTCTTGTCAGTGAACAAATATTCGACCTGTTGAGGAAACATGAGAGCAACAAAAGTTAAAACATACATCTTTTCCTGCAAGCGTTATGAGCTGTATTCAAAATATTGGTTGCATATCTTGGGAATGAGGTTCTAGAGCATGTTGACAACATTTCATCCCCATGGTGATGAATCATCCAGATGTTCTTCAGCTGTCGAAGGTAATTCTACTAAGAACTGACAAATGTGCGACTCCCACCTGGTCATGAGTACAGGGAGTGCGTACAGTGGTGTACAACCGACCAAAGAGTTCAACATTGTGTGCATCCGAATAAAGAGTTTCGGACATCAGGAGAACTTAAATACAATCGGGGAGTGTCAGTAAATTACGCATAAAGCCCAAACAGACGTCTTCATTGTGCCCGAATCATCAACGCCTGTGTCGTGACTGGACTTAATTCTTTTCCTGCATTTACAGCGACAGGCAATCGATTCGATAAACTATGCAGCCATTTTGTCAGTGTATATGCGAGCCAAGGGGTGAGAGAAGTCGGTATGTTCTGGACGATGATTTTGCTGTCGCGTTCTTCGCCTTAACGTCGCCATGGTAAGACCAAGGACAAAAAAATCTTTCGTCCCAAAGAAGAACTCTCTCCAAAGTCAATGTGATCTTCGTTATCTTGATTAAGTGTGAGACGAGAAGCATCCCTTCGAGGGTTATCTGTTTCTTTCGTGGGTGACTACCAAACTTTATAGGCCTTGTTTTATCTACGGTACATTTAACGCTCCAAATGGAACTGAGTGCGGACAAATTCACGCGCACTGGAGTTGACTGCACTCCGATACCATCTGTCCATCTACGCCTTTCTAAATTTGTCACACAGTTTGTATCGGAGGTCAACAAATTTTGTGACGTTCACTGCTCTCGTAAGACCTACTAGCCTTGCGACTTTTACGAAGTAGAGACAGTCTACGTTTGATCGGTTGGCGTCAAAAATACATCCATCCTACGTTGACGCAAGTTCCTAATGTAGGAAACATCTAACCTGTGCAAATTCACACGAACCTTTAGCAAGAACTACTGAGGTAAGCTTACGAACATCCAGAGTTTCGGTCACTTAATTCAGAAGCGTTCACCTAGGCTATTTGTTAGGGACGCTGGAAAAAACGTGAAAGAGATGGGACAGGATTCGGTGGTCAAATCGCGCGAGTAAATAACAGAGAGCACTCGAAAAAACCACACGTCCACCTAACCACCCCCATATCTACCTACCTATATATATATATATATATATATATCTATCCATCTACATATCTATCTATCTATCTATCTATCTATCTATCTATCTATCTATCTATCTATCTATCTATCTGTCTATCTATCTATCTATTTATCTATCTATCTATCTATTTATCTATCTATCTATCTATCTGTCTACCTATCTATGTCTATCTAACTATTCATCGATATACCCATCCTATCCCATGTACCTAATTTCGTCAAGGGTGTACCCAAAATCCACTGATGGGGTAGCATGTAAGAGACTCTCCAGCCCAGCATGCTGCTTATGCTTGTGTAAAAACAATGTCTCATTCGGTAAAAATTGTCAAACTACCTATCGTATAATACCATAACCAACGATATCATCAATAAATAATTCGTTGTTAAGGCATGTACAGAGCAGAGGATGAAGAGGTTTTCAGTTTCCAAAAACGTATGGGTTGGACTGAAAGTTTGACCAGCCTGGCAGAAGTAAAGCAATTCACTGGCCTATTCCATGCCAGTAAATCTACACAGTTTTCATTATTTGATTTTGCAATTAAATTCGTTGTGGAATCTTGTGGTGGAGAAACATTTCGTGAGATCTCACAGGGAAGGCTTATTCGGGTGCAGACAACGTCGTTTGATGTAGTACAGTAAAATACTTTAACCTACCGGTGCATACTCGCAGATCAAACGCCGAGGCTTAGAATGGATGCCTTTTCGAATTAAACGCTCAGACGGAAAAACCATCGCCATATAGTTCGCAAAAGGGCAAAAAAGCAAATGTTCTTCTAAATATTCGTGACAAGAAATTCCTGCTAATAGTAACCAAAGCAAATGAAATGACTGAGTTATTCCACGAGGAAATCAACGCTGTGTGTCCTGTCTTGTATCCTACCCTTCGGGTTTTCAACTCAGAAATAGAATCTTGTTCGAAACCGTCCTCAGGGCTAGAGAACCTATTTACAGCTCTTTATAAGTTTTGTTGAAGACTGTTTTTTGGAGGCAGGCAAGTGATACTAACAGAAGTGTTTATCGATCAACACTGGTTTGAAACAGCCAGTCGAACACGAATGTTGTCCTCACTCCGCGTTTCCTGCTGAACGAAGCCCGTCACAAACCCTGAAATCGTTGACAAATCCATCCAGTCACTAAAACAGTAACGCAACCACTATACACCTCGAAGATATTGGTTATTTAAGATAAATATGATGACCAAAACCATCTGTACTTATACAAACTGCATTTCACCAGAATGGTTACTCTTGGGTGAGGTTCCCCATAAATAAGGTTCTGGACCAAACAAATGAATAAAATTATCCTATGAAGTGAATATTTTCTCCGAAATTTTTAACTTTCATGGCGAAGGATGTTTCACAGGGCGCAAACCATTTAGTTGACCAGAAAGAGAATTCACAGTGCGTTCGAAGCCACAGGTGGCGGAATGTCACGAAAGGATTTCCACCTTTGTTCAATAAAACAGATAAGTTTAAGTCACTGAAAATTTTTAGATAAACTACAAACCATACAAGCTGGGTTGAGCACGTAAGCTGCGATTTTGACGCGTAGCCCAAGTCCCTAGAGGACCAATCGATCAAACATAGCAAACTCGCATCTCAGCCGACATAGACAGTTCATTTTGTACCAGGCGCTAGAGGCAGTATAAAATTGAGTCTCGCTTCAACCGTCAGTTTCCTTCAAAAATGTTGAGGCCCATTCTCGAGAGTGGCTCAGTCACACAAAACTTAGTAACCTCATTGAGGTTCATTGGGTGGACGTCAGTTTTGTGACGGGACTTGCCTACTGACGGAAACAACGATGACGATGATAGAACATAAATTGAGGAACGAACTGAATACGATAGCACTTTGAAAGCAAACTGACCTAAACTTACTTCGATAAATACACTCATTTGCAAATCAATTTGGTTTTGCGAGAGACTCACCTGGAACCCAGCTGAACATCACAAAGGGGAGATTCAGCTGGGTTCCAGGTGAGTCTCTCGCAAAAACCAAATTGATTTGCAAATGAGTGTATTTCTCGAAAACAGTGCAATTTGGGTTCAAGTAGAACATAAGGTTGACGGAAACTCGGGGACTGCGCCTACCTGATGAGCCCCAAGAAGGGCGAAACCGGTCGTGGGCTGTCGAAGAATTTTCAGCAACCTTATGAGTAGTGCATTACGTATGACCTAAACTTAATTGGTAGGCGTGTTTAACTGGCCAGAGGCTTAGAAAGTGCCTCTAGCTAGGCGGCCAGGTAGCAGACGAGAACCTTTCGTAACTTGCTCTCATGGGTGAGTGAGTAAACATTTTTAACACTCTGTTAATGGCTGACAAGCGTGCATGTCATCTGCTAGACAGAAAAGTTAGGTACTATGGAATGGGTCTTGAATAAACCAAACCAAACCCCGCGACCGGTTCCACCCTGTTTGCTCTGATCAGTTAAGCGTAGTCTCCAACTTCAGCTCGACCGTTTTTAACCTGTTTGCGACAAGATCACCAGTCGAGATAGGAACCGCCATTATCTCGTGTAACCACACCTGTATTCAATAACTGCCAAGGAACTATTGCGTGGAATCCAGCTATGGACTACATGAATGGATGCCATCACCTATTGTCCTATGTCAACTTATCTGGCAGTGTACGACTGGTTTGTTCGTGTGTACAAATCAAGGCGTGAATTGAAAAACACCGCTATTGATCTGACTGACATGGGGAAATGTTGCTAAATGGAGCGTTGAGTCCAGTTATTCTGCTTGACAATCAAACATACTCTACCAAGCTGAAACACTACGATCGATTCACGGAGTAGGCGAGCTTATCTGCGTTTACTGACAGTTGCTAGGCGCCGCGACGACTCAGACCATGCATGAATGCAGCATTTGGGTCACCGTTTGAAGTAATTTAATTCTGGATTGGAGAAGCCTTTACACAAATTTTCTCACCTGATGGACCCATTTTTGTCCAAACGCTGGGCATTATCGTACGGTGTATGGTACCGGTGTGAGGCACTTGTGAAAAGAGTAGAATTTTGAACTGGCGCCCAAGAATAATTTTCCTGTATGAGTGGACGTCATACCCTTAAAGAGGTCAGACACATTTTTCTACTACGGTCCACCTTCAGAGGATACTCGCAACAGTTATGAGTCCAAATAAGACCAAGGGGGTTTCTCCGAATTTTCGACAGTGAGGTTGACGATGGGTGATAAGGTTAAAGTTGCAAGAATTCCTAATTAAACGGTTGATGCAAATGTTCCAATTCTACTTTTTGCCAGCTGCTTGTTTCATAAAATTTAAAACTGTCGAAATGGATGGAGTGGTGCAAATCTCCCGGTGGGTTTAAAGTGCGTGTGCAATCGTTTAGGACAAGTTTAATTCACAAGTGACTGCAAAACACTCTAACTAGCCTTGTGTGAATGTGTTTACAAAAAGCGCTCTTTATGAGAAAGCTTATCGACATTGAAATACACTACGGTTCTTCGCTTAGTTCTTATAAAGGATTCCAATTGTACCGGGTTAGTTTTTTGCATTTTTTTCAAGGGTAGTCACGGAACGCTGGATTTACACATCATAAAAAAGCCGGCTTTCTATGGCCCCGTGAGGGTAGCAAACGCAGAATTAGATTTTATGAGTAAGAAAGCTGTAGAGGAGTATTTAGAGGGGACAAGACTGACGTTCCCCTACGTTATAAATTTCGCTTCCATTTCCGGGGCAAAGTAAGGATAAACGATGGCCTGGCAACAAGGAAATTGGCTGTTACCAAGGTCCAGTATCGAGACCACTGGTAAAGTTTGCTTAATGAAGATATCGGGAGAGGTGTCACAGTTCATCAGTTCTCAGAAAGCTAGGCGAGATGGCCCAAGTGGTTAGAGCGCGAATTTACTGACCGGAAGGCCCGTGGTTCGAACCCGACATCTGCCTCTCAACTTTCCCTCTCTAGGCTTGGGCAACCTGGCAGTACTGACCGAGGCACAAGCAACGTGGATAGTCGTATACCCCTGATATATGCTGCATGAAACGCTGATACGTTCTTCAGTCGGTTAACAGTTTCATTTTTTAAAAATTTAAGTTTGAGTTATTTTGGTTAGTTTATTACTCAACGATATTATTTTTTGTCGACCCTCTTCTCTATTTTGCAGCGTGTAACATACAAATTTGTTTAATATTTACGTATGTTCGCCTTCGATTTGGCGTGCGTATAATTCATGAGGTACCATTTGATAAAGGCCAAAACCCCATTGAATTCACTAACCAATTCACTAACCAACCGATGACCAATTCCGAGCTGCACTCGACATGAGTTGAGCTCATGAGTTCAGTCGGTGGTGCCTGACGGTCCCAAACGGAGTGGCACAGATCTTATCCGGTTCCAAAATATGATTGTTCTGTCGATATAAAAAAACTGTACGATAAAGGAAGTCGCTTCCGAAAATGCACCGCGCCTAACCTTATTTGTATTACGAAGGTTGAAGAATGCGATTTAATTGCGTTGATGGTCTAGCACGCATGAGCCGAATCCCACCGAATGCAAGCTAGTCTGGTTGCCCACAAAGTTAACCAATAAACTGGTCCTAAAGAGTAATCAGTTGTGACGGTGTCATCTGACTAAATGAGTATTTGCTTTTCACACTGGCCAATCAATGGGTCCAATAAATGCTAAAAAAGATAGATGAAGAGTTTGAGAGTAGACGAGTCAAAAATACAAGAAGTGGTTCAGTGACTCGGCTAAATAAAATCCCGATGTGCGGCTCCATGAGTACTTCATGGAGAAAACCCTGGCTTTCCCCTCTCCAAAGAGAATTAAGCCACTAGACAACCTGCAGGAACAGTGCGTTAAAAACACTCCAGAAAACTGTAGTCTGGATTCTCTAAGATAAAAAAAGGCAACATGTCACGTTGAAAAAAGGGGATAAATGCAGCATGGGCAAGATGAATTTCCAGGTGTACTTAGCATTGTATAACTCGAGTGCCCGTCAGCTGTTTGCAGCCAGTTAACATCTAGTTATTCAAATAAACAATCGTCAAAGCAATATTGTCTGTTCAGTCCACATTCATTAAAAAGGAAGCTTTGCTTTATGGGCTTCAAAGTTTTGAAATCGAAGGCGATAAAATGCGTTTGACGTAATTTCGAACATCCATAAAACGATACATTGTTTCAAGTCCCTTATACTTGATGTCGATTGCCAAATATATTTTAAAGCTGAGGCAAATTTCTTTTTTTACACTAACATCATCGTTCTCAAACACAGTACTACTCGTGAGCATAATTTGTTCGATTTTATCCCAGTTTATTCCAATTATGGTAGTCCAAAATACCTGCACATTTAAACAACTACTCAAACAATCTAGATGGAAACTAAAATTGATATTTGTTGCAGTGAAACTACAATGGAAGCCACACGAATCCGATCACTGAATTAAACCTAACAATAATTTCCGTCAACGTTGTCAGGCACTGTGGCGATATCCAATGTTAACCGTCGCGCTGAACTGAGCACGGAAGACAAGGACCTGGTGATGTGCTGAACTATTGGTAGCTCAGGTGAGTTTATTGGTTGATGATCAGGATGCTGTTGATCTGATCACCGAGCTTGGTAATTGACTTGCAAACTTTTCATCACCGTATGACGAGACACCGTCGATGCGCACTGATGATCAGGACGGGCGAAACGTTTGCAATTCGTTTGCCAAGTTCACTGAACAGCTCAAAATTCACCTGATCAACAGCCAATGAGACAAGGACCTGTTGAGCAATCTTGCGTTTACGCCTATTTTGATCCCATATAGTGCACCCAACTCATACAGAGGTTACACAAAGGTGGCTCGTTGTGTTTCACTTAGATTGGTCGTGCGTTACAGTAAATGAAAGGAAATGGAAGGAAATGAAAGGAAATGAAAGGAAGAAGGCCTTTGCTGCGGGGTTGTCTATTTGAGAACACCAACTTAACAGTTACAGACTATTGAACAGGGGAGCAAAACTCTCATATGCATCTCGTTTACAAAACTGAATATCCACCTTCTCCTTCCTGAACTTTTCTGGATATTCATTGACTGCTACTCAAATCCAGGCAAATGCTACAAAGAGACTCCGCCAATTCCGTAACAGATCCCACTTTTCAAGAGACGCAAAGCAGATTTACGAGAAGGTGTACTACTCACATGCCTCATCAGTAGTATCCACCGTTACACTAATACTCTTGCCGCCATCAGTGATGACAAAATATTCTGATTTGACTTCAGGTTAGACGTTCGTCGTGTCACATTTGTGTAAAACCAAAGAGGAGAACCAAAGAGGTAGAATGTTTTTTCTGATAA
Organism: Clonorchis sinensis; assembly: GCA_003604175.2. NCBI lineage: Eukaryota > Metazoa > Platyhelminthes > Trematoda > Opisthorchiida > Opisthorchiidae > Clonorchis > Clonorchis sinensis. The sequence goes on along the minus strand of CM030373.1, from coordinate 5,471,794 downwards.
AGAACAAGGGAATTAACGGGTAGGCTGCCTATAGCTTATGGAGTATCTGCCAAAAACGCGTGAGTCTTCCCCCTGAGGAGTTATCATTTGTGGAGTCGGTCAAAACTAGATCATGTGACATGCGGTAGTGGTGCGTTATCCTGTCTACACGCGAGTGGAACACAGCTGCCCAGCCGATTGCCACCAAAAATATGGTGTTCAGCTGTCAACCTAGCATCGTGACTTCGAATCGTCTGAACATAGATGAGATGCACGCTGCTGGGAGGTCCACAGAACAGTGAGACTGAACACGGTGGTTTTTTGCTTACCTGTATGTTATTCAAGGGAAGACATTTCAGTCAATATTAACTAAAAACAAAAAACGAAGTAATTGCACTCTATCATTTCAGTTTGCTGGACTTTTGCGAGACCATGAAAACTGTAGAACACGGGCCATTCAACCTATTCAATAAAATTTCGGAAAGAACGGTTTTATACCGCTCAAGTCTTCTTGAAGATCGGTAGTTGTGTCTCCCGGATAAGTCTATAATTTCAAAACTAGTCGAGTAAAACAAATGTTTCTGACGATTTCACTGTCGAAATTCATGCAAATAGCATCGACGAAAATGTGTTTACCTCAAAATCAGCTACACTTAACCACATCCACTGGTTGGTTTCTGTTCATCAGTTGTGTACACTTTCCAAACAAGCCAACCGTTGAATGTTTGAAGTTTAGTTTCCTAAATGAGGGCCGGAGTGCATGTGAGGTTTTGGGCTGGAGAGAAGCGAACTGTAAACGGACCACGCCCAATTACTCACGTAGGCTAGCCTGCCTATCGACCTTAGTAGCAGTGGGATGTATAAGAGTGCAGAAATAGTCCGTTTAACCTGAACTTTGCTCATAAAGAATAGGCAGGTAAAATCTGCACTGTGTAGATTTGAGGTCACTCAGAAACGAGACAGGTGCGTGAATTTATTGCATTGGCGTGGAATGGAATGTGGGACTGACTAAATCTGTTTGGTCTCGTTGTATGGAAGCCAAACAGTCCTATGGCGAACGAGTTTCAACCAAACCTACTCGTCGCGCGACCGCTCACTCATCCATTTAGTTCGATAAGTGAAGGCTTGACGCATTCCTTTGTTGGTGGATATCTTTCAATCCTATTGGGGGGGATCGTTGAAACATACTGTATCTCAGGTGTAATTGAAACGCCAATGATCGGGCGACAGTCATTAGATAGAAACAGGTGCTTTCTTTGTCCCGTACTCTCGGTACAGTCTCATCTCACACAGTTAACAAAATGCTGTGGCTACGCTAAAACACATGACGTTGGAAAATCCATGTAAATCACCCGTGGTTCACCGATGGTTATCCATCGTGAGGCGCCACAATTTCGCAAGTGTGCATCAACTAGTTAGGTTGGTTTAAACAACCTATGATGATCCGATGCTTTGTGTTCAGTGACGCCGTGTTGCAAGTCCGTGTTGTGTTACGACAGTGTTATACGTGCAGTGTTATACCTACAGTGTTATACCTGCAGGCTTTCCTTCCAAAAAGCAGCGGTTTATTCTACTATGTTAATCGCATTCTGCTGGTATTTACTTTTGTCACCTCATTCTGGAAGGCAAAGAAAACATAAACTAAAAAACTAAAAGTAATGTCAAACTGTTTCACCCTTATTGGTGTCCTTAAAGGCGTTCACCTCAGGCTTCAGACGGGAGTCCATTGAGTAACATTCAGATACGGGTGACTGATCAATACTGTCAATAATCTGCACGTGGACAAAATACAGCCCCACTCAACTTTCGACCGCACAGTTTACATCACGTGATACGATTTTCACTGGCTCTTCGAATGACAAATTGTCAACTGAAAGGCACATATTGATGACGCGCAGGTTACTTGTACTTTGTGAGTAGCGCAGATGTCTGCGATCGAAGCCTACTGTCCATAAAGTGATATTGCAAAGTACAGAAAATAAGGACTTTTCTAGATTTAATCTATAATATCTTATCATCAGTGTGAAATAACATTTAGAGGTAAATCGCCCTGTAAACATCCGTACTCTGCTAAAAATTGATCGTCGGTTTTACCAGGATTTGTTGTTTCCTAAAACAGAGTGGTTTAGAGACAGGTTTAATGAAAAAGCCGAGCATTAAGAAATGGAAGGTCAGTCGTGTTCTGATCAAAGTAAATCAAGAAGAAACCAAACACAAGAAGCGAGATTGCACACTACCTAGTTCATGACATCTCAGACAAATGCTTCTACAGCCGTTTAGAAATATTTACCGAAAATTGCTGACCACTGACACTCTGTCGGAAAGGTCAGGATTAGAAGTGCCCATCAAATAGGTGAAAGCGTTTTGTTGCTTTGCTAAAACAGCCTCCTCTTCAGCTGGGATTTTTTTGTAGAAGCCATGTGTTGCGTGTTTGCAGAGAGAACACTTAAACTCAAGATACGAAACAAATCGTACAAGAGATCCTTATTGTTTAAGGGAAGTGTGCCCATTTGATGGTTTCACTATTGACAGTGAACAGAAGGCCCTTTATCTGACTGACTACGTGTCGACTGCAGCGTCTATCATGTCAAATCCATTCTACTATCGTACCAACTGAATTAAGGCGCAAAAAACACATACGTCCGACTAGTTTGTTGGTAACATTGGGATGCTGAATTTGCCACTGGACGCTTTGGGTGAATACTTCTTTGCAGTGAATTCCCATCAAAACATTCCCGGTTGAACTAGTTTAAGATATCATTATGATTCTCAATAAAGCCGCTCATTTTACTGCAAAATCATAAACACCTTTTCTTACGACGATAGGAGCTGTATACGAACTCACCATTGCACGTATTTCTCCCTTCCTTTCCATTGCTTAGGAGCACACCTAACGGATGATGTACAAACTGTCTCTGTTGTTTTGGACTTCCGTACTAGGGTTTGTCATGGGTGAAGTTTACAAGTGATCTTATATGTTCTGTATCAGCGGAATAGATCAATAGGTGATTAACTGGATAAAGGCAAACTAACACCAGCAGTTTTTCTGTGCCATGTTTTATGAAGCATTTTTGTTACCCAGTCCTTGTTGGTCCACCGTATGGTGCTTTTTCGGAGGGGGAGAGTTTCATTAATTTTGAGGCCTCCTATTAAGATTTGTCTATCCTGTGGCCCTACTATTTGGGCCTACCTAAACAGGAAGAGAAATGTATTAACTTCCTCCGGAGAGCACATTCGGATGATCTCAGGATTTCACTAGGAGGGAAAGTTTCCTTGCAGAAGTGGACCGGTATCAGTGCTGTCACACGCTTGTGTACTAACTTTCTGGGTCTTTAGATTCCCCCTGCTGTTGCCGAACTTTTTATATGAGCCTGCTACAGGGTATTTTACATAGCACGGAATGAATGAAACAGGCGTGCAGGACCACAACTCACTTCCATTCACAACGTAACCAACCAAGCTGTTCAGCTCAGTGGCCACCCTTGTTTACATCTGAGTGAGGCCAACTAACCACCTGGGACGGCCTTTAACCTTTACAACTTGGGTCACAAGAACGAAAAAACAACTTTGTGCCTTTCTGAACTTCAAACAAAACCCTATTCTATCACAGCATGTAATTCATTATAGCAGCAAAATCAATAACAGTCACTGAGAGTTCGATAAATATTGTCTCAGGGTGCAATGTTTCATCCGGTGTTCAAGCTCCGCTACGTTTATTCTGCAGTTAAATAACACGATGTTCAAGCAAATGATGGTACACCTGTGACCTAGGCTCTACTGTCACTGCACGAATCAAGTTGGTCAACCGTAATAAGGACATCATAAGTTCCATTTTGTGAAGGTTCGCTTCCTCCGAAAGTTACTCAACACAATCAAAAGCTTTCCTGTGAGTGGGAATAAAACTGAACTATGAGAGAATTTTGTGATTTCATTTACGGTTGTGATGACAGCCAATAAAAAAGCAGTTCCAATCAGAACTGACAGTTCATCTAATCGCACATTCTGTGTTACCGTCTGATAACTAAAATGTGGTATTTTATTACTGGTTTTCGACACTTGCATTTCCCGAAACAAGACGGGTCTCAATTCCGTTATAACCCCGCATGACTTTTTAAGGAAACAACGACAGTAAGCCCATGTCTACTTGAAAGGTGTTATGTAACCAGAACATCAAATGACAGTCTCGCTTAATCATTTTATACAAAAAAAGGTATTTTATTTACTATGCTTCAAGATAACCCATAATTAGAGTTGACCGCGCCCATCGTGAGTTTGGTATGTAAAATGTTCTCGAGTAACAACTTTAAACAATGGTTTTTTTTGCATTTTTGAGAAATTCAGGGTCTTGTCTTCCCTAAAAATATACAAGCCACGCGGTAAGGAAGAAACTAGCCCATTTTATATTCCAATACATCGCTGATGATTTTGCGACTTAGATGCCTACTGTTTCTTAGACAAACTTGGTGGTTGCCTAGCACAGTCGATAATCGATCTTTGTTGGTTTTCGACATACTTTCTAACGAGCTGATAAGGAAGCAGTAGGTGAATTCTTGGTCCATCTGCAGCCGACAAACCGTCACAGTGACCATATCGCTAAGGCTACCATGACAGGAAGCAGCATTCCGTTGTAAATTATGTCGTCTAGGTCCTCTGGTTGGCTACCTTTGGTCATTTAGGTGTATCGAACCGTTTTTTTTATACAAGCCGGTCGACCCTCACCGGTTTTCGGAATTTTCACTAGTCGTACACAAAGTCACAATCTTTGGTTCTAGCTAATGAAAATTGAAAGTTATCATCTGTCAGTTCACCACGCATCAATTTATCGTGGGTAATACATTATTCAAAAAAGTGGTTGGTCGGGAAACCTAGAAGAAACTCTTAGCGTTTCAATCGAAAACACAATCCGAATGGCTTGGGAAACGCTATGACGCACCCGTATTAACATTCAGACGACTGAGCAGTGAGGCCAGCCATTTTCGTCAGTTTGTGGTCTTTTGCCAACTGATTCTTCAGCGTCACATTCTGTGATGTTCTGATTCACGTTGCAAACCTGTCCTCACTCAAAATTTAGGGCTTCCCATTCGACTTAGCCGTAATACTCCATCTGCATGAATTTTTTAATTATTACGTCCGTGTTTTATCCAACCATCACCAAGTGAAGGTCTAAGATTTTACTGTCAGTTTGTCGTGCAGGTAGGTTATCCGGTGTACTGGTCCTTGATTGTGCAAGCGTCGCAAAACATCTAACCCAAATGGTTTTTGAAGCCGCCAAACCATAGTCTCGGCCTTGAGGGCTCGAGTTCAATTCTGATAATGTAGGTCAAAATGGTGTCTGTGGCCTATCTGGGCGAACTTACTCCAGAGAGTTGTCTTCACGTGATTGGCTATGCAATAGCAATAAATTGATTTTGTGCGACTTGATTTTAACATGTTGCTCGTGATGAATTTTATGAGAACTTGGTAAGATTATGGTTGCGGTTTAATTTAAGTGGTTCTTCCTTGGATGAGGTAGAATAATCAAGCTTGGCTGGTACTCTGTGCCATCAACAAGCACCGGTAGATTAGTTTCGATCAGGTGAAATTCCCCCCTGACACAGGCAAGTGAGTGAGTGCTAGTCAAAACAGCCGTTTGTGAATAGTCAACTAAACTAATTCGATGAAACTGTGAACTAAGTATGGTGCTGCACCTTCCTCACGTGTCAGAAACCAATTGTGAACTTTTATCGAGGTCAGAATTTGTTAGATGTGATTATATTAGTTAGTATTCATTGCCAGGATGAAGTCAAGGTAAATTTAACGCGTCCTGAATCGAGCGGTCTGTGTGACCGAGTAAACCCGATGACAAGAGGTGAACTTATACGGAATTATGGCATAGAAAGAAGGACAAGGTCATCTACAACGAGTGATGCTGTGACGACAACAAAGCAATTAGATGTTAGAATGCGTATGGGTTGAGTCACTGAATATTCGTCCAGCCGAAAACGGGCTAGTAATCTAACAAATCATCAGACCCAATAATTTCATTCCAACAATGACCATAAGCTCTCTGCTTTGACGTTCAGGGCTTAACCATCGACCGTTGATGGAAGCATGCATCCTCACCAGTGTGGATTTGAATCAAACTCATTTACTCCCTGTCCTGTTCCAGGAGTTATTTTCTCCAACCTGGCTCATCCCGTTCCTCTAATTTCATTGGTTATCTGATTCCGATCAACAAATTTCACCTCTGAAAACAAAAAGGATCATCCAGCGTTTTTATTTGGTTTTATAAACGTCTTTTGCTATGCTGCTGTGCAGCGCAGAACCCACCAAGTACCAAATATATTGTGAAGTTTCACTAATTAAACTTATGGTTTATGTATCTAAAGTATCGTCTATTCGGGTCTCACATCAATTTCTCTACTATCCAGCTAGATGTACTTTTTACGCCTAAATGACCAAAAGTTCATTTCGTCTACCGCCAGACAATTGTAATTTCGCAAAAAGTCGCCTGTCTCCTTTGTGCAAGAGCAAAATTAACTTCCACAAACAATGTGGCGTATTGGCTGAATATCACGCAGTTGTACTGTAGTCGTATTAAGACAGTGGTCGTAAGTAATCGTGAGAAAAAATTCGCAATACACTCATTTGTAAACAAATTTAGTTTTGCGATGGACTGAATGTGCTGCACCAGGCCGCCTCATGTTTCAGTTGGTACGATATTCGACACCTGCATCGTCCTAATACATTATTGATAAGGTGTCTGAGTTGTCGAAGAATTATCTGCAACCTTATGAGTGGTGTATTACGTGTATAAAAAATTCACATACTATGTACATCCGGAAGTCCTAGCAGTTTAGGAGGCATATAAATAGATAAGAAGCTGAAAAGGCTTGCGACAAAAGTTTGTACGCTGTTTGACCGATATTTATCCTCGGTTTGTTTGTTAAGTATCCAAAAAACAATTACACATTATACGGACGTCATATAGATACCGCAAATCTATGAAAGACCTGAGGAAACAAAAAGTTTTTCTAAACCCCTTTCTGTCAGACGTTGACAGACACGTAGATGCACTTGGACGTTTGCAACAAGACGATAGGTCGTTTGGGATAGGGCGAAACAAATCAGAAGGTAGTAAACGAAAGATCAGACAGGTGTCATTAAACGCAGTTTCTGGCAGGGGGTTTCTATTTTTTCCGTTGTTCAATAATAATCCGCCCGTTTTGGGGGTTGTGACCTCTCTTCGTGCATTTTTGCTGAGGCGGATCGGAATTAAGTGCGTCTTTCATGACGATCCGACCTAATACTTGTTGCGCTGGTGGCAAGGCTTGTCATTCCGCAACGAAAGCTTGCTCGGATTAAAGGAGGATTCGGAATTATTTAACTCGTACGCATCATGCTGTCATTTGGAAATCAGACCTTATTGACTACTATGGAAAAGCGGTGAATTCTCCTCTCATCTTTCCGCAGCATTTGAAGCAGGCTTGAACAGGCCAATTCACGTGACCTGTGTTCGTTAAGTTGCACTGGTCACATGACTGTCTGGGTTTGGGCAATTCCTGCTAGAATGTTTTATCAGAGAAGTTTCTGGTTGTGAGAAAAAGAGGATTATTTTTCTTATCAGAGGCTAGTGTAGTCTAGAGGAGAGCGTGTGATTTTGACAGACTCACGATGACACCCAAACCGAAAAGATCAATCATTTTCACAGAGCGATTAGTGAGTCTGTTTTGGGTTGCAACTGGCGTCGTTTGATGTAGTTGAGCCATAACCAGCAATATTTTTCTGGTCTTTAGTTGGTCGCTGGTTTTCTTGAAATCCTTGGAAAAAAACTGAGACAGTGCCTAGAGGTGACACGGTAATTTGCACACAAAAATAAATGGTTATTGAGTTCATCTCTTAAAAGAAACCAATCGCGGTCTATTTGAGTACAAGTGCAAATGATGACTTTTGATGAAGCAGCAAGCGGTATGAAGATAGGGAGGTGAAATTTTGTCTCTTGTGACGGGGAATTTTGCTGACATTTTATGGACGTGGTTAATGAATATTTATATTTGCTAGTGATTCTCAGCAGATTTACCGGAATTTGAGGGGATTTCCAGCCTGTCTGAAATAAGTGCATAAGATTATTAACACCCCCGTACGTGAAACGTGTGCATTGGTGTGGTAAATAAGTCATGCCGACTCAAGACAATTGACTTGGAAGAATTTTCATCAGCACCACGAGAAAAGTGCTATTTTCCGGGAACGGATAAATGTTGTACTCTTGTACGATGCTTCCCAACCACAGGTATTGTATTTTAATCATACTGTTATTGCCTAACATTTTGTGGAATGGGACCGGAGCTGTTCGGATGAACTAGCATATCAATAAGTTTCCGTGAGATGCAACACCTCTCTGGCTGAACCATATACCCAGTCAGATCAGTTTGGGTCAGTAAAAACGTGTTTCTACAATAGGGATAGATGCCGGATGTGTGCGGCCTTAGACGATTCGGCAACCGAACCAAAGATCGGGGTCATTGGCCAGTGGATACTTTCTTTATTATGTGCTTTAAATGTTTCGAAACCAGAAAGTGTGTCCTTCCGAACAGCAATAAAAAGCAGTTTCTGTTCCACAAAAACCAATGCACCGCTTCCCAATCACGAAGAAGTGAAAATAGAGACCTTTAAAATGTACCCATAACAAAGGATACACAGAGCGCTGTGTGGTGTTTTAGAGTCCACATCAATCGAATCTACGACCCACTTGGTCACACCAAAGTCTAAGACCACCAGAGGAATGCGTGCCTAAAGATTCTTACACTGTTGGGTACACGTTGTTGTAGCGTTCGATTTGTTTCAAGTGGCACTGTGAGCTACTTCGAACACTACAACATGCGCAAAACTGAGGACTGGCATAAAACGCTCCAGGAGACTTGTGGAAAATCAACAAAATGTTTGTGCAATTAAAGAACAAAAGGGTGGTGAGTTAGTTAAATCATACAGGTCAGTGTGATTCCAAGCAGCTGTAGCAAATTCTTGATGTGTGAGTCAGTGTGTGTATGGGAGAAGAACAGTGCCCTACTGCTGGGAGTGCCACAGCATATTACTATTCAGGATGATTAGAGGTATACAAATCTTTAAAGTAACATCCGAGACTCTTCATCACACACAGAAATGAGTTCTGACGTAGCTGATCACAAAACTCTGCACAAAGAAACCTCAAGCTTAGTTCATTAAAACTATTATTTTAGTTTAGAATCTCGTGGACTATACAACCACGCCTGCAAGTGCAGAGCTTTGCAGCGCACACAAACAGCATTCTCAATTCATCTTCAAGGAAGAATCGAGTCAGATAGCTATGGTGCCAGAGGTAAACTGGACAATTCAAAGCACTAGAATGGTTCCACCTCCTAATATGTGTCAGCGAGTTGACATGTTTGAAAAATTCTCAAGCTGTTCGGGCATGTGTAATGAAACCTGCTTAATAACGGAAGGGCTGAGATGTGTTTGCGATAGGAGAGAGACTTTGTCTGTTGTGTAGTCTCCAACCCAAGCATCGACAAAAGAATACACCTAGGTATATGATGTTTTCAGGCAACTGAATATGCTGCACCAGGCCGCGTCATGTTCCAGTTGCTACGATATTCGACATATCGCGATACATGTATGTACATAATGCACTACTCAGCCAGATTCAGCTGGGTTCCAGGTGAGTCTCTCGCAAAAACCAAATTCATTTGCAAATGAGTGTATTTCTCGAAAACAGTCCAATTTGTGTTCAAGTACAACATAATGTTCACGGAAACTCGGGGGCTGCGCCTACCTGATGAGCCCCAAGAAGGGCGAAACCGGTCGTGCGCTGTCGAAGAGTTTTCAGCAACCTTATGAGTAGTGCAATACGTAAATACACCTAGGTATTATCTAGATCACACTCTCTTGATCTTGAATGTCGAAAATCCATTTGTGGAAAAGGAAAGATGAAATTGATAGGAGTCAGATACAACCCGTTCTATTCACACTTCTCAGACATACTTTGAAGTTTTGAGGAGACATTGGCTAATAAATGAAGACTCAGTGAACTGGACTTGATCATACCTGTCCTTCCAATTCAGTCGTTCTAACTATTAGATTACATTCATTGGAAATGAGTTTTTTTTACCTTCCGGATCCAGGTAAGTTTGCTCGCCCTGAGACACATCACATTTGAGATCAAACTGTTGTTATCTGCTGTGTGTACATTGAATTTGAAAGATAGTCTGTCTCGTATTCTTTAAAAGCATTTATATTTAGTAAACTTGTACAAGTAGGCTGTCTACTATAACCCAACTAGAAAAGAATCCTCCCGAAGTGTATGCGAGATTTTGGTTGACTTTTGGAAACCACTCATATGCCATTTAGAATTTTCGACTTGGAAATAAACATGAACTGTGATGGCCACTACCAGCCAGAAAAGGATTTCATATTCGGTAACAAAAAATTGTTCAGCTGTAACGCTCTTTCGTTGCCTAGAAGAAAGCACTTGGGCTGAGATACTGTCAGGTTTCCCAAGCCTAGACAGGAAAATTGGAGATACAAAGGTTGGGTTCAAACCATGGACCTTGGGGTCGGAAAGTTCACGCCTTAGGCACCAAACTTTCTCAAGCACAAAGTCGCTGTGGGATATTCAGACTGGATTTTTTTCACTGTTTATGGGTGCAAGACCATAGCCGCATCTGTTCTTTCAAATCGTGCATCTTCGCTGTGTCTACTGAATCCATCTTACGTATACATGTTCCGTAAATGAGTGGTGGACGACGTAAGCCGACAGAAGACAAGTAAACAGAAACCACCTTTCGATAAATACACACATTTGCAAACCAATTTTGGTTTCGCGAAAGACTCACCTGGAACCCAACTAAATCTCCAGTTTGTGATGTTTCCAGGCAACTGAATGTGCTGCACAAGGCCGCCTCATGTTCCAGTTGCTACGATATTCAAGATATCGCGATACATGTATATGCGTAATGCACTACTCATAAGGTTGCTGAAAATTCTTCGACAGCCCACAACCGGTACATTGCCTATATACATGTATCGCGATATCTTGAAGATCGTAGCAACTGGAACATGAGGCGGCCTGGTGCAGCACATTCAGTTGCCTGGATACATCACAAACGGGAGATTCAGTTGGGTTTCAAGTGAGTCTCTCGCAAAACCAAAATTGATTTGCAAATTAGTGTATTTATCAAAATCAGTCCAAGTTGGGTTCAAGTAGAATAGAGCATAAGGTTGACGGAAATTCGGGGACTGCGTCTACCTGATGAGCCCCAAGAAGGGCGAAACCGGTCGTGGGCTGTCGAAGAATTTTCAGCAACCTAATGGGTAGTGCATTACGTAGAAACCACTTTTATTTCGACTCATCAGAAATTATCCAATCAGAATGCAGAACTATCCGACCTCAGGTCTTTCGGCTACATTTCAGATCATGGTCACTGCAACGATTTACATCTTTGTGCCAGCGACCAAACACACAACCATCCATAATGACCAGCTCTGATGAATACCTGACGCCAGTGTAGCCGATAAGCGACGCAAAACCTCAAGAACGGAGTATAAACATTTGACTGCGCTGTTACAGAGATACTCATCCGAATTTTCAAGTACCAAAGACTGCCCATCGATCAATGCACAGCGTTAAGTGTGCTCGTACGCGGTAGTTGCGTGCGCGCGTATGTGTGGTTGTGTGGCATTCAGAGAGAAAACCAAGCATGACAAAAGGCTCCCCGGTCTCTCGTCAATGAGAACAAGAACAAACAGCTGGATCGGACAAGTGATAAACGAACAGCATACGATGGAACTGAAGCACACAGAATACGTAAAGCTATCATCATCGACAGCATGACATCAGTGTTCAACACAGATGCTTCGCTGCCGTACAACCATGATTTATTTGAAAGCCTTATTGTGAAGAAAGAGAATAAATATGGACGGGGAGGGGACTTATTGCTGCCTTACTACAATCATTCCGAGGTGCCTACACCTCCAAACACTCATTCAGGCAATCTGGATAGAAACTGACAACAAGATCGCCACTGACATCGGGTTGGCAGCCATATCTTGCAGCGTCTCCAACCAGGCGCAGTGGGGATCACGCGGTCCCCATCCTGGAAGGCGAGTAGCACCGACAGCACCCAAGCGTTTCGTGATTTCTTTCATACCCTTCTGCCAGGTCAAGGGTTGGCCACCTCTGCTTACGCCACTCTGAATTGGGCATGGAAAACAGCACTCTCTTCGGCAAACGATGATTAGGCATGCGCAACACATGTCCCAACCAACGCAGCTTCTGGTGCTGGACACATTCTTCAATGGAAGTACCCGTTGCACAACCCAAAACTCGCTTTCTAACTGCCTCGTTACGGATTCGCCGACACCATCACGAGCTATGGTTCTGAGACAACGATTGTCGAACACCTGAAGACGTCTCAGTTCCGCTGCTCGAACAGGCCAAGTCTCACAGCCATACAACAAAACAGCCCGCACTGTAGCTTGATACACGTCCCTTGAGATTCAGGGACACACCACTTTGACGCCATAGGTGTCTCAAATTAGCAAACGCGACCCGAGCCTTGCAGATTCGTGCATTGACCTCATCTGTCACACTACAATCAGAACTAATACAACTTCCAAGATATGTAAAACGCTCCACAACTTCCAGTGCCTCTCCCTGGATTGTAAGTGGCGTGTTCAGTGACTGCATGTCCAGGAGCATGACCTTACACTTTTTGGGTGCAAAGTGCATACCAAAGGACGGGATGACTTTGGTCAGTTCATCTAAAAACACCTGCGCCTTCTCCTCCTCTTCAAAGATAAGAACGATGTCATCTGCATATTCCAGATCGACAAGGTTTTCGTCACAGGCTATTTGAACACCGGGGTTTTGGAGACCTTCCAGCGTTCGTCTCATTATTTCATCGATCACGAAGTTAAACAGGAATGGGAGAGTGGGCATCCCTGACGGACGCCACTTTGTGTACGGAAGCTTTTGGAGAGCTCGCCGTATACTCTCACGTCCGGAAGTCTTGGAATACAAAGAGCTTATTATGTTCACGAACTTCCGGGGCATTCCTTGGTGGGCAAGCGTGTCAAGCAGAACAGACCGGTCAACCGAGTCAAATGCGCCTTGGAAATCCAGGAATACTAGAATTGTGGGTCGCTTATACGTATGGCGTTGTTCTAGCACCTGACGAAGTGTGAAGATTTGGTCAACGCAACCCCTACCAGGCCGGAATCCCGCTTGCTGCTCTCGACAGTGTTTCACGAGCCACCGTAAGGCGACGAAGCACAAGTGACGCCAACAGTCTCGTTACGACCGGGGTCAAGCTGATCCCCCTGTGGTTGCCACACTCACTACGAGCCCCTTTTTTGAAAATGGGCACTATCACCGACTCTCCCAGTTGTCTGGGACAGACTCCTTTTCCCAGATGCAGGCAAACAGATCAGACAGGCGTTGACTGAGGATTTCACCCCCATCTTTGAACAATGCGGGTGGGAGGTCATCCGGACCAGAGGCTCGGTGGCGCTTGAGAGAACATATGCAGTCATAAACCTCCGAGGCCGTAGGTGGTTCCACGTTCACCGTCCAGGGTTCTACGTCACCTGTGGGTTCCAGATGGGCGCCAGCTGGTGGCCATGACAATTGTTGTTCGAAGTATTCGGCCCATCGGTCGAGACGTTCTTCTTTATTCGAGATGGTCACTCCATTCCGATCCTTGATAGTTTCGCTCACAGGTGGTTTCCGGGGACCGGTCGCACGGATCAACTGAAATAATCTTCGGGCATTACCGCTTTCTGGGCCTCTTCCATTTCCTTGGCTTTCTGTGTCCACCACACGCGGTCGGCTTCACACTCACCTTCACTTGACGTCTGATAATTCGTCGCACCAAGTTATGTTCGGGCCGGCTGGGATATTTCTCCGAGATTTAAGCAGTGCCACCGTTCGGTCTGATATCCAGTGCTTGAGTGCGCCTGGTGGTGCCGTGCCGGCAAAGTTCCCAGCACTATGCAAAGAGGTGGCAATCTCGTCCCAGTATGCGTTCACATCTGATGGTGGAGCATTTGGAAGAGACTCTAGAAGACGATTCTGGTAAGTTCGTCTAACATCCGGATCTGCCAGTCTCTCAGTTGCCAAGCGATTTGTCCGCACCTTACGCGGTCCTGGAAAACGTAGGGAGAAGCGACTCCGGACGAGCGCGTGGTCGGAATCCACAAATGTGTTCCAAAACGACCGGCAGTCAGTTACTGATCCGCGCCATCGGTAACTGATGGCGATGTGGTCGATTTGAGTTTGTGGTCGGCGTGTCGTTGGAGGACACCATGTGGCCAGACGACTTCGGCTATTCCGGAAGTTAGTACTGCATAGAAGCCTGCGATCAGCACACAGCTGAAGCAATCGTTCCCCATTGTCCGTACGTACCGAGTCCAATCCATGTCGACCTCCTAATTGAGTCTCAGATACGCTAAGCCTGCCCACTTGTGCATTCAAATCTCCAGCAACCACCACGATGTCTGAGCTTTTAGCTCGCCGCAGCAGGGCATTCAGGGCGTCATAAAACCTATCTTGGACGGTGTCGGAGCTACAGTCAGTTGGGGCGTACGCAGACGCGATAAACAAACATCGATCAACATCCTGCCTGTGAGACTCCTTCACAGACGTTGCCAGACGAACCGCACAGAGGCGACTATCAACAGGTACCTCAAATCACACCAACTTTTTACATTTCGGGCCACCCTTTATCTTGCTTCTTACAAATGAAAAATATCCTGTTGGGTGAGGTAAACAGGACCAAGTGTGTCATGTTGTAACGGCAAGGGCTATCGGAGTAGAGAAAAGTACCTTTCCAAGGACGGGAGACCGCACGGGAGTTTTAGGTCTATTCAAGGTAGATCGTCTTATGCTGTTTGTTATTGGGCAGTTTACTAAATATTGTTGTACAAATGAACGGCACATTTAACCTCTAATCCAGATACCACATAAAAATCTCTATGAAGCTCTACTGTCATTCTGCCGTCAAATTACACTTTTGAAATTAAGTGGGCAGGGTGATGTGAGAACAAGGTCAAGCCTTAACAGTAACGCATTTCAGAAGTGCCAGCCAAATTCACGTGATAACTAATAGAATATAACATATAATCGTCCAGATGTAACACTTTTTCGGCGCCTACCTTTCATGCCATGCTAAGGAAGAACGGGAACTGTGATACCATCAAATTGCCGAAGCCTAGACAGGGACGGTCGAGATATCCTGGTTGGATTCGAAGCACTTACCTTCCAGTTAGTAAACTTGTGGATTAATCAATGGGCTATCTTAACCAAAACAAATATGTCACGTTACACCATATCCCAGACTTTTTGACCGCTCATCATCCACCTGATCAACACTCAGTAAAAGTACCTGAGCAGCCAATAGTTCAACACATTGTCTACAAAAGACGTTTTCACTGTAGCTAGTTTTCCATGTTCCGCTGGGCCCGTGGAAGTATGCAGCTGTTGTTCTTTAAAAACCAGTATCAGTTCTATGTGCTTTTCCCTATCCTTCGGTGTAACTGAAGCGGCCTGCACTCCGCCCACTGCACCTACTTCAGAGAAGTCCCACTGTATTAGTGGAACTCAAGTGTCCTACCACCATGATCCAGAAGGTAACACGCAGCGGGGGCCTCATTTCATAAGGCAATAAACATCTCCTTCCCGCTTAATTTATGTACCCGTCGACTGTTCCTCATAGACGTGCAGCTATTCATGTTGTTGATGCACTGGTCCTGCTGACGCGAAGCGATGCAAAGACGGAATAGCTGGCTGACTGTGCTTGTGTGTTCGTCTTCTCTTTCGACCTCACCTGTGAGCATCTGGAGTGTGCATCTCGAGATTTGCCGTCGTTATTTTACCCGACAGGAACTGCGCTCTTCGAAGAAGCCTCAGCGATGGTGGTGAAATTGAAATTCAGTTTGTAGTAGTGCATCTGTTTTTCGCGCCGCACATACCACCAATATATCGCGCGCTAGATCTGTGGGAAGGAACTGACTTAGTGTGAGGTAGATAATGGATAACTAAGGTATGACTGTGTTATAAGAGAGATAGTAGAAAAACCGTTTGCGCAAGCTTATGGCCGCCAATAGATTAGAGAGCTGTTACAGTGAGGGAGGGTTTGCCGAGAGTATATTGCCCTTGGCTGCCTTGCAAACATATTAAACTCTTTTACACAGGCCTTATTAAGAGGACGGAAAAAAGAGGCCGATGGCCTTACCATAACCTTTTAAAATGTCTGCTGCACCAGTCAGTAATAAGATAGGTTGCACTAGTTGCGTACATCTTCCCATATATAAATTTATAATTGTTAGCACTCAGAGTTATTTCCCAAAATCAGCTGATATTTCGGTACATGGGGACTTATCACCATGTTTTCATAGAAGGCAATTCCTAAGCTAATGATTAGTTAAGATCCTGTTTATCGATCACACCGCTTTTGAGCTCAGACAATTCCATTTTATCGGGCTGTTACTCGTCTCCTGGATGTCCGTAGTCCGTCAGTGCATGACCCAGTGTCACATATTCTAAAGGGGCTCCGTCTCCTGTTCGTGGCTTTTTTACTGTTCCATAAACTCAGGCTACACACCTTTCATTTATAAAATAAACGCCAAACACAGAAGTCTGTATAGTTACCTTCTTTACAAGGAACATTCACTCACAAAACTCTTCAAAGAAAATAAAATGGATCCGCGATACCTAGGTTATTTACACTCATTCTTTAAGAGGACGCTTCATCTAGGAGAAGCTTTGAATAGGTCATTACTGGCCAATTAAGATTTTCGCACTCCTTTAGTTGTCTAGCAAAAAGCACGTAACATTAACAGGAAAGCATTCAAACAAAACAGAAACAAACACGTTTGAGTGACTAATGGTTTTGCCAGCAAGGGTGACCTCAGTTTTCTGGCTATTAGAAAGAGTACAGAGACAACTTCCCTGTTCCCAAACTGTTGTTCCTGAAGAAAACCTGTCTTTCAAAATTCTCTGAGTCTGGTCTGTTTGAAAAAAAACGAAGAGACTCATTCACTTTACCGCCATTTTGGTGTCAAGCCGTCGTACTATCCCGGGGGAAGCAGGAGGGCTGAAATACTGTCATGTTTTTCAAGGGCAGTCGAGATATAAAAAAAGCCCACTAAAGTGGTCTAAAGTACAGAAAAGTAATTTTCTTCCTGGATCGCCACGAGCGCGTCAAACAAATAAAAATCGTGAGCTGTGCCTTAGAAAAGACACGAAATTCTCCGAGTTATTCGACAGAAAGGGAAACATGCGATATGAGAAGACGTATGTTTAATTATCAACAGATATGCCACTGCACTTGACCCCAATTTTTCCTGCATAATGACGAGAAATGGACTCATTCAAGACAAACCAAGGCTCAGCAGTAATCGATGCCACTGAACAAGGCCAACAATGGTTATTTAACCGATGCTGGCTGATGACATCCCCACGGCATTCTGGTCCCTCCTCAAACACCATCCAGGCTGTATCGCTTGGTCAAACCGGGAGAGAAACCGAGAGCTTTCGAGTGGATTAGGTGTAAACGGTTGACAATCGTGATACCTTGCAGAACACACAAATACACAAAAACAACTTAGGTCCTTTATTGGGGCTTATTATTGGTGAATAAGCAACGCGTTTTCTGTAAAAATGTAAATACTAGCCCTTCCATTGTTGTAAAGAAACGAAAAGGTGAAATTAGTCTCGAATCAGCCCCAGAAGTGTGGAACCTATCTGATAATTTATAGTAAGTAACAGATCTCCAAATGTGGTTGCACTCGTTTTAGCCTTCGTTATTCAACAAGCTGCTAATCTGCTGCACAGCGACATTTTCGCCGGAGAACTGACAGTATTCACTAGCTTTGCCTTACGGCGAGTTTCCCCTGGAAAAGTATATATAGGCTATAACGACGTGCCAAATCACAGATGCAGTGTTCAAGCATAGAGTTTTTAAATACTGCTTGAATGTATGCACTTTGAGGGATGAAAATGTTGTCAAATTTAGCACGTGACCCAACGGCAGTCGAAAGTAAAGCTTATTCATGTATATACGTAATGCATCACTCATAAGGTTGCTGAAAATTATTCGACAGTCTACGACCGGTTTCGCCTTTCTTGGGGCTCATCAGGTAGGCGCAGTCCCCGAGTTTCCGTCAGCCTAATGTTCTACTTGAACCCAAATTCGACTGATTTCGATAAATACACTCATTTGCAAATCAATTTGGTCTTGCGAGAGATTGACCTGAAACCCAGCTGAATCCCCAGTTTTTGATGTTTTCAGGCAACTGAATGTGCTGCACCAGGCCGCCTCATGTTCCAGTTGCTACGATATTCGAGATATCGCGATACATGTATATACGCAATGCACTACTCATAAGGTTGCTGTAAATTCTTCGACAGCCCACGACCGGCTTCGCCCTTCTTGGGACTCATCAGGTAGGCCTGCAAACATCACAAACGATGGATTCAGCTGGGTTCTAGGTGAGTCTCTCGCAAAACCAAATTAATCTGCAAATGAGTGTATTTATCGAAGTAAAACTTATTCATTTATTTGATTGCGAGCATGGTGTGTTGTTACTAACTGCCTGATAAGTAACATCTCGAAATGAACTTCCCTTAACTGAAACTTCGGTTATTTTTATATTTACCATTGTAAGCATCATCGTATGCACCAAAATTAATAACCATACTGGTTCGCTATGAATACCAAATTCACCTTACTTTCTACCCTGATAAGGACTTATTAGTTCTCATGAGGCGGAGTTGATCAGGTGACCCTTGTTATCAGTTTGTACCGTTGACCTCAAAGTTATGAAATCACACAATTCGTTGTACCACGTGCAACCAGCAGTGGTGTGTGGAAAAATTAAGAACTATGAACCGAAAAACCAGGCCGCATTCTATTCCATTCTATTTTACCCGGATTCACCACTCTTGGGTTTAAATCAACCGTGTTGAACTTCTAATCTGATTTTAGTGTACATCAGATCCGAAAAGAAGTTTAATTTGCTTATTGAAAGCGCTCTTCGCTTTCAGACTGGCTTACCTTCAGTTTTTCAAACAAGGCAACTGTGTTCTTGTCATTCTCCAGCACACTGATATAGTGTCGATCGTTTTTCCATTGAAAGTTCATTTTTCAGTCAACGATTAACTGTGTTTCGCAAAACAAGGTCATATTTTGTCAACGGGTAACTTGGCTGAATAATAGCTGATGCCATGTTTTTCAACTGAACGTGGTGCATGGAGACCTACTCATGCCTCGGTTGACATGCTGTTCGGGATATCGCAGTATACGCGTTTGACAGTGCACACCGCTTATCAGATGACTGTAACCTCTCCAACAACTTACGTTCGGTTTCACCTTTCTTCGGGGTACATCAGACAAGAGCGGTCCCCGGGTTTCTACCATCCTCGTGTTCCACTTGAAAGCCAATTTTTTATACAACTAGCGAAATGCACACAGTTTCAAATTACTTTGGTGTTATAGAGAGAGTAAACCAAATCTGCCGTTTATAAAATGAATACTTTCCGATGAATAGTTCCCAAAAGTCCATTAGGATATCTAGGATTGTTCAGTAACCTTGGTGACAGATATACATCAAGGGAGGAATAGAGGTTTCATCACAAACATTCTAAATTCTTTCTCTGTTGTACACCTTACATCCTTATGCATAAGCCGCAGTTTTGTGTATGACATAGTGGGACGAAACTCAAAGACCGTCAAGTGTTCCAATAGGAAATTTCGGACAGTTTTATCCGGGATTATAAATCATTTGCAGGTAGCTGAGCGACATTAAATGCCTACCTACGTGATCACGATTGTTTTACGTTTCCAAGGTAAAACTGACAAAAAATGGACTTGACAAAATAAGACAGCCATCCTTTGCGTTCGAGCCGAAATCGGCGGCCGACTGAACTAAAATGACCAGTTTTTCTTGTCAGATTAACCACTTGACTGGACACCGACTATAAATGATTGATGGTCCATTTGTACTGAAAAGTCCATCCCTCCTCTTGCCTCATTCGCCTACACAACAATTCACCAATTGATTGTTGAACAAGAGTGTAGAACAGTTAAAATGAATCGGTAAGAAGTTTTTTTCAGGTTGTACCCCACTACCAACTAGCAAGAACTAGTTCGTTTTCGAAACCAGGGAATGCAAGCATTATTTGATGGGACAGTTGCTGCAAGTCTAAATGAATGATTGGATTTTGAGTTCCCCTCGAATAGTTAACTTTGACGCGGATTAATGACTCCGGCATTTAAAATGACGTAGGCGTAATCCTTTAAGTTTTGTGCATTTTGTCGAACCTTTAGGCCAATCGGTAAGGATGCGCTTGATTGCTTCAGTTAGGAAAACACATTGAACTAAATCCCTATATTAGACCAAACAATAAACAAGTAGCTCGGTGGTCAATAATTCAACTATATTTGAACAGTCTGTACCCAGCTATGGATACTCAAATCAAGAAAAGCCACATCACCACAAGAGTTTTACGAGGTATTGTTCAACTACTGAAAACCAACAAAACGGTTTGTCATAACTTGGAAGATACCGAAGGCTTTCGGGACTAATGAGTGGGAAATGCCAAACATTACTGAGACTTTCAAACTGTTCTTCGGGGGTTGGTTAATGCAAATCTGCTAGTTACGTTTTTGGGGCGTGAAACAGACAAGGAGTTAAGTTTTCGTGCACAAGACCGTTAAAATCCAACGTTTCGCAGCTTATCTGTGATTTGAATAAAAAACGATTCAACGGCGTTAACGGACTATTGCTCAAAATCGGGAGTTGGTGAGTTAGCTAGGCAGGTGAGCTAATGCTGCTGTTCACCGAAGGAAAGATACAGTACAGGTACACCCTTACCTCATTACACCATTACGCATCATTACAAACGGGATCATATGTGGTCGAGAAGAACAAAAAGCCAAATTTGGAGCCTGACTGTTTTCTAAGAGTAAACTAATTAACTAAATGGACATTGAATCAACACGTAAGACGTTCAATCGATGAATCCGCCCTTTGGGAAAGAGCTACTCTCACCGGGTATTTCTAGAAAAAGTGACCAATAACCTCCTTTGTTCTCTCAATACGTTTGAAAGTCGACAAACTGTGTTCTCGTGGAATATTCACCTAATAGGTACGTTGTCGTAGAAATTTTTTACCAGTTTTAGGATCACTTGTATTCACCTCCGAGTCTAAGAGTTCTGATAAATATTTTGGTTCACCTGAATTTAAATACAGCACTCCAACTCTGAAAAAAATAACACCGGCAACTTTCAACATGGTGATCAATAAGGACCGTAATAGAACCGTGTTTATATTCCGGAAATTTTCAGTGCCCTTCGCCTCAAGTGAGGCCTCAAGTATCCGCACAACATGGTGAACTTGTAGAATGCTGAATAGTCCTGATTCGCCCGGCCATTGATAACTAGTGGTTTACTCTCCCAGTCAAAGTGGCCCTCAGTATTTGTACAATAAAATTCAATTTTCGAAAGCTAAGACGTGTCCCTGATGGACTTTTTGAGCCCTCTTTAGGTATCTTGGTGTCACAGGGGGGCTAGGAAAGTATTTCACCAGACTTTTTCCGCCAAAAATATGACTGCTTCAGAGGATAATAAAATTTGGAGAGCTACAAAAATATGAACGTAAATTAAAATGGTTTTTGGTTTGAGCAAATACGAAACGAAATACGACATTTTGGCGTAAAAAGTTTTATTCCAGTCGCAAAGGTTTTGCAGCTAAGAGCGTTGTGCGGCCAATGGGCCTCGGTCAAAGTTGAATAAAAACCAATCAAGACAGTAAGCCGCCACAAAGTCTTGTGTGTAGCTAACACCAAAAAACACCGATGCCCCAGCACAATTCTCTTCAACCCGTTTCTATGGTCACCCCATCTTTTAACACTTTTGTTGCGAGAATTTCCAGTGAATGGTGTTCTATGTTGACCCGAGGCCAGATTATTGATTAAATGAAGTCCTCCGGCGTCAAACATTGTCCACAAATGTGACCATCTTGTGTATTAGAGCTGTGTTTATGATATAATATACGTTTTAGTGTGGTAGTCGACCAAAACATGTTTCCATTATAATGGCTGTTCTTGAGAGGTGATCCAGCCAGTTGGAGGCACATAAATTGTCCCCTCCAATAGATTACAGTACGGAGAAGTCCCGCGCTGCCACATTTGTACCCTCAATGGAAATATATTTCCACAAAGTGACGCGAGCGCTGTATTCAATACTGCCGAATGTCCATAAATGAGAATACTTATCAAAAGCCCCTCGATTTGGATCACTGAGGTCTAAAATCTGCGGTCCAAATCAAACGGGATAGTGTATCATGAAAAAGTATTCCAGCGTGATGGAGGAATGGATTAATCTCCAGTTTTGCTTGCATTGTTTTGTCCCACTTTCTAGCCTGTTCTTCCCAGTGGTACAAGTGCGATCTGTTCCAAAGCGTAGTGTTGTGCACGTAGGAGAAATCAACTGGAGCCCGGTTACCAGTCCACCGTCCTACATAAGGTTATTAGCGTATGCGATATGGAGCACTCCCCTCATAACATTTCCTCACTGTGAAGAAGCTAACCACTTGAGCAAATCGAGCGATTTATTTCGCTTGTTCTGCAAAATTCTCTCCATATTAACAAACTGTCTTCACTTTTGTATTCAATGGTTTACCTCCCATACACACTACTGATATCCTATCACAATATAATACCTAAAAACTATATTACCCGAAATTTTTCATTGCGCCGCATTTCTCTTGTGGTCTGTATACTACTAAAGAGAGTGGTAATTTGAAAGACCGTGTCATTGCTTGTTACTAGTGGTAAATGAAACTACTGTGCGAAATACACTCTTTTGCAAACAGATTTGGTTTTGTGAGAGACTCACCTGGAATCCAGATGAATCTCTCGTTTGTGATGTTTCCAGGCAACTGAATGTGCTGCACCAGGCTGCTTCGTGTTTCAGTCGGTACGATATTTGAGATATCGCGATACATGTACAGTCGTAGTACACTATTCATAAGGTTGCTGAAAATTCCTCGATATCCAAAGACATCAGCATAAACGAGGGACTCCACTGTGTCCCAAGTTAGTCTCTCGCAAAACCAAATTGATTTACAAATGAGCGTATTTATCGAACTCAGTCCGATTTGAGTTCAAGTTGACGGTTCAAGGTTGACGGAAACTTGGAGACTGGGCCTACCTGACGAGCCCCAAGAACGGCGAAGCCGGTTGTGGGCTGTCGAATAATTTTCAGCAACCTTATGAGAAGACTACTATGCCTTTTTGTGACGAAATTTCTTTTTTGGCTTCAGAAATTTTCATAAATAACCGACCAATATTGACAAGGCATATTGCCATATATCTGAATTCAGTTGTTTACCATTATACGTTTATTCTATAAAATAGGTGTTTTTGTTTATTTTCGAGGTGAAGATACCTTCCAGCCCATCACGGCACCTTCAAAAGTTGTGGACAATCTACCAGGTGACAAACTCAGCCAAAATCGATTACCTGACCGCAAAACCTGGTCACATAGACGTTGTGTTAGGCTTGTGGGAGCCTGCATTGATGTTATTCGGATGCTTTGTTCCAGTTGCCGTGCTTAGCGATGCCGGTCTATTGTTGGGAGGTTGATTCGTTCGTAGAAATTTGAGTCGTGAATAAAGAGGAGTTTTTCGGGTGCATATTTAATGCATATTTGATCTTACTGAAACCTAACAGTAATCACATGTCTGGATCAGTGTACCCAGGTGGTGTTTGTGATTTTTCAACCCTATAATCACCCAAAAGACTGTTTCAAGGGATCTGTGGAGAATACAAGGATTACAACAGTGCCTGTACAGTTAGTGGCAAACTGGTAAACTAATTATACTATTCAGAATCAGTTTCTAGCTTGAATAGAGGACATAACATTGGAGATATACAAAGCGCTAAGAGTTCGCTGTCACACTGTCATACACAGAGGCGCCTAATAGCCAACACGACAAGTAAAACAAAAACAAAAGTTATCGAAACAGACACCGACTGTCAGCTTCTAAATTCCCCAGATAATACTAACAGAACTATCAACTGCTGCATGTATCTACACAACTTGAGTTGCCATTGTGCAACAACAGATGACTTTACAAATTGGAATGATCTGCCGAAACGTGTGCGAAGATGAGCCTCCAAAATTCTCGCATTTGTGTTTTTGCAGCACCTACATTGCAAACATTCAGGTGATACACAAGACTGGTGCTTATCTGTCGGCAGATGCGTAAATCTGGCAGTTAAAACACACAAGTCTGCTTGGCATGGCAAGTTGTTATGTTCCAGCTGATTAGTTTATCTTAGGTCATACAATTAATATCACATGAGCAATCGTTTTTATGGAATGGTCTAAACAAAAAAGTCAAACGAACTCCCTGGTACATCGTTTTAGTTTGCAACGTGTTGATGATTTTCGGATAAGTCAAATTTAGGGTTCAGTTACTTAGTAGGACTGAGTGATGTATATGCGTAATGCACTACTCATAAGGTTGCTGAAAATTCTTCGACAGCCCACGACCGGTTTCTCCCCTCTTGGGACTCATCAGGTAGGCGCAGTCCCCGAGTTTCCGTCAACTTTATGTTCTACTTGAACCCGAATTAGACTGTTTTTCGAGAAATACACTAATTTGCAAATCAATTTGATTTTGCGAGAGACTCACCTGGAACCCAGCTGAATCTCCCGTTTCTGATGTTTCCAGGACTGATTGAATTTTTTGGACCGGGTCTATGTCGTGAAACCCGAAAGGGCAGAAACCGATAGTGAAGTGTTCGAAACTTGCAGTCAAGAAAAATATTTCGAGATCTTGAATATATTTCCGAAGGAAATGAGGCACAGTTTTCTAGCACATTCAGATGAGGAGTACTATCCACGGGAGATTCAGGTGAGTCTTTGGTTGCCCCGGTCATAAGTTGAAAATAACTGTCTTACCACGTGTATTTATAATCTTATATTCAATTGGCCCAACTGATAGGCCCCATAAGGAACAAGACCAAAAGTAAGCTGGAAAAATCCTCAGCAGCCCTATGACCAGTAGAGTAGTGAATAGTCGTCCTTTTTGTTCAACGGAAGATAATCTGTACTCCAAAATGCGAGAAGTCATGTACCTGTTTGGCGGTCATTCTTAGGCGTTTTTGGCTGTGATGTCTGTAAACTTACATCTGAAAAATGGATGAACGAACCATTATTTGGCGGAGTTTATAAGCCAAACGGAAAAGCGGTCATGCGTAAAATGAGCCTGTTACGAACCACGTTTGATCAATCATTCAATAGTATGCAGTTCTTCAAATACGAGCCAAAATTTCATGAAGGTCCCCGTCCACATAACATAAAGAATCTAACCACCCAAAAGTCTCCGTTGTTGCAGTTTGATTTTGAAAAGCTAGAAAAATGTACTGCATCCAGTAGATGACTTATATATATATATAAACCTCCCACTGTAGGCATTTGCTTGGGTTATACCGCCTCCTTCTCGTTATTTCTCTTGTTGACTCTACCAGTGGCTAGGGCGTTGTAGACCAGTAGGTTTCGGTTGCTTACCATTACAGAACATAGAAAACTGCTCCTATTTCCTGCAAAAGCGCAGAGAATTTCAAGCTACTCGAGCGTGAGCAAGAATATGTTAGAAGTCACTGATGTGATTTCCGCAAAGTTTCTTCAGAGACTTGATTGAAGAAAATAGGAGCCATTCCTTGATATTACATACTACTCATAATGTTGCTGAATACTCGTTGACAACCCACTATCAGCTTTGCATTTTTTTGGAGCTCATTAGCTAGAAATTGCCAGGTAGTTCTCACTGATTCTGGAAAACAGCAGAAAAAGCTATTTAATGTAGTTTGTCCTCCACACTAAACTAATTCGTGAACAACTGTGGTTTACCAAATATAAGGCTTGTTTTAACATGCGATGAAAACTCAGCTCTATGGTAAAAACTATTTTTTGGCGCTTGAATTGTGCCACTAACGAAAATGAGTACATGAAAGATAGAAAGAAATCATGATGTGCAAAGGAACGAGGTGTAAATCAAGCCATCATTAGGTGCACGGGCTAGCTTTGCGGAATAGACGCTGAGGACAATTTCGTTGTAGGACTCACTAACCAACCGCAGTATGTATTTGCTAAACTGTTCAAGAATCTTTCCGCATCGTGCTCATAAGCGTGAAGACATTAAAATGATACAGTAAAGATAGATCTTTGGGCGGGTTCTGCGCTTTTTCTGAAAGAATAGGCCAGCCAAGAAAATTGAGCGCTTCAAGTGATACCAGTGTTGTGTGTCATATGTGCGTATGCTGTTACTCTGACAGTTTATCAAGCGTAGAAAGCAAAAAGATCCTTCCATTCTCACTGGCTTCAGGTTGCATTTTGAAGTCCTACCATTCATAAGGCCTGTTCCGTTGCAACTCTCTAGGCCAAAAACACATGCTTGTTTAAAGGGCAAGATTGGTTTGCCTGGAAGCCACCTTGGTATGTATAACTAACAGCGATATTATGAGTTTGCGTTCATGTCTGTGTCAGCGACGTGTAACGGTAGATAGCATGTCGGTTTGTCAAACGCAGTGGGTATGTACAGGCTGTTTAGTTTGATAAGCACAAGTAGTTAACTTGCTATTTTGCTTAAGCAAATAGCAGCGGAAATAAACGGCATTTCAAAAACGCTTCATTAAAGACTGAAATGTCAAAACCACATTATTTCGTCCTACTAGTAGGCAATAACATTACGTAAACATGGTTAAGACCTGCTTATCTCTATTTTGAAAAAATTCAACAAGGTTATAACCGCAATCGATAGGTAATAAACATTTTGAGACACTTTCTTCCTAGTTCCTGCGGTCTACCATAAATATGAGCCTTTAGTCGACTTTATAGCAGGAATTAGTCCAATAAAATAAAAGCGGCTGTAAAACTCGGGGAAAACCGATAGTTGCTTTAACCTGTAACGTAATGGCAAGTTTTTTTCAAGAAAAAGCTAATGAACTAAAGCCAGAGCTTTTATACAACACTTCATTCAAAAGGAAAACTGCGTCATCTTTGAGTAGCCGGAAGAATAACGCTAAGGATGTCTGTCAGTTTGCGTGTACTAATGTTCTTATATAAGAGCCAAACAAGCATGAACCGAATAAACGTGCAAAACAGAAACAGAATAAGTTTTAACTACGAAGAAACGCTGGCAGACAAGGCTCTAACTTTCAATGAGCCGGATGTCATGTTTGAATGAGATGAATACGGATGTAATATAGTCTAAACAAAAAATAAAATAGCTTATTTCTCGCCTTTGTTAAGAAATTATTCAGTTCATAAGCGCTGGTGAATACAGGGACATTTTAGTTAAGAACAAGGTTTGCTACTTCAGTTCGGAAAAACAGTAGCCGGGCACACGGTAAGTCTAGTCTATGCTTAAGGAACAAAAACCGAGGAACAGCTTAGTAAACTTAGTAAAACTGGCGATTTGCGACTGACCAAATACATGTGCTCATATTTGATGTTTAAGCGCCCGTATAAATGACAGAATCTCAGACAAAATCCGCAGCGTCCCTCGAAATCACGTATTTTTGATTTGGCACAGTACTACATTTAGTCAAGAGGCAAGTAAAATGTCTATCGCTCTTTCTGTGCCTCATCGTCCTAAAAGTAACAGCGATCGGCGACGTAATGAACCTAAACTTCGGAGAAAGTTCTGCATTTTTATGTGCATACTCCATAATAAGTGAGGTAAGTTCTCCCACAACAGCATACACTACCAATTGTGGCTCTGATTGAAAGTCTCACTAACCGGGTCAGAACCCGCCTTGCTTTGATAACATCTTTGTTCGCTTTTAATTCTGTTTACTTGCCACAGGTTTCTGAGTGGCAGATACTTCTGCAGAAATATCCTCCTGTCACTAGCAAACTAGGAACGCATTTAGAGTTATACTGGTGTATCTTATTTCTAGTACTCTCTGTTCAGATATCGTGCTTATTTCATAAACTAAAATCTTGGTCATGAATTACTTCGTGCTCAGTGCAACACACTTAAAATATTTTGTATATTTACCTGCAAGGCATATATTTTTCGATAGTTAACCACAAACTTTACATATAGACTGCCTACATTGTGTAATTGTTAGCCAAGTGACTGCAGTTTCATCTTTGGTGCCAATATTAATAATGTCAGAAAAGCCATCGGAATGTAGTATCAAACGTTTCGTCTTGATTTATAAGAGTAGAGAAGAAAACGCTCTTAAGTTCCGATGAATTACAAAGTGCTGACTTATTTTTGCAAGAACCAGTTATTGAAAAGTATAGTTCTGTATTGGTTGGCTTGGTCTTAAGACGCACTGAATTAATCCTGTAGTATGTTTAATTTTAACCCATTGTAGCGTAAAACATAGATTTGTGGACATACTTCCCACATTTAGCGGTTTATGTGCACAGTTGCTAAATATTTGGTAACTGATGAGGTGCTCAAAATAAACAGAATGTACGGAAGATATTGGGAATAATATTGTCCTTTAGTCTTTCTAGTAGAAATTTTCATGTTCTATCAAACTGCTCAAAATTGCTCTTAAAATATATCTATTTATCTTTGGAGAGTTAATGATCACACAGTGCGGGTAATTCCTCTACGTAACGCTTTTGTTTGTTTGTTCACTATATTCAGGCAGTTATCATACCTTTGTTGCTCTTTCGCTGTTATTACGTGATGTATTTCAGTCTGACACCTTTGCAGTCTAAACAGTCGTAAGCGGCTGGAACATTTGTCTGTATTACCCACCATGTCCTATAAAAGTCTAAGCTATCCGTTTACTCATTGTCAAAAATGGATTATTACCCAGTTACAAACAAGTCGCATAGGTGAAAACCTAATTAATGAATCAACACTAACCAAATACTAAACATTGGATCATGCTACAATTTTCCTCTTTGTTCACTTGATTTTTGTGCAAGAAAAGCCTGGAGATTTAGGCAAACTACTTGAATTTGCCAGGATGCTTTCAATTGTCAGTTTCACACATTACTGAAGGAATGGTGACAGAATGGTGACTGTTGGCTACATGGTCATAAAGAATCCATATTGCCGGTTATACTACTGATTGCTCTGAACGTACCCTAAACATAACACATATTAAGCATGCCGTTGCATTATACCTCACTTACCAAGTTGTGCATCCTGAATATTTTTCATCCCAGTGATCGAAAAATTACAAGCAGCAGACGATATATATGGTCTGCTTTGGACAAGTATTTTTTTAGAATAAAACGTAAACGTAACCACTCATAGTCATCAAAGGCATCTTTTAATTCAGTGGTTTGGCAACTAGAACGAATTGTATGCTGAAGCATGATTAATGTACTTGTACGCTACGACTGAGTTCCAAATGAAAGTTAAACGTTGATAAATCTGAGTTTAAAAGTTTTCGTGGGTTTTCTGACCGACAAGATGCGAAAAATGGTATGACACTTGGTAAATTCAGATGTTGGCCTACCCATTGATGTCAAGGAATAATTTAACTTTGTGGCATTAGAATATGTAGAATTTCGTTAGTTTGTAACACATCATCGGCTCGCATTTTTACATTTCCTACGTGTGATAAATCACAATCTGTAATAACGAGCACTGCATTTTAGACAGACCTGCATAAGTCCATAGCATAAATAAGCCAGCACAACAAAAGGCATTATTAGAGCGCAGGGAATTCACATGCCAATGACAACTTAACGGGAATTTTTGAGTGACATTCCTTTACAAGTGAATGTCGGAAGAAATGAAAATGACTCTGTTTAGTGCGCTGTAGAAAAGTGTTTAATATACCTTGGGGAAAGCAATATTGGACATGCAAAATTCACTACATTTATAGGTGAAAATATATAAAATAACCATGTTCCCCTTTAATCGCGATTATTTTACCTGAACTATTTCTAAATTCATTCTGTTATCTGGGAAACTTCCGAAATGTTCATAGTTATCTGAATTGCACTCACTCATTTGACATTAAGTAATATACTTACCTGGCCCATTTCCTCTAGAAGATCCGAAGTATTGCACTTTGCTCGTTCATTCAAGTTTTTGTCGTACAAATTTATATCCCACTCGAAAAAAAGAGAACCAAAGAACTTCTGTACTTCGATCGTGACATATAGAGAAATAGGTATGATATAGTTGTACAAGACGATAAAACCCAGAAACGTCTGCACGACTGACCACGCAGTAATCATCTGCGGCTGTATGTACCATGCATTTTTTAAAGGGAGGGCAAACATCAGGATACTTGATATGAGAGAGCATGTAACAAGAAATGCCAAAATAATTGCAAGATAGTAGTTTAACCGACGTTCCACTTGCGAAAATTTTGTTTTCTTTCCTTTGGAATTAAGCGCCATTTTTGTGTCCTGACCCGTGTACACAGCACACGCATATACGAAGTCTGTGTTTCTCAAGCACGCACCTCTAAGAAGAAGGTTGGAAGGACCAATTGGACAGACTTCAGCATCTCCTACTTCATTTTCGACTTTGAGGCGGCCGTTAAATGCGTAGAGATCATTAATCGGTTGTTGACATGTAATTTTGCCTCGAAGATTTTTCGCCAGAAGATCTGGACTATCATACATTCGAGTCAGTTCAGGTGCCACAAAACGCTTCAGATTAGTTTCTCCATCCAAACTGGCAGTCGTCACATAGCATTCGCCGTTTTGTTCACTGGAACTAAGGATTAGCATATCACATGGGAAAATGTCATTGACTCTACAAAGTACAATGTCCCCGACAGTCAATTCCATCGCCCTCACCGTTTTCAACCTGCCGTCTTCGGTCACCACTTCTACCCGAACATGATTCACTTCTCTATCTGCCCTATGCCTGAGCCAATCCTCATAACCCTGTTTTACCAAGGTAACAGCAAGCACAAATACCAAAGGAATAATTGAAATGGCGGGAGTTACAGGTGAATCTGTAAAAATTTGCACCACCGCAATGCAGATAAAGTAAAAATTCGCGATTCTTTGAGCTTGTTCAGCAAGATTCTGGAATATGAATCCATACCACGTATACCTCGAAGTTGTGATTTCGTTGTCCCCGTAGAGCTTCTTCAACGAATATTCCGGTGAAACAAAATCTAACTTTGAAACAGGGCCCACAGGAATATCACGTTGGGGTGGGAGTGGTGGTCTCCTTAGGCCAAGTTTGATCCCAGTCTTTCGAATACACTCATGCATATTCCATTAAGTCCAGCAACCACACACACGAAAAGTCCTGGGGATATTCATGGTGAAGATAAAAATTTTCCCTTTTTACCGCCAGGATGCGAACTTTTTATTCTAAAGGCATTGGCCGCATACTTGGAACTGTAGTCCACATATATTTTAAATCAATCTGGTCAGTGGGTTCACCGATGCTGACTGAATCAAATTCGTCAACATACGCGAGTGCAGCAAAGCTTATTCTGTGATGCAGTAAAACAAACCTTCGAATGGACTTGTGTTTTGGATTTTTGATAGATACTAAATATCAACCTTTACGTTAGTTGACTTCACCCTTCGTTTTGATTGGGATTCGCCAGTTGAAATGTCCCTTTCGATTGGTTTTCCCTGGTTGTTTCCGCGTCATACGGCTACCTATCAGCGGTTCAGTGGTCGTGATTGAAACATAGGTGCGAGGCAATTGCGCTGACTTCCCAGGTTGTTACTCGTCAAGTGTGCCTCACCTGAAAGGCGCAGACAGAAATTCTGGTGCAGTAATGTTTCATTTTCATCAAACAAGGCGTCGTCAACAAGAAGTCACGGAAATAAGCATCCAAAATTTTTTAAACCGTTTAGAAATAGCGGCAAGAACAGTTTGGAACAAGGTATTCTAACAGGCTACAAGTCATTAACAAACATCGCTCTCGTACGAGAGTACTTGATCTTACCTTGGACGACTATCTTTCCTGATCCCGCCTGTTGTCACTGAGGTGAAAGGTGAAGAATGATGATTCTGATACACTTCCGTAAAGTGACTAAAATTAAATCCAAACGCTGGCGCGTGTAATCCTAAAAGTAGAGGTTAAGCACTTCTAGACACCCTCCATAACCCATAGACCAGTAACAACCTTGATGACAGTGCCTTGGGCACGTTCACCACAGCAGTAGCCTTTCCGCACTCCATCAGCCGTCTAATGTATACCACATGTAGCACCATGAAATTCGTGGGCGCTGGTCGGGGTAAGGAAAGTTCGATCATCTTCACAACCGTGCAGGCAATTTATTTTTATTCGAGGCGACGTGCTAAAGTGTAAGGCAGACGGTATTTTGGATCCATCTCCATATCCTACGTGGATAGTGCCCGAATTTTCCCGTAATCATGTATCTTGGCATCGCTTCTAGTCTCTCAAGGGAAAGACACGTGCGCATTTTTCGTCCTTAATGCAGAGGTGATAGTCTAGCGCCAAGCTTTTTGTAGAACTAATATCCGTCTGCAGCTCGTTGGTGCTGGAGTTCCAAGGTGCGCGACTGCCAGCATAAAAAGGGCTGAACCCGTCAAAACATCCCGTAGGCCCAAGGAGGTTACAGGTTGGCTGGCATGATGTCTCGCTCAGCATTCCTGGCGAAGTGTCATCCGGTGCCGAGGCCTAGCAAGCTTAGCTTAACTGAATGGTCAAGGACATCTGTCTCCGTCAAATATACGCCTATTGGGGGCTCAGTTAACCTTTTCGGTGAGATGCATTCGGACGATTCAACAGAACTAGCGGAGTAAAAGTTGGCACGGTGTTCGGCAAAAAGTTCCAGCACCACAAATAAGTCATGGGTTGGTTTTACAGAGACGCTCCTAATGCGGAAAAACGCGAGGTTTTGTTTCTACAAAGTTTGAGATACGTATAAGGTACGTGTAAAGCGACAGTTAAGATTTGAAATCGTTGCTTACCGAAGAACTTGCAGATTTCCACCTCGTATTGTCAGATTCTGCCCTAAACGGTTTTCGGCGGGTGTCTTAACCTGTATACAGGTGTGGTTCGACGCAACAATGCCCTAAGAATGTCTCACACACCTTGATAAATTTCAGTCAAGGAGGCTTTTTCGTACATATTTTACAGACTACACTCGCTTAAGTGTAGTGTAGTAAGCTGAAATCATCTTGCGCCTCTGCTAGAAACGGCGGTTCACGCCAGCGCTTCGTCGACATTTTGACACTGTACAAGGCTCTCCATTCTACTCCTAAGGCCCAAAAGCTAGCTGCCGTTTCATTTGTCTCCGCAACTTGCCCCTTTTAGTGGCTGTTTGTTGTTTGCTTGTTCTAACTGACTGAGCTGTATTACCAGCCTGACTTTTCCCCCGGCCGGATAAAATGTCTGGCAGCCTGAGTTCTTTATAATTGCACAAGATGCAATTATGACTGCTTGCTGGCTTATCACTCAGCAGATCTGGTAGCATGCACGAGGAATGAAAACCTCGTGTAGTTGACGGGTGTGCCCTGCTACGTTCGTAAACTTGGCACTCCTCCAGTAGCGCGGGTGCATTGACCGTCGTCGGATGTTCTGAAATCTATAAAAGAGCACCGCTGTTGTTTGTCTGTGGGTGCTTTGAACTTGTCCCGGTTGTAGTTTATCCAGCGAAACTAAGAAATATAAACGAATGATAGCTGTCTTTTTGTTTGATTTTAAAAAAATATTCGCAGAAGGTACCCTACGAGACTCACGGCTAGCATCGACGTGCAAGGAGTTGCCATCTTTGTCTAAGTTGTGGTTGCACCACCCGTAGTCCACCTCATCAGCCAGACCTAACACACACGTTCTTCCCTCTTGTTCGCCGAAGCGATCAGATACATATGAAATATAATGTCCTTATTATTTCCCCAACAGATGGAGTCACGGATAGTCCCTTTTGACTGCTTTTGCCAGGTACCATTCATTTCTTAGGGCTGACGGGAGAGACTCGGCGACTGGCGCCTTATCCTCTTCCTATTCTGTTAAGTTTACTTAGTAGATTCCAGGTAAATTACAGTCCTTATCCATTATCTTGGAAGCTATAGCTCAACGGTTTATTATTTGCCCACTGCCCCTGTTCACATTAATCCACCCTTTCGCACACCAGAGGCCCTATGACTGGATTCTTTACCCGAGCTAAAGGCTACCACCGCCCTTGTCTAACCCACCATCTAATCGTTCGTTTCAGCTAGTTCAACGGCTAGTCTCCTTGCTCGCTACCCCGGCGGCTAAGTTCTTAGCTCGCCAAAAATTAAGCACCTACTCTCGCCCTTTTCGTACGCCTTCTGATCGGCTGATGCTCAGCGCAAAAACGAGACACAAATCTTACTACAAATGATAATCTTTTTCACTGCTATCCGAGGGTACTGCATACATGCCGCGCAGAAGCCCACTAATGATTTTTTGTCCCAATAATACGTCGTCGAACTCAGTTAGTCCTTGGTTGCTAGGTCAGCCAAAAAATTCACCCTTTCGTAGGTTCATTTGGCTTGCCCTCATCATCTTTTAGCTTTTTCTATTAGACATCGATTTGTTTGATGCCGCCCGGAGTTCACCGGACGCTACTGCTGCCATCTTATTCCTTCCTCAAACCCGCATCACTAGCTTCCAACTTCGGCTGTAGTTTTCACAAACGCCCCATTATCTGCCATCTGGCTGGTTCCCGGTCTACACCAACATGACCCTCTAAACAAATCAGAAATACCAGTGATTCTACATAGGCCTGACTCCTCCTGTGTCAAGATCCATCCGCCAAGAAAATGCTACCTCGGTCCGATCGCGACGACCTTGATGGCCGTTACGAGGCAGTCCAGAAACCGAAGTACATCAATGCAGTAATGGCATGGCACTGCCACAGGCAATCTAAGAGTACTCTTGCAACTATTTTTCCCACCCTCGACCGTCATCTGTCGCCCGCTTCAGCCCGTAATCGCAACTACGGACAAATTGTTTACCCAGCCCCAGCCGCGTCTGCGGCGAATGCCTTCTAACCCGTCGAACATTCCTTTCGGATTTATCCGACCCGGTTTTCTGCTGCACTTTCGGTTTACATAACTGGTGGGGTTGGTGGGTACCGAAAATTTCGCCGGAAAGAGAAGGTGACATAAATTGTGGGCAGTATTCGATGTAGACTTGGTCATGTGTGAGCCGGCATGGCTAGGGAACCAAAATTACAAGGGCTGTTTCGTGCTTAGGGGAAACATATCAGATGAGACGAGATTTGAAAGTGGCGGGTAAAACGGCAAGACGGAAAGCATACAAGGGGCTTTCGGCATGCTATGTGGTGAAAAACCTCAAGCTGCAGAAAATTTGGAACCAGTAGAACTGCTTCTCCGATTTGACCTGAAGCCTAAATCCGTCACTGAGTTTTCGTAGCCTTGGGCTTCTGGGCTTATAGCCAGGGTCACGAAAAGCGTAAGCGTGGGTGGTGAAGTGAGGGAATTTGCGGTACGGATAAACGGTTGCAGGATACTCATAATCACAGTGTGCAGTGAAACTGGAGAGACTCATTAGTGTTGCTGCTTGAGCGGAGGCGGGTGCAAACGTTCCTTGGGAGAAGGAGTTCATGTAACCGCACAAGGCGGAACGCGAATTGCATGAAAGTTGACTGACTTGGTAAAGAGTATATGATAACATAATAATAATAATGACAGCACATAATAACAGACCACAGCACGAATTACCGCAGGTCGAAGCCTAGAAAGAGGATGAAATGGGAAGAGATCAACAGGGCCTGGAGAGTTACGGGAGTCATCAGATAGGATGTAGTCCTTTATTGAAGAAAAACATAACATTTGTCAACTTAGGGTGACAGAAAGTGATTAACCGAGACGGGATAAGGATGGAGTTGCGCTCAAAGTCAAGCTAACATTGCCAACATATGCTATTATACTACCTGAGACATAGGGCAGTTCGATGTAAGTGGGCAGAAAGGTCACGTCGTAAGGGAAACCAAACACGTAAAGGCTGACAGGAGTTGATCTTCTGAGATGGTGGACCAGGTTTTCTAGAGGTCATTAGTGAGTTGGACGATGTAGAAGGGAAGATGAATGTAAGACGGATGGTCGCCGGTTTTCAAAGCTCTACTGTCAGCATGGCGAAGAAGATTTTCGAAGCTAGCCTCGCATGCTAGTAGTGGAGGGTTTGGAGTCTCACTATATATATATATATATTGCACGAGTCCACGCGTGTGAGCAGCAGGTAGATGTGTATTTTGTTTGGTTGACGAGGTGGGTTTTGGTGCGCTGAAGCTTGATTATGACGAACACAGCTACAGCTGCGCACATCGATGTAGGCCATGGGCATCGCAGAGTATCTTCAGGCCATCCCAGGTCTGATTTTTATGAGAGCTACTGTTATTCATAATGCACTACCCATAAGGTTGCTGAAAATTCTTCGACAGCCCACGATCGGTTTCGCCCTTCTTGGGGCTCATCAGGTAGGCGCAGTCCCCAAGTCTCCGTCAACCTTATGTTCTACCTGAAGCCAACTTGGACTGATTTCGATAAATACACTCATTTGCAAATCAATTTGGATTCAACAAGAGACTCACCTGGAACCCAGCTGAATCTTCCGTTTTTGATAGGATATGAAGCGGCCTGGTGCAACACATTCAGTTGCCTGGAAACACCACATGAGTGTATTTATCAAAGCTACTATTTTTTTGACGGACGGAAGATCAGTTTTTTCTTGTTTTTTCTTCTTCAAGTATCGTTCATGGCGTTGCCGGATAGATAACTCAACCAAGACGAGTCCAACAACAGAAGCAACAAACAGAAAGCAGCAGTACTCATTTTTGAATTTCCTGAATTAAAGGCTAGCCTCAGAACCACCAGCGGTGATCGATGCACCCGTGCTGCCGGAGACATGGCAGGTATACGAGCGCACCATGGTGGAACGTAAAAGATTGAACTTCCCTGCGGGGCATACCCGTCCACGAGGTCTTCATCCCTTGTGCATGCTACCAGATCTGAAAGGTGGAAAACCATCCAAGCAGTTATAAATGCGGTTTGTAAATTATCAAAACACTTCAGCTACCATGAGGCGGCCTATATGAGGCGGCCTGGTGCAGCACATTCAGTTGCCTGACAACATCACAGACGAGAGATTCACCTGGATTCCAGGTGAGTCTCTCGCAAAAACCAAATTGATTTTCAAATGAGTGTATTTCTCGACTTCAACTACCAGTTATTTTATCCAATTAAGGGGGAGATAGGCCAGTAAAGCAGCTCAGTCAAGTGGAACAAGAAAGCAGCAAACAGATGCTGGTAAAGATAAGTCGCGGAGGGGGCAAATGAAATGACGGTTACTAATGAGACAACGGGAATGGAATAGTTATATTCGGGGCTAGTGTACTCTAACTAAACGGCGCCTGAACGTTGGTGTGAGCTGCAATGTCAAGCGGAAGCGTACCGCGATGTTGTGTGTAAGTGCTTAGTGAGCTGTGGAGCACATCATCAGATGGATATGATATATATCGGCGTATAATACGCTCTAGTAAAAAAAAGAAAAAGCTGACTTTGGTTTGGGTTTTTTCAGTTGGAGTGAGACCGAGGGTACCAGGTTTTAGGCAGAGCTGATAGAGTAATCCGGAGTAGGGACTTGAACAGAACCAGGTACAATTTGGCTGGAAAAAAAACAACCATGCCAGTAACACAACACATTTAGATCAAGTAGGCATTTAACTATTACGGTGGCTTGAAGCAAGTTTAGAGGGAAGGAAGATATGATAACAGGGTATTTTACTTGCCCACAAACTGCGCCGTCGCCAAACTCAAATGTGTATTGGACCCCATTTATAGAAGAGGTCGGGGGAAGTTGGGTAATAAGTAAGGCGGCAGTAGTTTTATAAGTAAGTAATTTGTACACGGAATGAAAAAAGTATGATGATGCATGATTTTTCGCAGCTGCTCAGGAAGTCCGTTCTAGATGCTAGCGTAGTAAACTAGGAAGAAGTTATGGCGTAGGTTTGTACGAGCTAGAGGACACAGTAAGAGGTTATAGGAGTTGTGGAATCTGTAACTAGGACGTGTGTGTACGTTTGGCCTGGCTTCTGCCATAAAGATGTTTTTGTGCAGCAGACGGTGTGAGGTAGTTGGATTTATCTTAAACCGTCTGAGCCATAGTGGTTCGAAGCCTAGGATTTGACAGCGGAAGCGCCAAGACAGAGGGTTTAACCGAGGGAACAGCTTTTCGTGAATGAGCGTTGGACGCTTGCAAGTGTGAGTCCGCAACTTTGGGTATAAGAAAAAGAGAATGCGGGACCGATTTTCACGATCGGTCGTATGCATAGCTTAAAAATTGCGACCATTGTGTCTGGAAGGTGAAAGGGGCGCAATAGAAGAAAAGCCTGCGTGCCCAGGCTTCAGCCGGGATGGAGCAGCGGCAGGAGCTTATGCAGGATTTCGTGGAGAAGTTTAGACCAGAGTTGTTTGACCAGTGAGTCAGTGGATCTAATTGTGGCTTAATCTGGTGAAAGGTAAGGACTTGTGCGGGGAGAGGAATGTGTACGACATCTTTATATCGTCTGCAAAAAGGAAGGCCTTACCATGTTATATGGCGCCGAAGACGTCGTTCATGCATAGTAAGAAGAGGATGGGGCTAGGCAGGCTTCCGTGAAAGACTCCACTGGTGACCGGTAGTGGTGATTATTGTATGTCCCCGGTTTGTTTATTTGCGTCTCCTCAGATAGGTGGGAAGCGAACCACTGAAATAAGGTTCTGGTGATGTCAAGGGTCCTTAGTTTATGTAGCAGGGATGCATGAGGAACCTGGACAAAGTCTTCTCGAATATACAAGTAAACTGTTACAGTGGAGTATTCAGTGTCATAGGTTGCTGTGATGGAATTATTACTGTCGGTCATCTGTGGCATTAGTAGCCAGGAGGAACTTGTTTAATGTAGCAGACGTTCAAGGGTTCTCATTGAGAGGGAGTCGAGGTTAATTACCCTGTAGTTAGAAGTAGTTTGTCTAGATCCAGATTTGAAATGCGGGCGGATTATAGATTGCTTTTACTGCAAGGGGACGATTACATAGGTTATAGAGTGGGTAAAAAGATTTAGTACAAGGATTAAGATATCTTGACCGCCTTGTCTCAGAACACAGGGTGGAAGGCCATCGGCCCGGGAACAACAGAATCCTTAAAATTAAGAAGGGAAAAACATCAGTTCGAGCGATGGTTATCTTACCGAGAGTCAGGTGGCTACCCTGACCGTTAGGAGTCCGTGAAAATGCGGCAGCGGGTATGGATTTGGATTTGGGGCGAATGGGTAAGCAGCAGCTGGCTAAGTAAGCATTCAGATGGTCCGTTACTTTGCCAAGGTCAGTAATAAGACGCAATCTGTGGAACGCAAACGAGCAGTTGAGTAGCTTTTTGGGGTACAACGCCTACGGGACAGTTGGCTGTGTAATTTGGAGTAGGAAGGAGCTATGAGAACGGTGTTCTCTTCTCGGCGTTCGAGAGATACCCGCAAGGATTCTCGGTCAGTAGGGAGCTTGTTGATGAGAGTAATGAGAAATCCTGAGGTTTACGATATTCTCTACTAGTTCGGTGTATTTTGGTATCCAAGGATTCTAATAACTTGTTGGGACGAACAATCAATAGGTTTTTGTAAAGGGTGTCACAGACGCGGTGTGTAGTTGTCGAAAGGAAGAAGGCATCCCAATCCTAGGAAGCCAGCGTGGACGAAAAACCTTGTAAAATATCTAAACATGGGAGATGAAACGAGGAAGGACGCAGAGGAGCAGCTTGGCCACAAATGACTGCGTTACAAGAAAGGACGCAGCGATCACTTCCTGGGAAGCGTGAACTTACTGTATCTAGAGCCAACTAGCCATCGTTGGAGAATATTAGGTCTAGGGTATGTAAGCCACGAGTAAGACTACGTAAAATTTGGGAACGACCCTCTACGCTAATTTGGGCAAGTAGCGCGGCGTAACGCGCAGGGCCCGTATTGGGAGACTAGGAAATATCCGGCAGGTTAAAGTTATCCAGCAGAAATTTGGACGAATGTGGAACGGCATGCGCAGTGGAGATAATACGGGAAAGGTCAGTGGTAGAGGCGTGGGAGGGGGCCAGTAGTAGGTAGATACAACCTACCAGTACAGGTCGTTTGGTCTGTTCCGTAGATATCCGTATGGTCTCTGGAATCTCTTCCAGGGAAGGATAGATGGCACAGCCGCCGCCCCTTGAGATTTCCCTACCAGAGCGGTGAATATCTTAGCCAGAGATTGAGATGGCCGTGTCAGGGTCTTCATCTGTGAGCTATTTTTCAGTCACATAAATCACTATTGGTCGTACAATGGTGCTAAATGCTCGGAAGTTATGGATTTTGAGCAATAAAGAGCGGGCAATAAACAACATTATTGACAAGCTCATTGGCGAGTAAACCGTACTAAGTAGGAACTTTGTAACCTCACACACGGTGGAGTTCAGTACTAGGGGGACTTGGGAACTGGAGATGGGGTAATGTGAAGCACGGTTCGGAGTTCAGGGAGGAATATTCAATACTGGCGATAGATGGGTAATTAGTCAGTGAGACAGATCTGAACCCAGGGCTAGAGGTACTGTATCAGGTTCGGTATAGGGTAGGAAGTGACTTCGGGAAGAGATATGCAGTTGGGTGCAGAGTTGTCGGCCGTGTCATCTTCTGCATCGTCAGGTGTGGAGAGGGATAGGATGCAAATGAGTGGCGGCTGTGGATGGATTAGTGGCTGCCGAAAATGGTGCTCAGGTGGGACAAAAGTTGGTAAGCAAGGTAGTGGAAACGGACGAGGGTCGGGGTTGGTTACCGGTCGCTGTGCACACGAGTTCCTTCCAGGCACGTTGTGTGTATTGCTTGATATGCTTTTTAAGGGTCGTAAAGGTGGAGATGCGCGTGGCTTTGGAGGAGGCGGAGTAGGTAGCTGTGTAGGTAGCTGCCGAATAGGGATCTCAGGCAAGTAGCATGCGTGTGGCAAGGGGCAGAGCTTGATAAGGACTAAAGTTAGGTAACGGTGCTTGTAGGTTAGGGGCTCTGCCAAGGAGAGGGCGAGCACGGGGTGGGGGCCGCATGCTTATGTACCATGAGGAGTATGGTCGGGTTTGTAGGCGAAGGTCGAAGAGTGGGAATTCAGGGAGTTTGCACGGGCGGGTCGCTACGATAGCAGGTGTTTGAGCCCGAGGACGCGCTTTGGTGGGGGAAGGCGAATTGTCATTAGGTCAGGTTGTCTGGAGCGAGAGACTGTGTTCTCATCTTCGATTGCAGGTTATGGGTCGGTGAGTTATCGCATTTGTCACCTCAGCGGTGAATTTTGTTGGTGCGATTGAGGTCAGAGGTGGCATTGGCAGATGTCCAAAGATGGAAGTAGAGGGTTCATGGTTATGAGCCGGAAATGTGGAGCTGAAGGTCGTCATGCCGGTTTGTGTGGCACCAGGCCACAAGTTAGAATCACAGCATAGCGAGCTTGGACGTGAAGCGGTTCCAGGATAATGAAGATCAGGGAGGGGATCAGTGCTGCAGCATCGAGCTTTAGGGGATAACACGTAAACTCGAACATTTGGAGGGAGAGCTGTAAGTCCGACTGGTCTAGGACAGGCTACACTGATCTCAAGGACGGTTGTGTGCCCAACAGAACTAGGGGGTTGTAGAAGTGCCCGGAACATTTAGCAGACTCAATAAGCTGCTGTTCGAATTCGCAATTCTCCGGCTGCTATGTGCACATGTGCTATCGGCGATATGGCTTGCGTAGCTTTCCAAGGGGTTGGTTGCGTGGGAAGTCTGTGACTGAATCACACCGAGAGTATTTACTTGCACAGATTGTTGAAGCGAAGATGGATCCTTAGGATAGGTATCAGTAGTCGCTTCTAGAAGTTTGGCGAGTGATTCCTTTTTTGAGCTGCCTATGTAGTTGTGTGTGAGCAGCATTTACCATTACGGTCTGGAGTGTTTGGGTAGAGGACAGAGGGGCCTGGGTTGTTAACAGGCGCATTGTATTGTTTGCATGCGGTACGTTCGAAATTGGTTTCGTTTTATTGGGCAGCGCAAGGATGGTTTCGACTTTCGCACACGGCGAGATGTAGAGACTATGTCGTGCTGTCAGGATGGCAGCTTTTGTGTGTTCCACAGGATGCGATCGGGAGCACTGTATATTAAGACCTGTTCGCGGCATTCCATACGCCGACTAGTCTCGGAGGCAAGTGTGTCAACAAGGACTGACGCCTTTGCAAGATCTGCTGGATCACACGTCGCATCAGGCGTTAGAAGGCAGGCAATTGGTTGCTTGCTACGGTAGGATATTAATTCACCCTCCATCTTATGCACACGAGCCCTGAGATTTTCCAGGTAGGTGTAGAGCTGAGATTCTTTTGGTAATGATAAGGGAAGATAACCACCGAGTGGAGCAGGAAGGGAAAGGTTGGTTAGTACTACTAAGCAGTCTGAATTTACTTGTAGAGCTCCATCGAGCAGCCTTGAGAAGTGGTGCGGTTGAGTGCTGGGCCTTTTGCCTGCAAGGTGCTTCTTTGGGCACAGTGAGGAGAGGGATGACGGAAAACGAGGGTCTAACAACCGCTTAGAGGGAGATGGGAGTGCTGGCATTATCCGATTTACGTTAGGTAGATGTAAGCCCCGCTGGAATGGTGCTGGCAAGCTTGCAACTCAAGGAAGCCTAATCGAGCGGGAAGGGTTGGAGGGATAGTTGACTGCGGTTGAAGAGGATGTGCTTTAGATAGGTAGCTAAATGCTATACCAGAAGTGAGCATAGCGCTACGGTCGGGTTATGGTCCAAAAATATTTTATAACACCTGATCTTGAGACTCAAGCGACACCCGTAGCTTGCTGGTGGGTAATCCTGTGTATTTAGACATAAAGCGAGTTCCTTTAAAAAATTGAAACTCTGATAAATATTTTTGAGCCTCCCCGTAGTACCATTGGCCATAAGTACCTGTTGAGAACGATAAGCATCCCAGGAGCTACGTGTTGAACCCATCGAATCGGGCGTTCTTATGCAATCCATTCAATACGCAACCGCTTAGTATTAAGTTTTTGACTCAAGAATGGATGGCAGTTATGGGAGAAACATACTACTAATCAGTAGCTCTAGACTAAAAAATGTATGTTTCAGCCGCTCGACGGGAGGTCACAGGTTCGACCCTCTATAGGGCTCCGTAAAATATACAGTGCCGATGAGTACCAAAAAGCACAAGACGTACGGTGCTTTTACGATTTTTGGTGCAGAATAACTGTACTTGCAGAGTAAAAGCTCGATTATTTTTTCCAAGAATTCATGCTTCTGTTAGTAAATAGCCAGTGTGCTGCATCCAGCCTTCTGAGAAGGCGGCATGATCACGTTAATTGGGCAAGTGCCTACCCCTCCCGTCTATGTCCTGTAAAGACACTTTCTGCATCTTCTGGTTTTCACTCAATATCCCATTAGGTGTAAGCAGTCTTGATAATCTCGGGTCGTTTTTTAAAGTTAAATGCTTGATCTGCCAACTCCTCATCTATCGGGTTGGGCAAACAGATATCAAAGTCCGGTTTCCAAGGTCACTCACTCGATGAAACATCACATGGAAATTATCAGCCGAATCATGCCACTTTTACTGCAGGATCCTTCGATCGGTTTCATCCAGCGAAATACCGCACTATTTAGTGTTCCCTATGAAATGTTTTGCCAAATCAGGACACCTGAAAGCAGTGGCCTCAACGGGCAAGCGAACACTTTTCACCAGGCACGCCATAACCGATTTTCAACGTGCCAAGGCATCGGTCGAAATTTTGGCACCACAGCCAGTGGGCAGAATGTCTCTGATTCTGCGCTGTCAGGGCCTTGCGGTGCATGCTCTGCACCCATGAATATTTATGCACCGTTGCTGAAAGTGACATTGGCAGTGTCACTCCCGCTCTCAAATGTAATCAGGCCCGCGGAAGAGTCCAGTGAATGTAAGCGCACAGCCTTTTCATTTCGGTCTTAGATGAAAGTATGCGGGAAACCAGAGTTGTTTGATTTTACCACGTCTGATTTCAGCTCTGAGAGGACGGAGCTAACCGGCTATTCCTTCACAATAAATAAATGCACAGGTCGAGTCATGCTGATGGTAAAACTATCACTAATTGGCTTTAGGGCAGAGATTTTAACAGACTGCATTTCTGTCATCGCCGCTTGCCTGATCTGCGTCGTAAACTTCACCGCTCAAATCTTTTCTCTAGCACCTGAAGGCATGCTGCCGTTTTCATGCTTTCGTCCCACGTTTGGACCAGTTAATAATGTTTTAGAGTAAAAAGCCCGTCGTATTCTTTGACATATCCGGGTTAACAACACCAAACTTCGTCGCTTATTACAGAGTCCGGCATGCCTTTCAATAAAGCGGAGCTGGCGTTTCCTCCAAACCATTGACGGCTAAACAGGACACATTCAGTCAGCCAGTGGTGATTTCGCTAAAACTCTGGTTCTATTACGCAAACCACGCCCGAGTTGTTTGGGGACAATACGCAAGAACATGGTCTCTCCGATTTCCAATATCGGCCCTCGGAAAATAATCAGACTTGAATCACTGAGCCGCCACACGAACCTGGACAGAAAAACCGTGCTAGCTAATTCTACACCGAAAAGAGTGATCCTATTACTAGGGGTTAAGCGTGGGTAGGGAATTCGCGAAACGAGAAAGCTCTTCTTTGACCACAGCGGTAGTGTAACCCATTGCACGCGAGGTTTCGCAGAATGTGGATATTCCTGGGTTGCTTAACTGATATATCCAGACGACCTTGGAAGTGCTACTGGGCGAGAATTTACGGGCAAATTTATTTGATCGAAACGGCATAACTCCGCTTTACTTACCCGTGTAGGTGATATGGTGTTAAATTCTAATGGCGAATCATTAATAAAAAATTAATGGTGAATAGCGCAGTCTGCTTGTGTGAATTGGATTCCACTTATGCATGAGGGATGAAACGGTAGGCAGCCAGCTTCAGCTGAACAAACAGTGATTTGGTAGTCATCAACAACAACTTTTGGCTTGCTATTTTGCG
The DNA here is from genome assembly GCA_003604175.2 of Clonorchis sinensis. Classification (NCBI taxonomy): domain Eukaryota; kingdom Metazoa; phylum Platyhelminthes; class Trematoda; order Opisthorchiida; family Opisthorchiidae; genus Clonorchis; species Clonorchis sinensis. Next base: position 5,426,822 of record CM030373.1, on the reverse strand, counting down.
AACACAATATTCTCAGTAAATTCCATTCGTTTCCGGCCAAGCCCGCTTAAAGGATCATCTCTTGAGAGTCGGTGGACAGGACAAATAGGGCTTTTGGGACACAGGCAAAGCACCTGTTATTACGCTGGCAAAGTGATTGTCATTGAGCTAACCGGAGCCCAGTGGCCCACCGATAAGCACAGGCGCACAGATTGACGTAGTATTTGCAGAATCGAGCTTGAGACGAAGCTTTAACGATGGGCAAAAAATATTCATTTTTAAGTCCCGTCTGATGGAGAGTATTCTCAAGTGGACTAGCAGTGCTCCAGCAATTGGATATCAAAAGTCAGAGACACTAATAAAGGTTGAGTATTACGTTTAAATAGATTACAAACTTAGGTGCACCTTATAAAGGTAAATATAATTTAGAAACGAAACACGCAAAATTATTGGGTAGTAAGGTTCTTGGTAAGATTGATCGAAGAGAGGCCGGATGCAGGGAGTGTTCTGTTGGCAATATTACCGCCACACATGTTCCTTGCCGTCCGTGGCCTGATGTTCGATGCCGCTAGCTCCAAGGGCCGATGCGGCTTGCAGTCGAGGCACGCTGTGCTGCTGTACTGAGCCTGCCTGCACTCCGGTGTGCGTGTGATGCGTCTGTGTGGTGTGTTGAGTGTGTAGGTGGGCCGTGTTCTGTACTTGTTTACGTCTAGTGAACCGTTAAAAACAACAGTGTGAAATCACATCGCTCCCTTAAAGAGCTCACGGAATCTGTTGTTGCTCAAAGGTCGTATTCATGGGCCCGATGTTGACGCGTGATTGTGAGGCAGACAAAACAAAATGGAGTGAGTGGGTGCAGGTGTGAAATTGCTTAGAGGTTAACCGTTACAGGACCATTTAAACTTACCTCACTACGAGCAAAGTGATATCTCCGGCGCAACGTGGATTATTCACAAGCCGTTCTTGTATGACAAACGCGCCCATTTTCATGGACAGTTTAAGATAATGCAGATATGGAATTCTCGCGCTGATTTCCTAGAAGCATTTGATTCACTTACACCCGTTCCACTACTCCAATTTTAGTGTTGAATTTAGAGAGAAATTTGTGGTGGAATGAGGCTTTTCACCTAGGTAGAATATTCGGAGTGAAAGCTGGATCATTCTGAAATAAATTTACACCGGCCTTGATCACAGTTTCACAAGGATTTTTCTTAAAACTAACCCTCCTTCTGACCAACGTCAGTGAACTTCCGGAGACCATCTCGGGTTCATATCCACCTAAAATCGACCTAAAATCTTGCAGCCCTCCAGATGGAGGGCTTGGACAGAATCCTCGATCATATGTATCAATCATTAGATCCGTGAATCGGGTTCGAGATATATCAACCAATCAGCACTCTCCATGCACAAGATCCCATGTCCTTTCAGTAGGCCGAACGCCGTTTGCGAGAATGTCCCGTGTGCTGTCCGTTCTATCATCTCCTCGGCTGTTCATTCTACCCGCATGTCGTTTCTCTCTTCCAAGAGACGTGAAATATGATCACGGGCCCTCTTTCTATGTAATACCAGAAATCTCTGGAGATCTGAGCAAGGGAGTCCCTACCATGGACTTTGAAAGTTTGCCGAAGTACGTACTATTGTTTACAGCTATCTGATTATCTCAGCAGAATCGAATCCATCACGCCCGATATGGCTTTCAACGGCTTCTCCAGATTGCTTGTAGACTATCAACTTTGCCTCTCCAGGTTGTCCGAGGATGTAAAGCGTGGTGATATTCCTCTGACGTCGAACGCTCTGCTTCATTCTCTAGAGGAAATATTTTATCCGGTCGAACATGGTTTCCAAACCTTACATTCCATACTGTCTTACAGCACAGACCCTTTATGGCCGCTGGTCTTGGGTCGACTGTATAGGAAGCTGAGGACGTCCAGAACAGAATATTTCAGAATGGATCCCGATATATACCGCGCTTTGCTAACCGTCAGGGCTAATGATTCAGCCCTCTGTCAAGCTGAAAAAGGTCAGTGGTCATAATTTCAACCTTAGATCTTCTGCGGCAATAAATTCGAGATTTCTGTACTCTGTTCCCGATGTCCTACGATTTTGCGACTTCGAGCTTCATAACATCCGCATGGGACCTAGGTGTGAGATCTAAAGACAACACGCTTGCGGTGAACGTTGGGTTGCGTGTTCTCTGCTTGGTTTGACAAGCCACGTTCGACTACTTTCTCGGTGCGTCATACCAGAAGACCTCCCGTGCAAAGTAGACGAATTAAGGGTTCTGGGATTGGTTCAGCGGCTAGGATAGTTCCTGTATCACATTCATAGAAGAGTTAAGAATGACCTCATTCTGTTTTATAAATTACGCTGCTTCGGAATACACCCAACACTGCGGAAGTTTCCCTGAGTTACAAATACGTGGTCTTTGCGACCAGCTGGGAATGCACCAGCTGTTGCATCCAGTATTCAAGATATGGAACTCGCTGACGGCTCAATTTGCATTTAGATGAGACCTTAGAGAAAAACAAAAATTTACTCCAGATTTGTCTGCACCGGCCTGGTTACTTAGTTGGGCGATGAATATTGCTGGTATTGCTTGAAAATAAATCAAGCGGAATAATACCATCTGGTTTGACTACGACTTGAGTCCGAGTACTCTGAAAAGTGTGTCCACACAGGCGACCCAACGCGACCGAAAAAGTTGGCAAGGCAACAGCTCTATAAAGAACTTTCGTCTTCGCCCAGTCACATCGGAACTTTGTTGATTCATCACGTCCAATCGGGTTTGGGACTGCCGCATTTAAGTCCGAGTTTGTGGCAAATTATCGCAGTCAGTTTTTCCCACAAATTCGGTGCGGTTTTCTATTGCTCTATTCGTCTTCAGTTTTCCCCGGAGACATTTTAAAGACGAAACTAACTGGACTCCCAACCTTAGCCAGATACCGGGCAACAGCCCTTTCATCCCAAGCCCTTTGATATGGTATTCCATGAATTGTTGTCTTGGTGTGCCTACCAATGGTTCGCTTAACGGAACATGGGTCTCCTTGACATCTGAAACTTATTTTACTGTATTTCGACTACCTGCTTGAGAGTGAGCCGGCCACTTGCATGCCTCGAGTCGCATCTGCCCAAGTTCGGCGGTCCTCGACAATCCTCTTGCAGACAGCTATCCACCGATGGTTCCACTGGCGTGGGCGGTAGACAGGCCGTGGATTCAGACGCCTAACATCGGCCTTGAAAATGTCGGTTTGGGTATTCGGCTGAGCACCGACGACACCTTGGGAGAAAAAACAGTTCGGACGATATCCATATGACGGTACTGAAGAAAGTTTCCATCTATCGGAGTAGACGCTGTTGGGTTAGCTGTTCGAATCGGGCGGTGTCACAGCATCGCAAACACACTCCAGTGCCACTGCGTTTGTTGTAAAAGGTCTGTCAATGTTGGGCGCTGATTAATAAAATACCTTAGATTTTGGACCTCGATTTCAAAAACAATGGATGGAACGAACTGGCAGATTCTGTTGACGACCTACTTGTCCGGAGAATTGAGTGGTTCCAGGTCGAGATTATAAGGAAGACAGAATAGAAGGGCGTAATGTACACTTTAGTCGTCTAGTGACGATAGTACATGAGCTGAAAATATAGAGTGGAAATCACCAGTTAAGGATATGTGAAATGTATGGTTTGCATACTCATGATATTCACCCCACCTTGGAATAAGTGTGCACTTTTGCGGCGAACGAGAGTTTGTGAAAAATCTTTGGTAGTTACGTCGAGTCGTCCATGCCTCTGTGTTGCGCAACTTATTTGAGTGAGCGTGCTGTTGTCGTATAATAAAACCCAAGTGATTTCCTGGGCCTGCATTAGACTATGTTGACGAGGCATCGGTAGGCAATATTTCAGTTTCTGAATACTCACGGTAGACCGATTGTTTTGGGTAAGGTTCCCCCTGTTCAGCGACATGCATTGGTTCAATTTCTGAGTCGAAAGGGTCGGATATCATGCCGTTGCCTTTAGGAACCAAGCGGCGTATGGATACGGTTGCGTGTTCGCCATCTGGACGAACTGTATGGGCGTACAGTGGATCACAACAGAGGAGCTGCACTTCAAGTACCAGAGGATCATATTTAGAGGCTCGATCGTTGCGTTTTAAAAGGCTCGGCTCAGGGAGAGTAAGCCAGGTAGGCTAGGAGACACCGTTGGCTGATCGGCCTGTGGACGACAGAAAACTTTCCTATGGGGTATAGTTTATACCAGTACGTAACGGGGGTCTGATACAATGGTGAGTATCAAGAAGGACAACCTCCCAATATGTGGCAGACAATTTTCGTAATTTTAGAGCGAGGCAGATGGTCTTCCAAACGGTCGCATTTAGTCGTTCCACTTGACCATTACATTGTGGATTATAGGCAGCGGTGTGACTAGTGGCAACTACTTTATCGAACGAATACTGTTGGGGTTCAGTTGATACGAATCGCAATCTGAGTGAATACAAGTGGGCACACCAAACGGTTGACTCAAACAACGAATCACAATAGAGGAGGATATATCGGCTCACGGTTAAGCAAAAGGGGATTGGGAGTACTCGTACTTGTTAGGAGGTATTTGTTACGAGTTTTTGAAGGAAATAGGTCTTTAAAGTCAATACAGTGTTCAAAAGGTTGTGGCTTTAATAAGCTGGAGCAGTTAGAAACCACACGTCGGGTATCGTTGACTGAAAAAGGGAAGTTCTTAGAACCAACAAAATGTGCAAATTTTGTGACCCTAGGGTAGCGTAAAATGTTGTGAAGCTCTTGAAGTTTCTCCATTCCAACAATGTTGCCACAAAGGTTACGAGAAAGGGCATCGGCAGTAAGCTGTCCTTTCCTGGTTTATAGACGATATCCTAGTCGCCAATTCGAGTTTTCACCGTTAACTCTTGTCCTTATTTTACTCTTCTGCTGGTTCCCGTACGTATATGCAACCGAACGTTGATCTATAATCAGTTTGAAATGGTTCCCGAGGCGATAATGGCGCCATTTGTGGGGCGAGATAGCTCAGCGGTTAGAGCGCGAGCGTACTGACCGGAAGGTCCGTGGTTCGAACCCTGCCTCTGTCTCTCGACTTCCCCTGTCTAGGCTTGGGCAACCTGGCAGTATCCCAGCCCTCGTGCTTCCTTCGGGTGGCATGGCAGCTAGGCACCGAAAGGGTGCTACAGCTGAACGATTTTTTTTACTTGGACGATAACAGCGGAATGGTTTTTCTGAGTTCTGGAGAAAAAGGCGACCGGCCGGTTATCCTGGCTCAGAGCTGCACCAATAGGAATGTTGGGCGCATCAATTTCTACAACGAGAGGGACGCTGCAGTCGACAATGGCGACCATCGCATTCTGTACCTCGTGCTTAAAGTTTGGTTACTGCTGTTCGGACACTTTCCGGAAGCGAAAATACAACAAAGTGTTTCCGCTTCCGGAAAGAATGAATTTTGTCTGAAAACGCTGGTACCCCGTGTGAGTAGTAGGCGAACAGAAATTTTTCCTTTTTTGGAATTGGGACTTCCCTTATATGGAGTATACGTTCTGGTGACGTTTGATAATGCCTTTGCAGAACTTGTAACCCGAAGAGCAATCTCTTCAGTTGCGAAGCTGCTTTTCTTGTCGTTCAAGGTAGTTTTATCCACATCTAGAAAATGCCTAAGATTACGAATATGTTCAACTTTCGTTTTGCCACGTACGATGACGTTATAAATGTAGTTGAACGTGTCTTGCACCTGTTCGGCTTTGATGGTATCGTTTATCGTTCTTTGGAAACAGACAACCCCGTTTGTCACTCCGAAAGGAATGGCCGAAACTGGTATAGGTTCCCGCCTGCTTCGAATGCAGTAAACGACCTATCTGACTCGATTATTAGAACCTGATGACATGCACTCTGCTGGTCCAGTGTACTGCAGACGGTAGCGCCATCAAAGACAGCAACATCAATGTTGACACTGATGCTTCACTGCCGTATGTAGACGGTATAGCGTGCGATGTTTTCAACCAGATGATCCACTCTTGCTAAAGGATAGGCGTCAAGGTAGGAAAAGCGATTGATGGTCTGGCTGTATTCTGTGACCATGCGTCTCTTGTGGTTCGTAATGCGCGTTAAGAGCACTTGTACTTTCCATGGGGAATGCGATGCTTCGATTATGCCATCAGTGGGCATTCGGCTACTTTGGTTAGTATGAATCGTTCGTCTTTCGGTGTATGATGACGAGATTTCGTTTGCAATTTGTAGTAAGATCAGTGAATATAGGTGGGGACTTCAGTTTCGCGGATGTCAAGCAACATACAGTTAGGGTGCCCATTGGCCACCGAATAGAATTTCAACCCCAAGAATTTATGTCCGAGAAGGACGTCTGCACACGGGTTCACTAATACACAAATTTTGAACCCTTCGTATGTGGCATCTTTGCACCGAATGGACACGAGGCAATAACCTTTGGTGGAACGCGAATTTATCGTCGACGCCATTGTTATCACATAATCATACGGAAATAGCTTCCAGTTATGAGTGTGTAGGACTGATGAAGAAACAAACTTTATGGAGCTACCGGTATCAATGAGCTCGGATAGCAACGTCATTGACCAAAATATCTGTTTTGATTTTAGATAGGCAATCGGGAGCAGTGGCATAGAATAACGAAGAGGTTGAGGAGTGTTGGGCTGAACCCACTTGACATTTTGAGGTTTTTAACCGATAGACGCGTTGAAATTGCCCTATTTTCCCACAATTTCTTAGCTGGACACCTATTGTGAGAGTGTTTGGGGTTCCCACTTGCTTGTCATGTGGCGGCAGAAACTGTTGTTCAGGCATTAACATAGCGCGAAAGCGCAGGCACAGAACAAGTGACGGATTGTCCGTATATGTAAGATTGTAGCTGTTTTTGCGCAAGTTCGGGAGATCGTTTGGCTTCGTAAGCTTTGTCAAGATCTAATTCATACCAGGTTAGCAGGTTCCCCCAAATGGTGCTCGACCGCAGTCCGGTTATCAAGGCATCTCGGACTGTTTTGTTTATGTATCCCACAGCAGATACTGCTTTGAATTCACAGTCTTCAGCAAGTGACTCCAGTTTTTGAACGAACTGGTCACCATCTTGACCGGGTCGTCGTCTGTGGATAGCTAAGTGGTGGCTTGTATGCACGATATTTTCCGGGCAACCGTAGAGTTTCTGCAGTGAGGTCATCGCAGAATCGTAATGGGAACATTCTGCAATGTGACGTGCAAGAGTTTCCAGTTTATTTAGACATTCAGGATTGATGGAGTTAATGTAGGCTTTGAAGGTACGTAACCAGTGAGTCCATTGTTTCGTGGCAGCTGGTGAGTGAGAATCAGCATAAAACTCGTAGGTCAGAGTATATGATCCATTTCTTTATTAAACGATTAAATTGTTACGAGAGTGGTTCCAGGTCGAGGTACATGAGGCGAGAGTACATGAGCTGAAAATCTGGAGTGGAAATTACCACTTAATGATAGATGAAAGGTATAGTTTACATATTCATAACACTGTTGTAGACTGCGCTTGTTTACGAATCTATTTACATCATCCACAAAATGAAAGTCTAGGACCGATAAATTATGTGCAACTTTTATCTCTTAATACTCGCGGAATCTAGCTGCCATACCACCCGAAGCAAGTGCGAGGGCTAAGATTCTGTCAGGTTGCCCAAGCATGTACGGGAATCATCGAGGTACTGGGGTTGGGTTCGAACCACGGACTATCGGGTCATTAAGTTCGCGCCCTAACCACTGAACTTTCGCGAGCATCATCCCATAGTGTTGATTGACTGTTTGACATTATCCATTCAACTCCGAAAATGGCCTATTTCGTGCTGCATTATTTGTACGTCAATTCGCTCACTGTGAAAAGAACAACGTTAGAGGACAAAATAGGCTTGATTTAGACTTACCATGAACCCATGAGGTTCCTGTGCTTCTCTGACCGAGCTTCTGCTGTTTGTCATCCTGGATGTATCCCATAAGTAAATCACGTGGGGGCGAGATGACTCAGTGGTTAGAGCGCGAATTTACAGACCGGAGTTTCCGTGGTTCGAACCCGACCTCCGCTCTCGACTTCCCCTGTCTGGGCTTGGGCAACCTGGCAGTATCCCAGTCTCGTGCTTCCTTTGGATGGCATGGCAGCTAGGCACCGAAAGGGTGTTACGGCTGAACGATTATTATTATTATTACCCCTGGACACCGATTTCCCAACCACAGTGCGAATTGTTCAATACAAGTCTATTTTGGCTATTGTTTTGGGTTCGGAGGCCTTAGATCCTCCATCTAGTTTGGTGACGTCTGCCAACCACTTGCAGGGTGATAAAGGTGAACCTTGAGACTATAGTTAATACATATTTGCGAGGAACTTTCTGGCATTTTAACTCTCGCCACTGTCAGAACTCATGCGGTTTTCGAGATCGTTTTAACTTCGAGAGTCTTCGCCTCGTATGCTTCCTATTCAAGCTTGAGAGTCATTTGTAAACCGTGCCCTGAAACATGAATTTACAATTAACGGGTGCGGAGCATATGCTGTAGGATGGGGTGACTCTGGTGAACTTACATAGTTCTGTTTTTTTGCTAATTTGAAAAAAAATCAGGATAGCCGCATCTTCGAATTCCAAATCAACAAAGTTTTTTCCCGCAGCAATCTCAACATTTAAATTCTAGCGACCCTCCAGTTCCTCAGTCACAAAACCAATAAAGAACGGAGTTTATCTTATCGAGCGCCACCTTTAGAGAAACTGTCGATGATCTTCTAAACTCTTACACATCTACAAGTTTGTGATAGCGAAACGTACTATCTCTAAATGCCCGGTGTGAATGCTTGTTTAGGAGAATTATCTCGTTGGGGTACTGAGTCTAATGTATGTCTGATATATCCACCGGTGTCTTGGTATTCCATGTGCCTTGAGATGTGGCGTTGTGTGCTACACGAAGTTATACTGCCGCCCGCATTCATTGGTTATACTATGATGAAGTTCGCGGTTGATGAAATCACTTAGCTGCTTGGACGTGAGCTCATCGTTGACGCGAGTCTCTGAGTGTCAATAGCGAGGGCTTCATTATAGCTTCCTGTCTACGTTCGCGACTCGTCTACACCGTGGAAGTTGGTTCGAACTTGCGGTCTGCTTTTGTTGGGCATGATTTGCCGTCACGAAGAGACTGGACGTTACCGTGGTGTGACGGTTTGCGCACCTCAGCGACCCATTGAGCTATACTGGGGGTGTCCCCACGATACTCACGGAGTCTCTCATACCAGGTTGGTCGATGGGTAGAGGCTTGACGAACACAATCTCCTGGTCCTCATCGTTGGGGGTCGGAACCCGTGGCAACCTTTTCCTTAGAAATGTTAATGCGTTTTCATTTCCCACCAAACACCGCTAGCCTGCGGTTAGGCTTTTGAGCCGAAGGTTTTGCTCGAGGACCCTAATCGTCCTTCTGTCTAGGTGTGGGCGCCTTGACAGTATCCCAGCCCACGTACCATCATGATATGTACGTCTAACAATAAACCCACGCCACATCGGCCGTCGCGTTGTGCCATCAACCGGGTCGTCTTACTCGCTGCATACAGTAGGGCGGGTAGCTGATGACTCCGTTCGTCTTGCATCGGTTTTGCGTGCAGCATCTGCTCGTCACATGGCACCGACATCCTCAGGTATCTCCAAATCAATCTTCGAGCCTCGACACCCAGTCTATTTGGCAGCCTTCAGTGTCCGCACCCTGAAGCAAGCAGGACAACAAGCTGTTCTTGCTCTCACACTGGACTTGCTTCGCGTTGATGTGTGCTGTGTCTCAGAAACAAGACTTCAAGATGCAAGCACAGTGATTGAGCTCACCGCCCCATCACTCGCTTCCGGATGCGCACCTCTGGTGATCCCGAGGTTGCTGCGGCGGGATGGACAGGGGTTGCTGTCGTCCCGAGTCACCGGGCGGAAGTGTACTTGCTTGACTGAATGCCTGTTGATAGTCAATGTACGGTTCGTCTAACAACGTCTGTGAAGGAGTCCCACGAGCGGGAAGTTGGCAGATGTCGGTTTATCGTGTCTGCTTACGCCCTCGACTGACTGTAGCTCCGACTCCGTCAAAGACAGGTTTTACGACGCCATGAATGTCCTGTTGCGCTGAGCTAAAAACTCAGACATCGTTGTGGTTGCCAGATATATGAATGCACAAGTTGGCAGGCTTAGGGTATCTGAGACTCAATTAGGAGGTCGACGTGGATTGGACTTGGTACGTACGGATGAACGATTGTTTCATCTGTGTGCTGATGGCAGACTGTTTTTATGCAGTACCAACTTCCGAAATAAACGAAGTCGTCTGGCTACATGGTGTCCTCCAGCGGCATACTGGCCACAAACTCAAATCGACCACATCGCCATCAGTTACCGATGGCCCGGAGCAATAACTGACTGCCGGTCGTTTTGGAACACATTTGTAGATTACGACCACGCACTCGTCCGGAATCGCTTCTCCCTGCATCTACCAGGGCCACGTAAGATGCGGACAAATCGCTTGGCACCTGAGAGACTGGCAGGTCCGGATGTTAGACGAACTTACTAGAATCGTCTCCTAGAGTCTCTTCCAAATTCTCCACCATCAGATACGAACTCATAATTGGACGAGATTGCCACTTTTCTGCATATTGTTGGGAATTTTGCCTGCGGTACGGCACTAACAGGCTCACTTAAGCACTGGATATCAGACCGAACGGTGGCCCTCTTTAATTTCGAAGAAATGTCCCAACCGGCGCCGAACATAAATTGCTGAGACGAATTATCAGACGTCAAGTGCAGGCGAGCGTGAAAGCCGACCGTGAAGTGTGGTGGACACAGAAAGCCAAGCAAAAAGAAGGGGCCCAGAAAGCCGGTAATGTCCGAAGATTATTTCAGTTGATCCTTGCGACCGGTTCCCGGAAACCGCCTATGAGCGAAACCATCAAGGATCGGAATGGAGTAAACATCTCAAATAAAGAAGAACGCCTCGACCGATGAGCCGAATACTTCGAATAACAATCGTCATGGCCACCGGCTGGCACTCATCTGGAGCCCACAGTTGACTTAGAGCCATGGACGGTGAACGTGGAACCACCTACGGCCTCGGAGGTTTACGACTGGCTATGTTCTGTCAAGCGCCACCGATCTTCTGGACCGGATGACCTCCCACCAGCATTGTTCAAAAATGGGAGTGAAATCCTCAGTCAGTGCTTGTCTGATCTGTTTGTTTGCATCTGGGAAAAGGAGTCTGTCCCAGACAACTGGGGAAAGTCGGTGTTAGTGCCCATTTTAAAAGAAAGGGCTCGTAGTGAATCTGGTAACCACAAGAGGATCGGCTGGACCCCGGTCGTGAGGAGACTGTTGGTGCCGCTTGTGCTTTGTCATCTTACGGTTTGCTCGTGAAACACTGGCTCGCGAACAGCCAACGGGATTCCGGCCTGGTAGGGGTTGTGTTGACCAAATCTTCACACTTCGTCAGGTGCCAGAACATAGCCATACGCATAAGCAATCCACAATTCTAATGTTCCTGGATTTCCGAGGCGCATTCGACTCAGTTGATCGGTCTGTTCCGCTTGACATGCTTACCCACCAAAGAATGCCCCGGAAGTTCGTGGACATAATAAGCTCTTTGTATTCCAAGACTTCTGGGTGTGTGAGAGTATACGGCGAGCTCTCCAAAAGCTTCCGTACATAAAGTGATGTCTGTCAAGGATGCCCGCTTTGTCCATTCTTATTTAACCTCGTGATCGATGAAGTCATGAGACGAACGCTGGAAGGTCCTCAAAAACCCGATGTTCAAATAGCCTGTGACGAAAACCTTGTCGATCTGGAATATGCAGACGACATCGTTCTCATCTTTGAAGACGAGGAGAAGGCGCAGGTGTTTTTGGATAAACTGACTAAACTCATCCGGTCCTTTGGTTGAGCACTTTGCACCCACAAAATGTAGGGTCATGCTCCTGGACTTGCAATCACTGAACACGCCACTTACAGTCCAAGAGACACACGAGGTTGTGGGGCGTTTTACGTATCTTGGAAGTTGTATTAGTTCTGATTGTGACAGATGAACGAATCACCAAGGCCCAGGTAGCGTTTTCCAATTTGAGACACCTATCCCTGAATCTCAAGGGACGTGTGTATCAGGCTACAGTGCGGGCTGTTTTGTTGTATGGCTGTGAGACTTGTCCTGCTCGAGCAGCGTAACTAAGACGTCTTCAGGTGTTCGACAATCGTTGTCTCAGAAACATAGCTCGTTTTAGGTTGATGTCGACGAATCGGTAACGAAGCAATTAGAAAGCGAGTTTTGGGTCGTGCAACGAGTACTTCCATTGAAGGATGCGTCCAGCACCAGATGCGGCTTTGGTGGGACATGTGTTGCGTATGCCTAATCATCGTTTGCCGAAAGGAGTGCTGTTTTCCATGCCCATCTCAGAGTGGTGGAAGCAGAGAGATGGCCAACCCTTGACCTGGCAGAGGGGTATGAAGGAGATTACGTTTGGGTGCTGTCGGTGCTATTCGCCTTCCAGGATGGGGATCGCGTGGTCCTCACTGCGCGTGGCTGGAGATGCTTCAAGATATGGCTGGTAGTTAATGTCAGTGGTTTTTGTGTTGTCATTTTCCATCCAGATTGCCTGAATCAGTGTTTGGAGGTGTATGCACTTCGGAATGATTGTAATAAACTGGTACTAAATCCCTTTTCCGTCCACCTTTATTCTTTTCTTTACAATAAGGCATTCAAATAAATCATGGTTGTACGACAGTGAAGCATCGGTGTTGAACACTGATGTCACGCTGTCGATGATGATGATGATGGGCATGAGTTGTGACGTTTGTCCGCCACCTCTGCGATGAAACTTTCGTTTCTAGGCTTTGTCAGTGCAGAGATTTGTTTTCGACCTGACTAGTAGTTGTATGCAACCCTCCTTTCCACCTTTTCATTAGAATCCATTTTTCACCCTGTTTATAACATACAGCTATGCTAGAAGTACTTATTCTGGAGTGCTGGAGACATGGTAGTGCTCTGGCACTTGCAGCGTCTGGATCGTTGTCGCCTCAGTCCTCGTCCACTTCCTCCAGTGTAACTGTGAAGAAGACGAAACAAACGTCGGACGATGTTGTACCAGATCTACCCATACTCTCGCATTCTGATGCCAAGGAGAAACTCGATCGCCTGCATGATCTTCAAGCAGAGTTGCAGAAAGAAGAACAACTTTATCAAGGAATGGTATGGGCTACATCTGCCGTATCGGGAACCCAGACTGGATACTACCGCTCCACTGGGCGATATCCCAATCCAACAGAGTTGACTTATTTGGTGGGTGCTGCTAATATTCCCGTAGCCGAGTCTGATCTAGCCCCGTCAACACCACCCTGGTTACCGGTGGCTCTCGGTGGACAGCAAAATGGGGGACACATAGCCGATATGAAAATCAATATTGCTTCAGATGCAGTTGTTCAGTCCTTCCTGTGTCACTGTAGTACCCGACAGGTGAGAACATGTAACGTACCGGTTGTGTTTATTTCTCACCACAATACTTGACTCAGGGTTTTCGAATTGACACTAGTACCATTGTTTTCATAAACACTGTCACAGCTTTAAGCCGAATAGATAGGCTGAGTTGGCTCAACCTATCCCACTATGTTAGCAGTCAGTACAAACGTTTTGAGTTGGCTCAACCTATGCCACTATGTTAGCAGTCAGTACAAACGTTTTATGAAATGTTTATATGCTTTATATATACGTTGTGTACCGCATAAAAATATTATTTCTGTTTGTGGCGAGGTTAGCTACGCGCTTTATTCATTTCACATATACGTTATTGTCCCCATGAAGAGACATTCTAAAGTAACTGACTAAAATAGCACTCTCCTGAGTATTTTCTCATGAGAGTGAGCCAGATGAACGCTCTTCAGGGGTACTACATTGCCCGACAGTCATACATGTTTTAAATCGTGTTCATTGGTGAACGTTTCTAGTGTTTTTCATCGCGATGTATTTCCTTTTCATTGTTTTGATTCCGGTCATTGTTTGTGGGAATTCTATGGTGCACTCTGAAGCTACCATAGTGGAATTCAATCCATCCTACCATCAATTCAGCCTACTAGTTTTACAGAATGTTAGTACGTCACACCATCCCGCTCCTCGTCAGCTGTGAGTGGATGTTCAGCTGTATACTGCTATACATATACAATGCTTTACTTATGTGAAAAACGATTAATGGTTGTGAAAGCTGTGTTCAGGCGCTTTTAAAACAACATACGCGATTTAGGCTGCGGAACCTACTCCTTAGGGATATTTGCTCACCATTCTGTAATATCTGGGAAATATTCGTACTGTACATTAATCGCTTAACCTAACACCAGATTAGTCGGATTTCAGAAAAGTGTAGCGGTTATGTGATTTTGTTGTCGAGCGTCTACTGGTGTTCTCTTGATCTTCATTGTTTTACGCTTGGAATGATTTTGGCCCAAAATGCAGTATTCCATATCCAACCTGGTCTCGAGAAAGACAGACGAATTCGGCTGCTTTAGAGGACTATCCGCACCATGCAGGGACAAATAGTCCGACGCTTGCTGATTTCTTGGACAGCCACGCAGTGATGTGAAGAGATTTCGGTCCGACCAATATCGGGTTCAGCAATATGTAGGATTGACGTTGACGGGGTAAGGAGAAACCGGAACAATGTTAACAGTGACTGGGATTGTCGCTGTTTTCCCTTCATGCCTCAAATTTGAGTGAATATCTAAGACATCAATCCAAAGATGCGCACAAAACAGCTACTTAGTTTTGACCATCAAAACCCGTTTTTTGAACTTTCACTAAACAGCTCTCTTAAGCACGCAGACACCTTGCGCTGATCCTGCTCCTACACCACAGGTGATGCAGGTTCACAAGGGCTGCTCTGGCCTTGCCAATCCGAATAGAACTATCATCTACGCAGTGGTCTTGTAGTAGCACTGCGCTGCAGGTGTGAGGTGCTCTCCATATCTGTAGACGAACACCATGGGAGAATATCGACACCACAGACACTAGAGACTAGGTGTGTCTTCATGACCACATCAATGACAAAGTTGAAGAGAAGAGGTGGAATAGGACAGCTTTTTCTGACAACATAACGTAGGCCTATACGAGTCCACGGCAGTTGTCATAGAGCACTTTAAGTGGGACCAAGAATTTATGGGAGAAATGTGTGTTCCACAGACACTGCCGTTGTGCCTGATCAGCAGAACAAGAAGCAGCTTTGAACTCAAGAAATACTGCCACTTGGTAGGCAAAAGCAGTGTCGCTCCTCCAGAATCTGTCGGAGGGCATGTGATCGGTGCATCCTCTTGCAGGACGGAACTTAGCCTGGTTTTCGTGGATCTACCTCTCTCTGTTGGGTCAAACTTCGAGGTATTAGAACAGAAACTATTTGTGATTCTACAATTACTAGGAGAATGCCACGATGATTTTCTCGAATTTTACGCGTACCCTATTAAAGATAGGAATGGCTGTCGACGTGCCCCTTTCTGCAAGTATTCACCCCACCCCCTGCCCTACGTCACCAATACTTTTTGTCGGGCGCGTGACAAGAGATTCTGCGTCTTCGTTCAAGAGGGCTAGCTGGATATAAATCATACCGCACTAATGCCTTCTCGCGTTTTGGAAGCTGGTCTGAAGCTGTCACCTTGCTGTAGCTGTCGGGCTTCAGTAGTGCAATACTGGGCTACACTGACTGTAATTCGTTCCTTAAGGTTCATACATAGCAGGAAGGCCAACAGGGAGCATTCCGACGAAGAGCAGCATGTCCCCGTACTGCAAGAAATCATATTATGATGCGATCTTAAGATAAAGTTGAACTGTTCTCTGCGACAGGACTGTGAAGGCAGTTAGGTGTTTTCTTCAGGCTAACAGCACGCCCATATTTGTGGAAACAGTGATGCTGTCTTCCTCCGAAGAAGGATGGATTAGAAAAGGCCAGTCCTAAAGACCGCTTACTCCGATCGTCCAACGGTTTATCGTGACCGCCAACGTATAACTCAATACAGTCGAGATGCTTTCAAGACCAGAGAGTCTGATGTTGCTCAAAAGGCGAGATGGCTCAAGTGGTTAGAGCGCGAGTTTACTAACCGGAAGGTCCGTGATTCGAACCCGACCTCTGCCTCTCGACTTCCCCTCTCTAGACGTGGACAACCTGACAGTATCTCAGCCCTCGTGCTTCCTTCGGGTGGCATGGCAGCTAGGCACCGGAAGGGTGCTACAGCTGAACGATGTTGCTCAAAAGGCATCTTATGTGCGCAGTCGCATTAGAAGTCAGACAGCTACGTCCTACTTCGTGCACTCTCGGGCTAGCCCAGACCAGTTCCCTGTAGCTAAGTGGGTCCTACTGTTTTGTCTTTCGCTTCGGAAAGGGTCCCTCAAGAAAACCCGAATAATTGCTGTCTCGTGCTTCAGAGTCAGGGGCTAAGGGGTTCGAACAAAACTCTACATACTCCCACTGCCTTGTGGGTCAAACTTTTGAGTCAAAGGCTCAAAGTAGACTACCTCAATCAAACCTCCTTCGGAATTGACAACCGGGGAGTGTCATTCGCCCTTGCAGCTCTTCATTCGCTGGCTCCTCACAATTCCCTCATCCAAGTCTTCGATTAATTTAACTCTCAATCACCCAGACATTGCTCCCTATCTAAACTTCTGCCCAGCAATAATAACTAAAAACAAACCCTTATTAAATTCAAGAGATCTATTGCACATTGCGGCTTCCAACTTCCGTGCTCTGTTCCAAATTAGGCAGCAGGCGGCTATTGCTCATACCTTGTCCTCATTTGCGGTCGATGCACGTTTTCTCCGAAAAACGCATACAAGTCCTCAGTTCAACCATGCACCTCGAACTGCTCGACACAAATCCAGCTTCTACCACTTCAGTCTTCGCATGTCTGGTGATCCTCATGGACTAGATCATGGTATCTACGGCGTAGCAGCTGTGCTGTGCCCCGAGCTGAATGAACTTTACTGGGCTGGATTCCAGTAAACGATAGTCTTTTGCCTTTAGGTAGACTGGTTCAATCAGGATCGATGCATCTCGACGTGGTAAACGACTTGTTTGTCGTCACGGTCAGCTTCAGTCAGCAAGAACTATAGATGTCGCGATCCTCACAGGTGACGTGAATGTTTAGGTTGGTCAACTAAGTCCAGAGGAAGGCCTTCTTGGCCGTTGATTCGGGGTTGACGCTCACCGTAGAGATAATGCGGGACGACTACTTTAGTTGTGTTTTACATCATTCGCTTCTAGTTAGCATAAACTCTCAGAGCAAATGCTCACACTACGTGACTTGGAGGTCATCAAATGCAACCCAGCCGTGGACTAACCTAAAGTACACCACTAGACTCTTTTCACGGCATTGTGTGGGCACGCTTATCTGTTCGCTTCGGCTGGGGGAAACACTTGTTGCTGCAAAGTTATTCCGTTCGTCACCTGCATGGCATCTCTATAGCTTAACAGTATTGGGCTGCGTTGGCTGAAAAGCTTCCAGAACTCGCTGTTTAGGATGGTTTTAATGGTGAATTGAATGACCATTGGACAAAGGTGGAAGATTTCATGCTCACAGCTTTGGAAGCCGTCTGCTGGAGGTCGCTCGCACACCTCAGTGAACAGTGATTCTCGTCATGGTCAGCAACTGTTATTGGAACCAGCAAAAACGACTACGATGGCGCGCGCAGACTCGCCAACCGCCAAACAAGAAAGCGCCTAAGATTTGACGGAGAGCGCTGGTGGATCGCAGATGCCTGGGAAATGAAGAGGGCTTTTGCATGAGTGGAGCAATCGCACTCTGTTACAGCTAATCCGATCAACTGGTTTGCGGGAGGCAACTGCTATCTACGAAAAATGGTGACCTCAGTTCTTTCAAAGAAGCGTCTTGGACAACTAGCTGAACACTTTGATGGACAGTCCAGCTGGCGCCCGTCAACTCAACTTATGGAAGGACCAAGTGAACCCGCGTGGAATATCGACACCAATCCGCCGTCGATGAAGGAGGTCCAGCGTGCAATTTCGTTGCTTCCATGCAACAAAGTTCCTGGTCTAGATGGTTTGAATCCCGCACTCTTCAGTGGTGGCGAGTCTGTCGTAGCTGACCTGACGATCTTATTCCAAAATACCTGGAATAAGGAAAAATGCCAACAGAATGGATCGTCTCGACACTGATTCCCATATTCAGAAACGGTGCGAGAAAATCGTGCGGAAACCACCGGGGCATCAGGCCAGTGGCAATAGCTTCCAAGGTGTTCTCTGGTATTATCCTACACAAGTGGATCTATTATCGGGAGAGTCAGATTCGTGAGAATCAAGCTGGGTTTCGCCCTGGTTGGGGTTGTATTGATCATATATTCACTTTGAAATGAATGTAGGAGCCGCGTCACTACCCAACAACGTTAGTTTTTCTCGATTTCAGATCTGCTTTAGATTCCAGTGGTTGCCAGAAATTGGCAGTCTGGAGATTAAGAGTATTTCTTACAAGTTCCTGTCTCCTCTAAAAGCTCAGTATGCCTCCTCCCGCGGACGCGCGTATATCTACGGCGGATTTTCCTCTGATTTCGCCACATCCAGTGGTGTCCGGTAAAAATGATCTCCATTGCTTTTTCTCCGCAACTTCGTAGTTGATATAGCATAACACGTATGTCCTTGTTCTCAAAAATGGTACCTGTTTGTAGTGTTTGTATATGATCCAACGGGCTGCAATTCTGACACTGAGAAGGATACTTTCCATCGAGATTTATCCGGGCTGATTCATCAGACAAGAAGTACTGACATTGTCATCCTTGCGGGGGATATGAGTGCCCAGGTCGGTCCTCTGACCACCTTGGAATCACATGTAGGCGGTCGAAACGGAGTCGGTGCTTGGACCGCAGACGTCGGACAGCGACTCCTCCAGTTGTGTTCAGCTTATCAACTGTTTCTAGTCAGTGCGAATTTTCCGCATAAACGCTTGAATCGCGTAACCTGGTGGCCACCAGGTGCCATTCAATTATGGACACAATTGGGTCACGTGGCTATCAGCCACCGATGGAGTCACAATTCAAGACTGTCGTTCCTTTTGGGGAACAAAACCTGATTCCGACCACGCCATAGTGCGAAAACGTCTGGCAGTTTGTTTTCCTTCAGGTCCTAGCAAGGCTGAAAGAAGCGTGCCAATCCATCGTTTTCGGAGAACTACCATAGCTCGCTGGTATCGATCTGAACCTGCTTAACAGTTCTCCATAGTAAACCATAGTAATAATGACAATAAAAATAATAGTAATCGTTCAGCTGCAACACCCCTCCAGTGCCTAGCTACCGTGCTACCCGAAGGAAGCATGAATGCTAAGATACTGTCAGGTTGCCCAAGCCTAGACAGGATTAAATTATTACCGTACTTTTTGCAAGCACGTGGATGATTGATGACCAAATGCGAAAAGAGCTATGCTAGGGACGCTCAGGGCTGTCTGTTCATTGCATTGCTATCTGCCCCCTACCTCCCCAAATCACCGGTGGACGAAACTGTGACAGCTGTGACCACTGTGCAACAAGTGCGCGGTTTTTACAGCTGAGAGCGATGTGGATGATGTCCTCTGTCACCATTTTTCTCCAACTTCGTAATCGATATGCTGCTTGAGTTTTCATTATCTACCCCTAACATCTCAGGTATCGAAATACTCCCGAGGCGTTCTCTCATGGACATTGAGTACACCGAAGATGTTGCTCTTCATGCATAAGGCCATTTAGAAATGAAAACCATTTAAATAACCTAAATAACTCTTCTGCACAGTTCGGTATACGCTCCCGCCTCCAATGCGCAGCTACCTACCTCACCTCCCCAAATCATCGGTGAAACTGTGGCAGCTACAACCACTGTACAGAACACCACCACTGTACAACAAATACGCGGCTCTTACAGCTGACAATGATAATGGGGATGACCTGTAAAGTGTGAAGTGCTGCTGTACTATTGGATGGGATCGAACCCAAACCTAATGCTTGTAGGTGAACTGGCCGGTGTAATAGATAAATTCGTTTACCTAGGCAGCTCTATGAGTCCCGGTAGACTGGGGAGAGAAGAACTTATCTTCCGAATAGGGAAGGCCAGAGCAGCGTCTGCTAACCTCCGACATTTGTGGAGTCGATGCGACATCAAATTGACTGTCAAGGGTAGAGTGTACAACGTCGCAATCCGATCTGTCCGACTTTATGAATCATAGACGTCACTGCTCGGGGAAGATCTTCAGCGTTTCTGTATCGAACCATCGGCGCCTCCGATGCATTACGCGGGTCTGGTGGGAACATCAGATAAGGAATACTGAGGTGCGCGTAGTGGTTTTCGGAGAGGTTCACTCTCCCTCGATAAATCAGCTGATCACATCCCACAGGTTATGCTGGTTACGACGTGTACGTTTTTTTCCATGGGACCGTGTACCTCGTAGGGCCTTCTTCGCCCAGCCTTGTGTCGAATGGAATCGAGCTAGAGACGGTCAGTCTATGACTCAGGAACAAAGCATAAATGCCCTTACCGGTCATTCCAGTCACGTTGGCAACTGTCGTATCCCTGGATGAGGACAAGACAGATCAACGGTTGCTGACCCAGGCAGATATGGCTGTGTCATGCATTCAATGACGGCCTTGTCTCAAAGCTGTCGCCTTCATTCCGTAGCTCTTAATGTCTACAATACTGGACGAACGGGTGCCTTAAACGTTTATAAACTGAATGGGCCGTCACTGTCAATGCATGGCTCTTATTCACGTATTCTCCTTATCCTCGGTGAACGAATCTGCAGCAACTGAAACCACTTCATTTCGGTGCAAGGCTTGTGAGCTGAAGAACTGAGCTGAGAGCGTTTTAGAGGCAATATTTCGTTTGTTACTTTTTTCGACAGGCGGTTAAAGTTTATAGTCCGTTCAGCCGCACTAACTGTTTCGGGGAGCTGTGTTGCAGGAGGCCAGCTAAACTGTTCTTTGAAGTCCTCAGTCACTCTTCCCAGTCGGTATTTCTAAGAGTGAATTAATGAGCCTTTATCGGCTCACTAGCCGTTTCTTTCATTTGGTCAGTCGACTTTATTAATTGGTATAGAACACGACTGTTTCTGGTAGCAAAAACGTTCTCCATCCCGTTAGCTTCCATTGTCCAACAGAATTATTGACCTTTCCTTAGATTTCACTATTTGGCGTTTGAGAGGTTTGCGTGCGTCGTACCGGTTGCTTGCTGGTATAGATTTCCTAGCATCAGTCAAGCCCAGCTGTCTCGACGTAAGCCAGTAGTCAATTGGTCGTGTCGAAAAAAGTCTGTCAGACAGCTTTGAACGCTGATAGCATAGCTCATTTTACACTTTACCATACTTCAGCTACGTTCTCGTCGCCGGTACTGTGTTGCTCAATTTCAGAGAGTAATTGAGCTAGCTCAGATCAGTGTTGCTAAGTTATGATAATTCTTCGAAGATGACTGATTGACATGCTTCCTGTTGACTTGCGGGGGTCTGAACGACGATGAACCCAGATGTGCTCGCACTGTGGCATAACGGAAATCAAGCTGTGTACCGCAGAAGGAGCGACAGTCCCTAATTATGGCTCTCTTCTTCGGCTCTCTTCCGGTGATCCGATTGAGTCCACGGTTGATTGGCACTTTGTAGCCGCCAGGTTGCGCGGTGCGATGTTGGAAATTCGTGCTGCGCGCCACAGCCGGACAGGTCGCTGTCCATGTGGCGAAAGTTGACTCCAAATCGACTCCAAATAGTTTCGAATACCAAGTTGGACATTCATGTCGCCCGCAAGGATGACAGGGTCGATACTTCATGCTTCTGATAGCCATGGCATCCTTAGGGTCAGGACTGTGGCCCGTTAGGGTACAAGCGGACAATACAAACAGGCAGTGGTTTTTATATCTAGTGGCGTTGAGCTTGCTTAAAATGAATACCCGAATGGCGCAAAAACGACTGTTCACTGGAATCTAATTCCGCAAAGTGAGTTCAGCTCTTGAGCTGTGTTGAATTTGTACGCCATATGTGTCCCACTAGTCATAGCTTTTGGATAGCCAGACACACGGAGTCTAAAGTGTGCAGAAGCCGAGTTCGTCCTGGGCACTTTAGGGTGCATGACCACGCTTGAGTTTTGCATGCTCGTTCCAGAAGCCCATAATGTACCAACCTCAAGGGAATGTAAGTTCCAGGTTTGCTACGCAGAACTTCGCAATATCATTAGTGTTACAAATCAGCTGGCCACCGACTTCTTCGGAAAGTCCTACGAACCAAGGGAGTCTTATTTTCAGGACAAGTCAGCGAGTTTAGGAAGGTCGGCACGCAAATTTGAAAAGATACAGGTTTTTGAAATCCTAATGGTAAGTGTGTAAATGCAATCGCCTGATTGTACGACCGATTTAGACATTCGGATTTAGTGGAAACCTGTGACCTCTACACGCAACAGTCCTTGAATGGAAAGGTGAATTTTGACTCATATTGTCGCCTTGACCCTGTTGACCTTGAAGGGCATGCACATACTCACCTGAACGTACCTCTGAATGTCATTCATGCCTGGAAATCCAAGTTACATTAGAAGTAAGTAAACAGCATATTTTATGCCTTTTCTCATAGCGGTTGTGCACTCCGTGCTTTCCTTTGCGGTCTGCTTTGTCTTGACCAAACAATACTCCTTTATCTCTATTTTCCAGGTTCGTCAAATTGTGTGGTCTCATTGGGTACAGCGGTCAAGTCTGCGTGTATTCGGTGGTAGCACCGGCCAGCATGCATCCAACGACTCTCGAATGCAAACTATTCGGCGTATGCGACGGGACATCGCTGAGTCCTTGGGTTGTGAAGACTGGCTAGGCTTGATGTGGCGTTCACCGTACATGCGAATGCCAACGTCCAGTGAAGCCTTAGTTTCCACTGTGCTGGAGCCGTTACGTACAGAATTGAAGCCGATGGGGCAGATCGAATTACAGCTGTTAAGTGAATGGTCCAGTGCGTATCTGGACTTGCCTGGTAAGTTGCATTTACCTTCCTTGCACATCGGCTCCGGTGTTTCCTTCTGTTACCTGGTGGTTGTCGATATATTGCAGTCAGGCAACGACTGTGGACTACACACTTTGCGTCTTTCTTAATTTCATTTCTGATCCACTCTTGACACTTGTGTACCTAGACGCTTTCATGAAAGCTGGGGTTGGAACACGAGAGCACTCGTGATCTGTTTTGCTTGTAGGCTCGCCGGGTATCCGCTGTGATTGAGAGGCGTCAATTGAGAGGTGTCAATAACCGCCAAGTACCCACCTCCCGCTCATCGTATGGGCTATATTATTCTTTACTTTCATCCTAGTTGAATAAATTGTCATTCCCCCAAAATATCACTGATTTTCGTGCACTCGGTCGACTGTGGCTCTATGAGGGTCGACCATTTCTCATCCTGATGTCCTATCGGCTGATTCTCTTTATGCCTTCACAGGATAGGAGTCGGTTTGTGTCACCACCTACGTCTAGTATTATTTTTACTATTCCTTAAGGTGGCTGACCCCCGCGGCTGGATAAGCGGAATCCGCAAACATTTTCGTGGAGTTTCGCCAGGACTTTATACAAATGCTATCTGCAACACCCATTGGCTTTGGGTTCTGGTGTGCTCCGTTAGCATTTGCACGGTGAATTCCGACCTTCAGCGCAGCACATAACTTGCGCGTGTAACTGATGAACGTTGGATTCCAAAAGTGATATCCTTCAAATTTACCGGAGCTAACTCATTCTCGTCATTGTCGGTTTGGAATATGTGTTCAGATGGACAATCGCCAACCAGTGCCTGACACTCAGGTTTGCCTCTGTAGTGGAAATGGTTGTGCTACAAGAGGGTAGCTAAGAGGACTTCCTTGGTAGAGGCTACATGGGGGCAGTTCCCTTGGAGCACCTCAGCGAACGACTTTATTTGTCTCACAAGACACCTACTGCCGGTATCTGTTAGTATCTTTCTATCCTATTCGAGCGATAAATCGCTTACCCCTGGTTAGATGTATGTTGTTTATGGTTCTAGCTCCAAAGAAGAGTCGGTTTATCCCATTACCAATGAATTTTTTTGACGAAAAGCAAGGGATATCAGATGTTGGAGCATGGTGCGTATTCTTATGTTTCTGTAAAGCGTATGTAGCCAGTAAACAGCTTCTTCAAGTGTGTGATGATGCACAGTAGTCTAACAGAAGGACCAGACCCGGAGAGACAGCAATGGGACGAGTTAAGGTTCCACCGTTCCACCAAAGCCGCCGAAGCTGGGCAGTGCCAGTGTTTCAGTAAGCGATTCACCACTTCCGAATTTTGCCTCTTCAAGCTAGAATTTCTCCGAGATCAGATCGCTAAAATTTCACTTTCGTAACTATCTACTTGCCATATTGTCAGAATAAGTCCGGTTTTTTCTCATCGCGTTGGACGCAAGCAGCTCTAGCAGGATCCCCAGTTGACCGGCTTCCAACAATAGAAGTGATGAGGTTGGAACCTCACGCAATGAGCATCCTTATGTCCTGTAACCCAGGGATGCACCAGTTCAAAACACAGCTTGAGCTTTGCTAGAGTTAACGGGACTGCATTTTACTGGACGAGCCAACTGCTACTCACCTAGCGGAGCAACGATATCTAGAATATCGTACCAACTGAAACATAAGGTGGCTTGGCGCAGCACATTGAGTTGCTTAGAAACATCATAAACGAGAGATTCAGTTGGGTTCCAGGTGAGTCTCTCGCAAAACCAAAATTTGTCTGCAAATGAGTGTATTTCGATAGTAAACCTTGTTATGTCAGCTCCTCAACGTAATGAAATCTTCCCCTAACTGACATCTTTCCCGGTATGGAGACGTTATGCGACAAAATAAACTATGTTTGCAGCTAATGTCGTTGCGTTGCTAGCCTAGATTAGTATGCGACCACACGTTATCCATTGTTTGGTACGCCTAGAGGAATACATTACTTGCCAATTGGCACGTGATTTTTTTTAAAGTTGAGGAAAATATTGGCAGCGCAGGTCGTAATATGACTCGAGTTGCGTTGCTAGCCTAGATTAGTATGCGACCACACGTTATCCATTGTTTGGTACGCCTAGAGGAATACATTACTTGCCAATTGGCACGTGATTTTTTTTAAAGTTGAGGAAAATATTGGCAGCGCAGGTCGTAATATGACTCGAGTTGCGTTGCTAGCCTAGATTAGTATGCGACCACACGTTATCCATTGTTTGGTACGCCTAGAGGAATACATTACTTGCCAATTGGCACGTGATTTTTTTTAAAGTTGAGGAAAATATTGGCAGCGCAGGTCGTAATATGACTCGAGTTGCGTTGCTAGCCTAGATTAGTATGCGACCACACGTTATCCATTGTTTGGTACGCCTAGAGGAATACATTACTTGCCAATTGGCACGTGATTTTTTTTAAAGTTGAGGAAAATATTGGCAGCGCAGGTCGTAATATGGCTCGATCTGTTCGCTGGGCTGTGACCATATTGTCTAGCTCAGCGAACAAATCAACAATCTTCCGGTTATTATGGAAGCTGCAATCTGTGATACCAATGGACATAGCAAAATCTCTCTCTATTGACTGACTTTTAGGTACCAAGCTGGAAGCCTGGGATATCGCTTACGCGATCGAACAGTACAATTTCGCTGCTTCAGATGCTGAACTACAGACGATGATCACGCCTCCAGAGGGTGGCCGTCTCACTACACACGTACATACGCTTCTGGATCAGCTGGCCAATTTATTCCGATTGCAACTGGTTCCTTCTACTAGGTCGGATACTGACCTCCCTGTATATAACCTGGAGGATATGGATGATGGAAAGTTCTTCGGACAAATCATCTTTGATTTATTTCATCAGTAAGTTTGACTGGCTTTATGTTTTGTTTTTGCTATGGTTTTCTTCGCTGTTATGCCGTTTCGATGGTGAGTGAATCGGGTCTTTTCAGGCGGAATACCTCGTCCCCGAAAGAAGCTTTCATCCTGGGAGAGGCTACTCGCTCTGTTGTTTAATCTCCTAGAATGGATACCAAAGTACCTTTCTGGTGGTGGTTTCTTTCGGCGCCAGGATTACTGTAGCTAATGGGGCGAGGCAAGAGTTCCTTTCCTAAAGACTTGTGGTTCATATCCAGTTCTTGACTTTTCGATTATTGCAGTGTAGACTTGAACAACCCAAACGACTCCCAGCCCTCTTACTTTCCTTCATCTGAAATTGTATCAAAGCTGAGTTTTTTTTCATTACAGAATTGGCAAGTAACCTACAAAGTTTCGTCATGTTTCATTGGTTTCACTAAGTAATACGCTACATTTGTTCGACTCTGCTGGAAACAAGATAAATAATAATCGTTCAGTTGTAGCCCCCTCTGAGTGCCTAGCTGCCATACCACTCGAAGGAAGCACGAGGGCTGGGATACTTCCAGTCCAAGCCTAAAAAGGAGAAGTCGAGATGCAGAGGTCGGGTTAGAGCCACAGACCTTCCGATCAGTAAATTCGCGCTCCAACCACTTGCTCCATCTGGACCCATCATTCGTGTCTCACGAGTTTCGTTCCTCATTTCCAACCTTTGAAAAGGAGGTCTGACATCGATCACGTGTTCAGTACTACTGTTAACTTCTGTTTTGCCAGTTGAATCACCACACCAACGTAATTGGCATACTGGTCAACGGTGTGAAGCATTTTCCTTATCTGGCTCTCATCCCACAAGACGCCTTCTATCAAATCGGTCGATGTTTTCGATTTTCTCAGAACTGATGTTTCTCTATCGGTCTACCGAATGATGAAACGAAAACGCCAGAATGGCGCTTCATCAGTGACCTAGAATGGTCTGCACGCACCTCTACGCTGGTTGTCCATCATTCATGCAACCCGTCTGTCCTCTCAGCGAAGTTAGTCGTTTGGTGATGGAGAAACGTATCACTGTCTCAAGGTTCCATATTAGATGACCTTCGTTGGTAGCTGTTGGTGTATTGTAACGATGTGATTTTGCTGGGCTAACACTATGTTATAACAGAAACTGAGCGGTTTATGTGGTGTCCAGTTCTCGTGAAAATCTTATACCTTTGCTGGACGGTGGATAACAGACAGCGCAATTTCGATCGCCGGTTTCTAGTCAATCAATCTAACCTAGTGGATTAGTTCGTGGATTTTCGCAATCCATGGTCGAGTATTTTATTCAATCTGCCGGTACCCGTCCTAATAATATGTGCACATATCGTTTCAGAAATGGAGACCTAATTAGAATAAATAAATACTGGAAAACTAGCAAGCAGTTTTTAAGATCCCCAAATATTGTAGATGAACCACTTCTCCCAATTCCCATCCGACCTTCCTCAGCATTGCTCAGTCGATCTTACCACCTGACTTGGCCAAACCAGGGCTATGCTTTGAATACACCTTAACCAGTGGAAACAACTTTACATCTTCGGCACATATTAGACATGTTTGATCCATAGGCCAGCGTTGTTAACCCTACTCTTGACAGACGGGCGGACATCAGAACGGCGTCATAATAGTCCAAATGCAACGAAAACCCACCTGTCTTCAGTCGGTGATTTCATCTTTCTGTAGTTCTGAACGTACACAGCTGCTCGGTTACTGGAATTTACCTACCACGTGGGTCGACTCACCTCCAAGCACCCTGTCTTGCAGTAGCAGTTCCCCTCTTGCAGATGCAAGACGCCCAGTTGTGGGACCGAATTAGTTTATTTAATAAAAAGCGGAGGAATCGCAGTTTGAAAACCTGCTCCCCCATTCGGAAGTACGCTGTAGTACTCACGTGAGCTCCCAGGTAGGTCAACAGTATTTGCTGTACCTAAAACCACCCCTAAATTGCATCCTGTGAGTATCTAAGTGGTCTGTTTTTGCTATCGGTACAAAACGCTAAGTTCGCCACATTGCTATGAGACTCTAGGTGAACTGCTGTCGCAGATTTCCGCACACGGCACCAGTTTATTGCTTCCATTTTTTCGCGTCATGCGATCGCGAAAAACCCTTGTTCTCTCAGCTGTTTGTGTTTCGTACGGACGACGGCGATGTCGCAGAAGCTCGAGCCATCCGTATATATCGTTGCTGCTCAATCCAAAGTATCCAATCAAAATACTAGCTTATTTCCCTCTGGTCTGGGCAGATAATATGCAGTACAAATTGACGTTGGAGTCAGCTTGATGGACCCACATACCTGGCTGGTTATTTACCCTCTGAAGTAGCTATGACGTGAACTAATCACTGGCTGTGGGAATGCTTTCTCTTCCGGGGACCTTCGTCCTGAGATCCGCACCGCCGATGATTCCTTGTCAAGATGAAATAATTGTACATTGCTTTTGGGCTTTTCAGCATACATTGATTTCACTTACGGAACAAATTTCTCACTGAAAGATCGTCAAAGCCGGTTGTCTCCTGTTCCACTTTTCGGCAACGCCTATAGGTGCCACCACACCATGAAGACCAACTCACTCTCAAGCTGCGTTGGCCCACGAAAAACCTGAATGGGTTTCGACGCTTTGATTTCGCTAGTTAGGTTTTTTGTTTACAGCAGTTGTGACATTCTGATCAGCCCGAGCTGTTGGGTAAACCTAAATAACCCGTAGTTCGTTCCGGTGTCGGTGCACCTGACCGCAATCCTACCTCCCCAATCTAGGATATATATTGCTGCCTACTCAACAGCTATAAGTAGGGTGGGTTGTGCGATATTCAGTCTGATTCAGGCAATGAAGAGTCAAGCACAGTGAGTGAATCGCACTACTGATCAGTCTCTCGTGGTCGAACAGCTTAGTTTTCAACCAGTAGTCGGGAGGTTCGGGGTTTGAGTGTCCTCGGAGATTCGTGAGATGCACACCGCTGATGATTCCCAATAAGGCTGAAACAAGTACACAGTGCTTCTTGGCCTTGCGGCATAGATTAGCCTCACTCACAGGACAATCAGGACATCTGTTCGAATTCGACCTGCGGACTACCCTTAGACCACCTGCATGTAGGTTCGCGCCCAGCACTTTACAATTTGAAATACTGATTCATCTTCGTCCATCACCACACACAAGTGACGTATCGGCAGACCCCTAACTCGCGATGTGCAAAACATGCACGCCAAACGACAAAATTAAACGGATACTTGATCATGGGTTGTGTTGGTCACCAAGAATTCGACATATTTCTGTACAAGCAGTGCTAATTTGTTCACTTTGGTGAGCAACTCCTCGTTTGTTGACAGATATGTTGCGTTTTGGCGATTTTACAACACTCCTTGGATTTATCTCGTGATCAGCAACCTCAGTGAAATCTGTTGTATTTTTCGAGGCAGTTGCGGTGGTGCTCGATTGATGTACCGTTGTATTTAGTTTCACGCCTTCTGCCAAGCTTTTCCCCGCAATTGCAGGAAGTCCGTTTGTTTGTTGCTCAGTCTGTTCTAGTGTAGAGAGCTTTTGCGTTGTCTGTGCTAAAATGCATTGGGATATGTTTTCCTTCTTATCTCTAGTTTTGTGCTAAACTGTACTGTCTCCCCGTTCGTTCAACAGACCTGGTCGGCCACCATTTCTTGGGGTTACTGCTTCAGTTCCGATAGCAACGCGTACACGCCTGTCGACTACGGGCACAACTATTCGGCCCAAGATTGGTGGTCACTCAGTGTCCGTCCTTCTGGGGGATCTCCCGCCCACAGCAGAATCTGAGGGATGCCAAGCTCAGGTAGTTAGGCTCTCCGCCATTTGCGATTTGTTTTTCAGATGTCGTTTGCCAATTCCGATTTTGCTGGTCAGCACACTTCGCTGTGGTGAATGTAGCACCATATTTAGTGTATCGAAAAAGCATAGTTTTACTAATTGGTATTCTGGATATGTAACCCCTACATTGGAAGTGGACCGCTCTATACAGGTCCTGCTCGGCTGCAGTTTGAAAACGACGGTTTCCTCTTTGTTTCCGTTTGTTTCATGGCACAACTCGCAATGACAATGTTAACTGCTATAGGTTTTCAGGAAGCCTGTGGTTTACCCCGGAAAGTTGAAAGACACTGCTGAAAATACAGGACTCTCCCCAACTAGGAAACATAGTTCAGGTCCACCTAAACCGTCCCCAACTTCGAGGTGTTGTTTAGTGGCAGGGTTAGTCTGAAACAAAGCTAGAACCTAACAGGGGTAACCCGGAGCAGTATGACGGATTTCACAGTCAGTTTTCAGTGCTGCTTGACCTCAGGCAGACGAAGTTAGAAAAGAGATGGATCTCTAGGGGCATATCCACTCGGGACAGTAGACATTAGATACACCGGTAGTGACTCAGACCACATGACTTTGGCGAACGGTAGATCCACAGTTCTGGTCTATCAAACATGCCCGTTTAGGTGCAGCATAACTACGAACATATGATCAATAATAAATATCTGTGGCAATTCGGAGGACTGTAGGGACAGTTGTAACGGCCACTGACGGCCTCCCCTCCGCAGCCAGTACATTAAATGAACTTACTCAACAAACGAAACGGTATGCAGATGGAGCAGAGAACGGACGAGGTCAATGAGATCCATCAGACCACCAGAGGGAAACAGTTACGGATGAGTTTAAAGATCGACCAGACAGACGGGTTACAGACAATGAATGGTCAGGGGACACCTTTCGGACCTCGAAACTTTATAGGTCCAGGTATGCAACATATCACGTACCGTCACGTCTATAGTGTGCGTGAACTGCACTAAAGTTAGATGAAAGTCAGATGTAAGTCACTAGGGAATTATGCGCAGAGAGTGGAACGAGCCTGGACGCGTCCTGGACAGAACGACCTGGAATATGTACTGAGCAGTGTGACCTTGGTCCCGTTGCTCTTGGCCAGAGGGCCAGTGACCTGAAATCCCTGTTGACCGTACACAATAGCTTCGGGGCCAGACCAGCTTCCGGTAACAAAAATACGCAGCGGTGCACAGATGTACGGAGAGCCGCCAGTAGCGATGAATGTGAGACCTAAGTTAACAGTCCATCGTATAAATCACCAACCGAAGTTCGTATTGGAGAGAAGCCTGAATATCTTTGTTCAAAATCACGGGGAATTTAGACTGCTTGGCTGTAGTCTGAGATGACTGAAAGTTTGAACATTTTACTTCTTGTAAGGAGTCGACGGGCATGAAATCGCCCTCCTATCGTAACCTGGAAAACCAACCGAGAAAGTAGCGTTGCATCGCTCCTGAATTATCCCATCTTATTTTACAAAATCACTGGTTTTTATTAGTGTACAAGCTGAACTTCTGTTGGTTGGTTATTCGAGTTCGCTCGACTGTAATTTGACTTTCCCAGTCTCCGATTGGTCCCTTAGTTGCTTGTGTCAGCCAGCCATTGTTTGTTTGCAGTACTCTGCTAATCTACATTGCCGACTAGAACAAACAGGCCTAGCTGACTGGCTTGCGTTTACCTCCTACAATGCATTGTGAAATACTCTGATGATCTGTCGGCAGACTTTGAAACGAAGGTGGACGGCGATTGGCCGGGACCCAACTCATCACAGTTAATGGCTCGGATCAGTCACGCAGTCAGTGGCGTTCATACATCAAGGCTATTGCCATCAGTACGTTTCTGTCAAGCTCCCGAACTAACGGAAGATGTCATCGTTTCCAGTATCTTGGTTGTATCTCCAACGCTCTCCCATCTCCTGGTGATCGAAATTGGAGCAGCTGGAACCGACGTAGCCTTGGTTTGTGGTTTATAACTGATAAACTGAACTGAACTAGTGGTCAGTTTTGATCGGTTGTTTGAAGTCGATCTGTTTATTGCAAGAAGGGATACCACTACACAAAGTGTATATCTCTCCAAAAATTCACTATGCCGGAGGAGTTTGTTCCTCTCTTGTCCTGAAGTAGTTAACTGTAGTTAACTAGTCGCTACAGTTAACTAACTAACTAACAGGCTAGCCCCGGGGGTTGACGGGTATTAATCCCAAGACGCCAACACCGCCAATATGAAAAATCACTCGCTTTGAGTTTACTCCCCGATGGAGATAATCTGGGTAATATGAAATTTCACTGTTTCTGTTGAATCCCTCCGGTAAGAAGATAGTATTGTCGTTCACTTTTTTTCACTCTGACCGATATCCATACACCCAGAACGTTTCGTTTCCTGTTTAAATCAATCGTGATCTTTTTCTCGCCAAATACCGGATATCCTATGTTGAACCAAATAAATGATACGCTTATGTGCCTGTGGATCGAACCCATCAAATTTTCGTGTCACAGGAAGAGTCGAGTGGTCGATTTTACCTCTATACTCTGGTAGTTCAACCATTTTAGGGCCGTTTCATGCCACAACAGCATCGACAGCAGTTCTTCAGTCTCACTCACTAACAGAGTTAGGTAATCTTTTTCAATTCTAGGGCGACACTTTGCAATGACTCAGTCTTCGATATCCCATGTGTGTCTGAGAGTTTGCCGACAATGAGGAACGAAAGAAATCTCTCTGCCCTACCAATTATTTTGGCAGTTGTTGGATAGCGACCTCGTCAATGTCTTGGTGGCTACGCTGTGGTTGTTTAGCTCTACCTCTCCTGATGTGTTACGTTTGATGACTGTTGAACGGATTATTACTTCAAAATCATCTGATCGTACATAGGTGGTGGCCTTAAAGACGACCTCGCATGCGATTGCTAGAATTGGTTGGTGAAATCAATTCGGCGTAAGCACGTGCTCCGATTAGCCAGTATAAGCCGATGGACCCCCGCGCATAATAGGTGATGGCACGTGCGGTTTTCTCTTAGTCCCACGTGCCTCCACCTGAACGCCCTGTATCCGGCATAAACCCGAGAGGATGGACGGGTTGTTCCAGTGCCATCAGGGTATCCATCTTTTCGTCCGCAATTGTCAAGTGTGGTTGACTGGACGGTTTTGATGTATAATGCATACAAGAGGAGGTCCGGTGGCTCGTGCCACTCACGAGACGCACCCAAAGCACACGCGCATGGCTATCTAGTGCTAGCCATTATACATCTTGGTCTGTACAGCGATGGTCACATCGCGTCCCTCCAACAACTTTGTACGTTTAACACTTCAGAATATCCAGTTGTAATGCGGGACATTTGTATATGCATGCAGTTCAGCTATAGCACCGTTTCGGCGCCCCACTGCCATGCCACCCGAAGGAAGCACTAAGGCTGGGATACTACCAGGTTGCCTAAGCCGAGATGCAGAGGTCGGGTTCAAACCATGGACCTTCCGGTCAGTAAACTCGCACTCTAACTACTGAGCAACCTCGCCTTAAACATTTCAGCATGAGGCATAAAAGTAAATTTAATCAGAAGGTGTAGAACAAAATGAAACTTGATGGAACACACTATTCTTAAGGTTACTGAGGACTATTGGACAAGCTACGACCGGTATCACCCTTCTTGGAGCTCATCAGATAGGCGCATTCCTCGAGTTTCCGTCACATTTCGGTGTCCACCTAGCATCCGTTTGTGATGTCGCGCCGAGGGGCCGGAGTGTTGCCTGTGCAATGCGCTTTTGGTGAATGAAGAACTGGGAGAATGAATGATACTTTCCGGTTTCCGAGGTCGAGGAAGGGGTGTTTTGGTTAAGACACCCGACCTTGAGCCTTTGACCCAAAAATTTGATAGGATATAGCGTTTAGTTCGGGGACCCTTCTTATATCCTCAAACTCAGAAGTCTGAACCGCGAGGCAATGGTTGCTAGAATTTTCTTGAGGGACTCCTCCCGGAGTCAGTGATTGAATAGTCTGACCTACTTGATTTTTGGAGACTGGCCTGAACGGAGGGTACAGGGAGTAAGAAATGACTGTTCGGGTTTTGATGCGGGTTTTGATGCAGGTACCTTCTGAGCAGTACCACTCGGGTTTCAGAAGTACTTCGACAGTATTGATTAATGCGTTAGCGGTCATGGTCAACCGTAGGGTGACCGATGTTTGCAGTTTTTTAGGGACGACCTTTTCTAATCCGTACTTCTACTCTCCTTATACAGCTTCAAATGACACTGAGAAAACCATCTTTCTTTCGGAAATACGTGACTCACCCATGTCGTTCCATACCCCACTTGAGTCGAATTGCTTTGGTCACCCACCCCTCGCCCGTGACCTTAGTAGTTGGTCTGCTGAAACCAGTAGCTTGGGATATCAGATCCGTAATTGGGCCGAGGTGTCAGCATTATTTAAAGAACGCCGTCTGGACTATCGTTATAATCGGTCGTTTTTACTCTTGTGATATCAAATTTGCAGCCGACCAACTAAGCCTCACCTGCAACACCAAATGTGTCCTCGGTCGACCACAGTTAATGATTGCAAAACCATTGGTGCGTGGCTCCGAGTCTGACCAGTTTCCAAAGTGCTTCACAGTTTAAAATATTGTCCACGATGTTTCTAGTTTTCTTGTCAAATTCTCAGTCCGCATCATTTTGCCGAGCATCCAAGGGGTTGTTCTCTGTGAGAAAGCTTTTGGTCTCGAAGACTACCGTGTACTACTTATACTGCTTCATTGTACAATCCATTTGTATTGATATTGCTTTGGTCTGTCTTATTTTGGGTTTCTTTCTGATGATAACATAGTTGACCTTCAGTACAACCAAACTAAGTTTCTCTTCTTCCAAATACAATTCTCTCTTCCCTCTTTCAGGAATTAATTTCAATAGCTGCAGGATTCGGAGCCTGCCTTCAACATCTGATCCCTGAGAATTATCATCACCATATCAATGGGCTTTCCTCTTGCCTGGCCTCTGATATGCGCTACCTGGTTAGAGATCTTTGCGGAGCTCTCATGTTGAACAGCATCCTCCCGCTTTCTACCAATCAGATCAAGCGTCGTTCAAAGCCAGCAGATCGCTCTTTTAGTTCATGTTAGTCCGATTTTTCAACCTATTGATTTTGATATTGTTATTTCTTACTGCTTTGCCGGAGCGTCGAAATGTACGTACAATGGTAACACCCAAGAGATATCACCTTGATCAAAGAGGCCGAATGCTTTCCACTCCGAAGAGTGCGCACCACCGGGCCACTCAAACTTGTACCCATCTTAGAAACGCAACCTCTTCCGAGGGATGCATATGTTGTAGTTATGTCCCAACGTAACACTGATGCATCTTCATTGGTTTGTCCTGAGATAGATACTCTCGGCGTCCCCAAAGCCATCACCTACACCTCGACTTTGTTATCTTCCGATGCTGTTTACTTTTTCTCCTGTCACCGCAAACTTGGAGTACATCAACCTGATGTTGCTGCGCCCCTGAGTTAAACCTATACTAAGGTCATAGAGTCTCCTTAACCCTTCTTTTTTTTAAAGTGACTATGCGGTGAAACTGATTTTGGCTCGCTTGAGCAGTCGCGATCATTTAACAGGCATCGAAAATGGCAATACAAGGGCTCTTACGAGTCGGTAGTGTTGGCGACTGGCAATGTGTATAAAGACGGACATGTTCAGCTCGTGTCCCCCCCCTCCACGGTCGATGTTACTGCTGTACGGCACCATCGAGTTTATTTGTGTTGCGCGTGATAAATGCTGGACACAAGCTTTGTATCGGAATCCGCCAACGGAACTACACTTGCAGTTCACACATTTAGTACTGTGCCTTATACGTTACTCTACAAAGTCTCGGGTACACAAGCCTTACAGGTGAAGACCGGTAGTCCACTGATGCGCACACGTCTGTCTATTCTTTCCTCACTTAGACCTGGCAAACCGTACTATATTCCTTATAGGTTAGACTTTCGTGTGAACTCAGTACGGGTCCCGTACACCCTAATCCGTGCGCGTTTTCTACAGCGGCTTTGTCTAGCTTCTAGCAGGACATTCTCCAGAGAATCCCTAAATTGCGCTCTTCTCTAGAGAAAACAAAGCAATGCTCTCCCGGAGACGTTGTGGTAGATGAACCAGAATAAATACTTTTTCGAAGTTAGTGCATGACTAGTTTTTGAGAAAATTGGACAGAAAACCACTGTGATGGACGCTGGCGCTTCCCACATCAGATGCCTGCCTCATAAACCAACGCCTGAGTATGTTGCGAAAAGCGGCATGTGTGCTGGTTCAGTCGGAGTAGAGCTGAATCCGTTGAACTGGTGTGTTCTCTTCGTATAGACGACTCGACTAGCTTTTCATCGGCAGTAATGAAGCTTTTCTCATCTATTTGTCCGTTCCCAATCAGCGGTCGCTGGCCTCCGGCCTCCTCCGGGTAATATTATCGCCCTCCCCTTGCTTCGTCAGCTCTACGAGGCTCGCTTTGACCTGGCCCTCTGGACTCGTTCTGAAGCAAAGAAGCATTGGATCACACTGGACGAACAACTCTGGGCCATGCATCTGCCTTACCCGAGGAATCCGAATGACGTTTGGCCCTGTTCAGCCGGTCAGCTCTTCGGTCCGAACTCCGAACCTGGTTTCCAGTACCAGCACGTGTGGCGTCAGATTTTACTACAAGATGTACTGGGTGCTCTTCAAGAGCATGGTTGGCCAGATAAAGCACAGGCTCCAGAAGTAAGTGTGCAACTTCAAGTGACCTTGAGAAAAAACCATCATTCTTTCATAACTGCATGGCTCACTGAAATCCTTTTCGCATCATTTCAGATCATCGGATTGTTGAAACATTTCCGTGATACGGTGATCGCCGCTCCCAACTTGGCCACACCTTCCGAATTATTCCGCGAATTTCGTGGTCGGGATCCTGCCCATTCGTTTCTCCTGAAAATGGTTCAGTCCCGAGTCAAGCTGGATGATTCCCACGTCCACCTCGATCCCTTAGCTTCTTCCTTGGTTAGAGAGTAGACTAGGGTCCGCCTTCATTTGTCGCGGTCAGTAGCTGTGGGGTTTGGTGGGGGGGAGAGATAAAATTGCGCCATCCCCATCCCATCAATACCAACGGTGCATGTACAAACGAGGAGACACGTGATTCTATACATGTAAACTTCCACTTGCACGCAGTCGCATAGATTAGCACCCTATCTTCTAACATGTAAATACATACTTCAACCTGAATGCATCTCATGTTCTTCCCGATTCGGTGTATTTGATACTAAAAAAACAGGATTGGAAGCTTTTTCCAAATGGTTAGCCCACTGTGCCAACACAAGTTCACCTACGTATTTGAAAATTGTACCTCATATTTAGACAAAATGGGCATATTTGAAGAAGGGGAAACCTACTGAGAAGGACTACTTGGTTGGGAACACCGTTGGCCTTGTTCACAGTGGAGATATGTTGTTCACTATCATTGTGACTAGCCCCGTGAGTGTGGGAGATAATGGCGGAAGCACTGGTTAGCAGAACCTCACTAACTGGTAGAAGCTTTAGGTTCCATTTTCGTAGCAACTCTCGGAGCGAAGCCTTTCGATCTATCTGGTAACCAGTTTGAAGTAAGATCTTGGCAACCGGTGAAGTGAGGTCTTGGTTTGACCGTTTCGGAAAAAAGTTTCTCTGCTTCTGGAAAGGCATCAGTTGGTATGTGTTCAGTCACGCATTCTTAGGTGTGATTGGGTGTGACCGCGATAGCCTAGCCTTGTTGTGCAGCAGTGAAGCTTCAGTATCAACACCGATGTTGCATAGGCTGAAAACTTTGATTATAAACGTTTAATCAGCAGTCAAGTTGACATCATTACGTTGTTAAGGAGCGGATTGCAAGCATATCGACCTGTCCATGCTAGTGTCTGACTGCATTTAAAGTTGATAGGGTCCGTGACTTTTCCGTCATCTCTAGTTGCCTTGCCAAATTTCGTGTATCTTCCTAACTCTGAGGACGGAACTATTGCCATATTGTGCCGGGTCATGTTCGTCCATAATGCTTCTCCTCTAGGGTTTTCCACAGATTTCAGCTGACATTACGAACCAGTTCGTCGTCTAAACGTTCACCGCATTTTGCCCTGATCCGCTTGTCGCGCATTGGTTCTCAAACAGTTCACTGTAATCTCTCTATTGCACATCGATTCCTCGCATCGCCAATCAATATTATAGTTTTGTCAAGGCGTACCTAGCTGCCATCAAGACCGTATTAGATAAAGCCCATTCAAATTCGGAGACAGTTTTTAAATCTTCGCAGAGATCTAAGCACATCATGCTGATCATTCCCTCATGGCACAAACTCATCCAAAAGAGTTAGTTTCAGTAGGGATTCGTCTGTGCTCTATATGTGCCGTGAGACTACATGTATGAGTGTCTGAAAACCTTATTTCAAACGGAACCCTCCGTCCTTGACTGTCGAGTGGTGTGATCACCCCAGGGCCTGTTCTTTGTAGTTATTAATACCAGAAGTTTGAAGACGAAATAAAGGTACTCAGGCTTGACAAAGTTACATCACTGGCAAGATAGTGAAGCAGCACATTGTCTGGCACCATAATTGAGGCTGAAACATGAACACCATAGCCTGTTCAGGACCCATGTTTCAAGTGCGTCCAGTGTGCGCTGGTGGAGTAATGATACTATGCTCGGTCCGCATGTCAGATGTCCGGAGTTCAAACCCTGGCACGGCCGGGGAGATACACTGCTGATGAGCTTCAGTAAGATGGGAACTCGAAAGCAATGCTTGTGCTCTTTGGTTTGGGCCCAGCAGTTTTATTGCACCAAGACAAGAGGGCGACTGTTCAAACGAGAGTGGCGTGGTGACGAATTCTACTCTGAAATTTATTGACGAGCAGTTTCGCTTGGAGACATAGGGTGCAACTTTGTGAACACTGATGACCTGGTGTCAAACAACCCGTTTTACCCCCGTTCATGTTTTCCCAATTGAACTGCCCATGCAAAAATTCTACATTTAGCTGCCCGTTTGATCGTTGTCCAAAAGTAGCAAACCCCAATCATCTTCCAAGTGAGTAATCTTTTGAAGGGTGAGTGAAAACGTAGCAGAATCGAATGATAAGCCTTCCCTTTGCGCGCGATCTTTCGTTGCAAGTTATCATATTCAGGAGCCTCTGCCATGACTGTGGATGATGCCACCTGAAGACAGTGGGCTATAATCATACTTACCTACTTATGATGTCTGCGCTACTCAGGTGCTTCGTTCGAGCTGGTTGGACGTCGGCTGCGTTCCTAGCATGATTGCGAAGTCATTCTCGTCTACGTGTGTACACCGGCAGGACGTTTGATTTGTCACCCTTCGAGATAAACTTGTTCCTATGTATTCTTCCTCTACGTTACAACTGGGAATCGACCACGAGTTTTTCCCCTTCCTTTATCATCAAATGTAAAATGAGGTGCATGGAGTGACTCATGTCACTGTGCAGTCAAGTGATGCGGTGTCACATGCCCTGCCAATGAAAATCAATGACAATCGGAGAGCAAACGCTGATTGTTGGATGGTTGGGTGCTCTCGGGAAGTACGAATTTCGTGTGATTAGCTGATTAGCCTGAGGTTTGACGAGCAGGCCTTATTGGGCAAGCTTTCTGGCGTGAGAATCAACGCATCAGTCAGTCACAAATCGTCACAAATATAAAAATAAGTAACTTGTGCTGTGAATGGCCAGCTATCAAATGACAGTTCAGCCTCGTTATGACGGTGCCGTTTTTTATCGGGGAAGAAGCTATTAGCCTGCCGCTTCGGATGGCGCTCCGGCACTTAGCCACAAGCTGTGGTGTTGCAGCCGGAGCCTGCTATACACCACAGACATAACCGGTTAACGAGTCGTTACTATAACTGTACCAGAGTTGAACGGATTGGGTGAACAATTCAGACTAAGTCGTCGATTAGGTCTGTATGGCGCGCCCCAGTGTTTACGGCGCGAACTTATTCACCAGGAGGTTTGTGGTTCGAACTCAGCATCTCGACTACTCCTATCTATGCTTGGGCAACTTGGTCAGCGCTGGCACTTCTCTTGGGTGGCTGGCAGCGAGGCAGCGACCAGTCACCAACTTTCGAATCAAATAACACGTTTTCCATGAGTGCACGCAGCTGAAAAGCGCATGCACACAAACCCCCCGGAGCCTCCAGTGGACGTACCACGCGCACATTGGAGTGTGGGCGTGATAATCCAGTCTATTATTTAGAGCTTAACTCATGCTTCTCTGTGAAAAAGAAATCTCAATCAGGATAGAATCGTGGCAGTGCTCGTTTTTGCTTGTTTTTTACCATTGTATCTGACCACGTTACTTGTTTATGACCACTCATCCGCTAAGTCTCTGAGCATTCCTTCAGGACTTCTTTTTCCAGGGACCTAAAACGAATCGTTGATGCAAAGCCTAATTTGGTGTTTTTCACCGGAACCAAAACACTCGTGTTGAGGTTCGGAAGTGCGCGTTTTACATACGAGGTTGTTTTAGGTTGGCAAAGCTAACGACACAAGATATAAAAGATGGATTAAACCCTGTGCACACACTGGTCGACAGAACTAGCAACTGGAAAAAAGCAGGGTTTGAATACCGTTCACCTCTGCAGCGCGCCAAATTCCAAAAGGGTGTTTAGGCATTCGTAGTACAGAAACTTGCTTGAAACTGCCTAGTCTTTCCATCGCGTTGTTAGGTGAATACATCTGGAGACGAGAATAATCAGCAATTTATGGAAAGGCCTTTTCTATCCAAAGAACCCACAGTCGCTCTTAGAATAATCAAATTGTTCTTGCAGACTACACAAAGCACCGTCCGGGAGGCGTGTTGCGTAAGACTGAAAAGCGTTCGAGAATGGCCGGTGAGTCCGGGGAACCCAAAACGCAACTCGGGAATCGTCGCACATGTCATACTGACAAGCGGCACAACGGTGGCGAAAAGTAAGCCCCGAGACTACGGAGAACTCTCCACCAAGCATGTACTGATTGACAGCCCACTGAAACTTGTGCAAACATTGTGCTCGGAGTTCCTCTCGATTAAGCAAGACTTATTCAGTGTAGACAAACAGCAACATTTCCATTTCGTCTGTCTTTTTGGAGATCATCACTTTCAAACTCCCGTCTACGCCCACGAATTTTTCATCCATCTCTGTTTTACCATTCGGTCAAACAGGGAGTGGGAAGTAATCGTTGAAATTACTACCTGTTGTATCCTCAACGGGCTCAACAACGATCGACGCAACTATCATTGTCGATCCTAGGAACGATGGGAAGCAGTAGGGTCGTGACCGAGATTTTTTCCCGAAGGTGTGATGACTCGTTTTTTGTTTCTTAACATGGTGAGTCTCCCAAAGTCACACCAAGTATTGGCAGGCGTGTTTCTGACCGGGTCTTTCAAGATAGTCACTGAGTAGCTAAAAAATATTCGTTCAAGTGCACCCAGGTGCACTTGTTGAGTGAGTCTAGCCAGATATTTCGGATGACCGAAGCTCACATTCCTCTACGATAGAATATATGCACTACTGATGAGTTCCAGCGACAGTGGAACCCTTCTGCTCAAAATAGTGGGAATACTCATGGCAACGGGGGGGGATTGTTAAGACAGTTCTATTTGCACACTGTCGGGGTTATTCGTTGGCATGCAACTGAAGATGCTATCGGCAGATTGCTTTACTGATGTTCGGAGGCATCTCATATGAACAACGATACGAAATGCGGGACGGAGTTCTCACATTCGTCAACTACTAATGTGTGGCATGTGAAAGGCAGAGGGCCGCAGCGTGCTATTGAGAGTTCAGAGCTCAACTATGAGAGGAGATTGGATAGACGTTCCACAACTTTCGTCACCGTGGTCAGGATAAAAGCGATGTTACAGAGAAGTCCTGAAACAGCGACTTGGCTTTTGCCAAGGCTCCGTGACGCTGTATCCTGTCTGGTGTGAGTTGTTCACACTGCCACCAAAAGTTCAAGCGTTCAAACTACTAACAGGAAGGGTTAGGTTCGATAGTTCTTGGTATTTCGTGAGATGCACAATGCTGATGATTTCTAACGAGGATGAAACAACTGTACAGGGCTTCTCGGCTTCTCCCTATGGATTAGGTTCACTTTCAGGACGAATTCTTCGGAGACAATTATTCCCCTCACTCTCTGATTGGACCAAGTATCACAACTAATAAAACGAAAGCAGCTATCATCTTGAAACGGCGCATTGTACAATCTATTTCCAATTTTCACACGTGCTTGTTAACCCTCAGAAAATATTTCGCGCTTCTGACTGGTTTGTTCATCGGTCCTGACCACATAATGGCCAATCACTGACGGCCGTTCGAGTTGATAGTTTGAATCTCCAAGCGCTGTCCTGTCTTTTTTTCGATAGCTCTGTTCGAGCTCACGACGATTACACGCTGTTGTTATTCCCTAGTCGTGATATTGTTACAGCACTACCTGTTATCATTGCGTGATTTGGCAAGCAAATGTGCCCAGTAGCAGCATCGTAACTGTTTCGGACAGACTAAATGTCTTCTCTTGTAATTTACGAGAAAGAATCGGTTAAGACCGGTTGTATCAGTGTGGAGATGTATTTCGATATGACGGATAGGATAACACGCTTGATGTGTTCCCAATTATGGTCACTTAACTAACAAAGAACACACCTCAAGGGTGTAGAAAAACGCATGCGACTAGGGAAAGCTTCATAGTTCCGGTAGATGGAACAGTGTTTTGGGACAATGGATAACAGACATTCAGGGTGACCGAATGTCCAACGGGAACCAAAACGTATCATTGAAAAGTGATAGACTTCTCACTACGCGCACGCACTAAGCTTGGTCATGGCGTGAATGATTTCACGCCCCCTCCCTCTCATAACACTCTGTAACAAACGAGGTTCGGGGGCGCTCTAGGTGCTTCTGTTTTCAATGGCACCTAACCTGATATTCGGCCCAAAGTGAATCCATAGTCATACAAGACCATGGAGACCTGAGTTTCTTACATAGTGATAGGTAGATGAACGCAAAAACAGCCATGATTAACCAGTGGATGTGGCCGATTTTCTGTCCCTTACGTTCCAAACTAACACCTCTACTTCAAGAAAGTGACCAACTGTTAGCACATAACTGATCTCCGGTAGAAAAAGAGATATCAATGCTGACGGGGGACTCAGCTGGAATGCATCAAAATCTCTCGTTTATAAAATTCCTCAATCTTTTATGTGTACCACACAGGCCGCCTCACGTTTCTTTTGGAACGGTGATCAAAATATCGAAGTATTTGTGCACTACTTATAAGGTCGATGACAGCTGTGGACAGTACAGTACCGGTTTCGCCCTTCTTGTGACTTATTACTATTAATGAAGTCTGGTTTCCGTGAACAGT
Organism: Clonorchis sinensis; assembly: GCA_003604175.2. NCBI lineage: Eukaryota > Metazoa > Platyhelminthes > Trematoda > Opisthorchiida > Opisthorchiidae > Clonorchis > Clonorchis sinensis. Next base: position 5,383,778 of record CM030373.1, on the reverse strand, counting down.
GAAGCCTTGTGCCGTGCGCGACAAACAATCTTTCACTTGCTTTGTCCTGCTCCCATAAGGTGCAAAACATTGTTTTGGAGAACTCAGCTGGGCTGCCCTAAAACAGGTTAATCGTATTGTATGAGTTGCATTCAACCACACACAGATAATCGTTTATGGTGTCGATTTATTCAGAACAATCTGAACTCAATTCATTTAGCTCTGGGTGAAGCGAACCGAATGAGGTCAAGGTCACAGAAAAAGCTGTCACACACTCGTGGTTCTGTTTCCGCGTAGGTGTTACCACCTAGAGTTGCAGTGTTTTCTGTTTGAGTGGAGGAAAATATCACCAGTGTAGGATAGTCAGGTTGTAAAGAAATACCCGATTCTCCTAAGCTGTCTGTATAAGTATTCCTTTGATGACGGCAAAACTGGTGTAATGGCGGATACTACTAATAAGGCATGCGAGTAATATGTTTTCTCGTAACTCTCCTTTGCGTCTATTGGAAAGTGGGATTTATTAAGGAATTTTTGGAATTGCTTTGTACCATTCGTTTACATTTGAGTGATAGTCAATGAATATCCAGGAAATTTCAGGAAGACGCGTTCAAGAAAAAGACGGATATTCAGTTTTTATAAACAAGACGCATATGAGAGTTTTGTATACCTGTCCAACTGTTCAGTTGATGTTTCCTTTTTAAGTGACTCCGCACCGAAGGCCTTCGTGTCACTGGTAGTTGGCTTTCGAAGGATTTTAATCTCATTTAGACGTGCTGGTTTATCAAGGAAGAGTACTGATTTGTACTCCATTAGAAACCAAATTGCTGCTCGGATGAAACTAAGCTTCATGGACTTTGCTGAAGTTGTCGTTCTGGGGAAGAAACTGGCGAAAGGAGCCTCTAAACTGTAAAGCAGTTACTAGACCTCATGGAAAGCAAAAGCTAAGTCATAGAGATTGCTGGCTGTGTGACGTCTTTGCAACAGCTTAAAACAGCCCAAACCGAGCTGCTCATTCAAACTTTCCCTGTCCCTCGCACAATAAACTGATACATTTTGCTCATTTAATTGAAAAAACACGTTCAACATTGTCTTGTGATGATAAATTTTTTTAATTCCCAGCTTGGGCGACAGAATACATAGGGAGCCGGACAGTTTTATCCTTAATCGGAAATGATGGTAAGACTAGACGTACCACACTACTTACAATGTTGCTGAAAACCCTTCGACAGCCCACGAACATCATAAACATCACACACAGTCAAACTTGTACTCAATATCGATTGTCCCCACTGGCTCAACATCGAGTTGCGCGGGCCTTAACTGCTTTCTCTAAAGTTTCCGTGTCTATTTCATTTTTGATGGGATGACAGAAGATGGTCGAATGTGATGTCTTCCGACTACATGAACCCGAGTGATTCAGTCTGAGAGTAGTTCCTTTCTCACTGTTTTGTGTCACATTGATCAATGGGAACTGTTGCTCATGGACCACATATCCGTTTGATTCTCCGCTTACTTCGTGCTGTTTCCTCATCGTTATTGGGTTCTTTGATAAAGACTGCACCGACTGAGATTTGCTGCTTTTACCGTTGTCGGTCACCTCTCCGTATCTCTCTCTCTTTCCCTATCAATTTCCTGCTGTCTAATTTTACAAGGACCGCTTAAATTCACGAGTTGATATTTGACATTTTTGGTGCTTTGGCTGGACCTTCTTTGGTTTTCTCTCTCGCTCTCTCTGAAGTCAGCTAACTGAGTTTCCGTGACTTTATACCCAGTCTTGAACTTCGGTGCGAATTTTGTCCACCGGTTGCAGACTTTGTGTACTACGTGAATATCGTGAAATTCCGGTCTCGGTGCTGACAGACAGGCTACGAGAGCCACCAACCAAGAATAGGCATGACTGTCTGGTTGGTTGGCCTATTCAATCGGTGCAATATCAATTTCTTGAATATCGTTCGAACTTTCGTACAGGTACGTATATCAACCTAGAAAAACCTTGGTTCGCTTACCCACTCTTGATGCACCAGTAATCATAAGATTTCGTGGCCGGATGAGACGGGTTTTTTTTACCCTATATCAATGCAATCGCACCTGTAACGGCCGATGTGAGGTGGCCATATGTTACATGACGTGTTTCCCACGCAGAACATTCCTTATAAAGAGCCAAAGGGGTTTCGATAAATACACTCATTTGCAAATCAATTTGGTTTTTGCGAGAGACTCACCTGGAACCCAGCTGAATCTCCCGTTTGTGATGTTTCCAGGGCTGTCGAAGAATTTTCAGCAACCTTATGAGTAGTGCATTACGTATAGCCAAAGGGGTTGTTTTGATGGCATGCATAGGAGGACATAAGGAATGCCAAAGATGGTCTTTTTCTCAGCATCTCAGGAAGTACACAGAAGCAGTTTTATCCTAAGGTAGCCGAGTTCGAGCCAGTGTTTCAACTCAGAAGATCGAGAAATTTTGCTAGATGTCTACACATTCCGTGGAAATTCCTCCTTGCTTTTTGAACCACATTAAATTGTTTGAACATCCAGTCGCTTTTATGAGTAGGAGTACATCGACTTTCCTCCTCTGACGGCGGAATTCTCCTTGAGTTTCAAAATTCAAGCATGTATTTCTTTTCGAATTCGAGTGTAAAGCCTCCTGACTATTCCTTTTTGTGGCAAAAATGATTTCGGCTTATGTGAGCTGTTTCAACTTCAGTGGAGGTAGCATCAACTGCGCGTTGTTGGGCAATTGGTCAAAACAGGACAGCTGTTTCATCCCTAATGCGATTCATCAGTAGTGTGCATTTGCTAGCCAGATGTCGTGATTTTGAAGCTCCCTGAATTTCCATGAGATGCGCAATGCCGGTGATTCGCAATAGGAATGAGAAGCTGTATAGCGCTTCTCGGCCGTTCATCATTGATTGACTGTACTTACAAGACGAAATCTGCGTTGAAAATTCACGATTTTTTTCACATTGTATGAACGAATATAGATGAGTATGGCCTGTAGTCAACAGCGCGAGACAGTTGGTTTCTTGAACTATATAAACTAGTCCTTCAGGTCAGTCTGTTCTCGACCAAAGTGTACGTCCATATTCTAGGAAAACCTGTATGGCGCGCCGAAATGCACTTCAAAATGTCTATTTGAATTCACAGCCATTCAACTATGGGAGCACTGAGAAACAGCATAAAGTTTGAAATCATTTACTGAAAGTCGGATATCCTTAGTCCTGGGTGAGTTCTCAGTATTCTTTATTTTTAGGAGCATAGCACATTCGTCATCCAGTTGACCGGTGATCTTGGTGGACACGCAACATTCCCATATAAGTATTCCTCTCTACCTGTGTCACAAGGCTATGCAGACGCAAATAACCCAGGGGAAGTGGACAGAGTATTCAAACTGGTCTCAATCCCGTCTTAGTTTTCATTTTCTCCACAAGTTTTTTGGGCGGACATTGTGAGACTAGCGGTATTTGAACGGTCACGTGAAGTAGTTGTCAATAGTCACGTGCCTACTAGAGCCAAGGAAGTCAGGACTACGACTCCTCGCAAATCGACCTGGCTGAAGATTCGCTCAAATCCAAAAGTCGATTGCAACAAGAAGACAAAGGGATTCGAAGCTCCTTATACCATCGACATTATGTGCGGGCCAACCTTCAACACGGTTTCTTTCGCCATCATAAGCTCCGGATAAGCCATCGCCGATATGCATTCTTGGTTTCAAGACACGCTTGAATACATGGAGCATCTCAACATGGAGCAACATGGAGCATCCACTGCGCAATCTCCTCACACTGCGACCACACCCACATAACCATACTTGGAAACATTGCACACTCTTGGTTTTTCTTGTTCTGCGTTCAGCCATAAATTTGGTGGTAGTTCAGCCAGCTGATCATATGGACATTCAAATTGGATTTCAAGTTCACAATGACGTAACTATGGGTCTGATGACAATGTTTCAATGACGTATGATCCAATCTTAACAAGAAAAACTATGCACGTACCTTTGTGGATTGTTTGGGAAATTTGAACACGTTGTCAGGGTTCAATTGACAAGCGAAAAGTCGGAATTGGGCAAAGTATCAGTTAAATGCAGTGTATTTTGTGATGATTGCTCAAACACCTGTTGGTAAAACGCACTGTATTCACAAAAAGATGTGTCGGAAGGTACTACAAGGTGGATAACACACGGGTGCTTCTTCGACAAAGAATCATTGAAGGATACCAGTGAATGAAGCCTTCCGAAGATTTTGTTTGTTGAATTAACTTGTGGTTTTTTGGCGTTGGTTCTGCCTCGTATACATGTCCAGCAGTGAAGCTTTCCCATCCAAGACCATTTCAATAGCATCCCATGTCAAAATTGACACATTTTAGTGAACGGTACATTTAATTTTCAGTGGATGAAACCTTTTAACGAGAACTAAGAGGCAAAACTCGAGCACCGGTTTTTTTATATCCCGGCATCACTTGCGTCCCTCGCATTGTGGGCTAGTTTGATCGAGGTGACTGCGGATCGCGCATTACATTAAAGTGTCGCACATAACTGCTTACCTAAAATCCATGTAAAAAGCAATGAACCTCATGTCACAAAATGTAGCACTTTTCCTTGATAAGGCCAGCAATTTCTTCCCCTACGGCTGGGGTTTTTTGGTGAGAGCAGAGTCACGTAAGATGGTCACGTCAGACCTACATGACCATTTTACAATAATCCTCATTTCAATTCATTATCGATCACTTTGATCATCATTGCGGCAGCTCTGTCTTTCCTTGCAAGGTTAATTCCACTCCAACACAAGGCAGTTTCGTTCAGTAACTATGTTTTATACAGCTATCCCTTTTTTCCTGTCTTCGGCACTTTCTTACCTTCAGTTTGCTCAGCAAGATGAATGTGAGTTCGCAAAATGTACGCTAACTATCCATGTCTATCGGGCGGAATAAAACGATCACTGAAGCGACTTGAATCTCAAAGAATTGTGTAGAGTGAAGACTGCCCAATTCCAGTAGGAACACAGAATTAGTTTGAGGAAAGCGGTTCTACTGTGCGTGAGTAAGCGAGCATATTTCAAGTCTCGGAGTGCAATGTTTGAGTTTGATAGGCTGTAGCACATTTGCACACATCATTAAGGGTCAAGGTCAGGGCCAAGAAGAGTATCGTGCATCCATAGGGTGAATTTTTGGTGAAGCTCCCAATATACTTATGGATTACGAATGTGCAGTGTACAAAGAGATGCGTCTGGAACAGCTGGCTTGCAACCGAATCATTTTATGACCTGAATTTGAAATAGTCTGATGGTCTAGCGACATATAAAGTTTCCCCGAGTTGATGTACGATTGGGCAGTGACTTGATCGATTCACGAAATGGTTTAGAAACTTCATAGTCCAAGAAGCGAGTAACATCGGATGAGAAAACACTTCTAGACAATATATAGTTTGCATCTAGGTGCTTCTAGACGTTGAAGTCAATCTGGCTAACTCCAGTGAGCTCATAACATGGAGGTAGAGGAATTAAAAACAGCAAGTCGTCATTCTTCCGCCATGCAGTGGGAGATAGGAGAGACCAAAATGAACAAAGAGGGAAGATACAAGCGCCGGAATATTTCCAAAGGATGTTCTGTGAAATCTAGAGGTCCCGCAGTCTATAAAAGCTCACCTGTCGTTGAGTAACAGAGTTCCTGCATATCTCGTCTAGTTTAAGCTTGAATTGTATATGCTGGAAATGCTGTGTGATGCGGCATATCATGACGTGTACCAGTCAAAGGAAAAGTTGGGATATCGACACACTTCGGTGTGATCAACTGAGTGAGACCCCGTACAGACTTACTCTAACGTTCAGTGAGACGATCCTTTAGGACGATCATAGGTTGGAAAACAGAAGAAAACCTCATCAGCATAGCTGAGGCTGATAGAAGTCCCTGGCTATTGAGAAAGTCTGTCTGTACCAAGGCAAATGAGTAGCGGCCCAAGAGACGATTCACTAGCATATTTCTGGCCAGTGAAAGTACTAAATCTCGTCCGATTGTCAAAGAACTCATCTGGACTAATCAAGAACCCCTTGTGAACGAAACTGTCTGAAAGAATCGGTAGGATAATTTCATGGTGGGGCCTTTTGCCACATCATATAATCCCAGGTTAGCAATAGGGCTGTTTCAAAATACACTAATTTCCACACCAAGTTGATTTTAAAAATATGACCCAAGTGAAGCTCTGGTTTATTATTTTACTCAACGGAATGTGTTGCAAAAAGCCCGCCTTGCGTTTCATAGTGATTTATCTGAGATTCAGTGAACCATGATATTACACCGGATTGGTGTGCAAGTAGATGTACTTCCTGAATTTGGCACTATTTGGGTTCAAGTAGAGCATAAAGGTGAAGGAAACTTGGGACCGCGCCTTCCTGGTATGCCACAAGAATCGAGAACCCGGCTATGGACTGTCAAAGAGTTTTCAACAACCTTATGAATATACTCCTCCCCTTTCCGTCCATCCAGTGTCTAGGCCTTCTTATGTAAGATGGAAGCTCGAGCACCAAGTGTGGAGCGGGACTGTCCGTGTGCGGGATAAAATTCCTCTGCTATGTTCACACCTGCGGATAGTTTTCTGAGCACAATCGTTTGAAAAAATCCCCGAGTATGAACAGGTACAGTTGAACGGTCTGTAAACGACTGAACTTTTGTTCGGAATTAGTATTATATGGCCTGATATCACCTGGGAAGATACCTGACCTGAACAGTTTGACGCATTCCACCAGTAGGATAAGAGGTTAGCAGCTCAGGGGAAGGATAATTTCACTCGCTGTGTGAAACTTCCTTCTGAGATGTCATCACTCGAAGAGCCGGTCAATACGTGGCTATTTGATATAGTTCTCGTTATTGAAAGATGACTGACTTTAAACATACTGTTGATCAGTCGCTGTTGGCCAAACGGTTCATTGTTCAACCACTGACCGGAAGATCACGGGTTAGAAACTAAGTTTCACACTTTTTGGCATAGATAGGCTTCACTGATGAGACGAAATCTCTATCGAAGAAAAACATTCGTATTGGACTTTCTCAGCTTGGTTCTCTATACCAGAATACACACTTTGCTGGATGAACAAAAACCATCTGCGTTGGGAGTGGGAACAATAGACACGGATATCTTCAAATTTTTTGGCAGAATTCACAATCAAGTTCATTTACTTCAGCGCAGCTTGTCGGTTGGTTGTAATTTGCTCACTTCATTGCATTCTAGACCTTTCAGCAGTCTATTTACCGTGTCTTTTGGGGATAAAGGCGAATCAGATGGCTAACCTATCTTATCACGGAAGATAGGTTTTTGATCACCTTGTGGTGATCAGCTTGGTATGCTTGCTGTTTCGCTCACCTCAGCTATTTTACACAATGGATTTACTGGGGAATAGATGGGTTAAGTCATGCAACGAATTTCAAAAAAACTTTGGATACCGGTTGGAAGTCCATAATGGCAGGAGGTGACAAGATTGGTAAGAACAGAACGACTGATTAAATGAACTATGCCTTCTAAGTGGTAAGGTTTTCGAACTTCAAACTGTTGTGCGAAGTATCTTGCTGGGTCTACGTATACACTGGGATATAATTGTCCAGGTTAGAGTCGATTAGACGGAAAATTTTGGAGCATTGTTGCTCTCTTATGGTGAATAATAACTCATTGAAATGTTTTGAACTCAGCCGTGACGACGGTGTACACTTTCAAAGAGTTACTGGATGATGAAGTTGGTCGTCGCTTGGAGATGTCGTTGTTACACAGGAGCTGATAAAGTCCTCATTAGTCGACCACCGGTTTTCTATGTTTTAAAGTGCCTTTTTCCTTTCAGTTTCGGTCAGGACAATTGCCCAGCACCCCCTATGAAGAACAGTGGGTGCCCCCAAACCAAGAACGTAAAAGTTCGTTTGTGCTCGACTTGGTATTTTGCTCAAAATGTCTTTAAAATGTTACTTCCATTGAAAAAAGATGAGGCTGGCTATTTTTCAGACTGATTGGGAAGCTGTCTTGATGGGAACATGGAGGGCAAATGAATTATCCTTCTATGATATTCTTGAACTGTTTTCATTTTGCTGTTGGTATTCGCGCAACGTCAAAGCACCGTGCAGCTTGACATCTATGATGTTCATTAAGCGACTCATTATCCGGCTTCTGTTATTACGTTCTGTGTAACGACAAGTTAACAACCGTTCGTTTATGTTGGGACTCTTCCAGAGTCCATGTTGGAAGTGTTCAGTTTGTAGAGATTGCAATCCAACGCACTCTCTGAGGTTAATTTTGTTATAGGTTGTGTCAAGTAGGCTATGGAACTCTTATAATTTATAAGTTAAACGAAGTCAGCAGAGGTACCGAAAAATCGGACTAAATGTACCGAATTCAAAGGAATTTGGGAGAGTCATGGATGCGTTTTTCAGACATCGTTCAGTGCGTGTGAATCGTCGGTCTCTAATTGGTTCGCCTGCGAAATTTCTGCTTGCAACTCTGAAACTTGCACATAGCTTTTTGAAAGCAGAACTTGACCAACTCGGTTGGCGCCACACTTTCATGAGGCATTGATTGGTTTTTTAGCATGGCTTGGACGTGGCTTTGTGTGAAAATTTCAGTTCTGGCCTGTTGCGCGTTATCTTTGGACCGTGAACTCGACAAGTTGCCTTTGCACCCCACCCTGTGTTCTTGTCCAGGGTCAACGAATCGGCTTGCGCAATTTGATTGGCCAGTTGTCGGGTAGATAAAATCAATGCTTCCGACGTTCACTCTCAGCTGTTCAGTGAGCCAGTTGCACTGCCCTCCGACAGTACTGCATTAAAGGTAAGTCCAAAGTTATGTATTGCTTGGATGGTTACCCAAGTGTTGCAATAGGTGAATCGCAGGTAAGCTAGCAGCTACGTGCTCACAGTTTTGAACCAGGCTTGGCGAAGCTTTGCCAGTTTACTCGAAGTGAATGAATACATAGGAAGTTTCCGGATCATACACGCTAGGTGGAATGTCTTAGTGGAAGTTTAGTTTCTATATTATTAGGCCGTCATGCTTGAAGAAGATTGAATCGGCATAGTTATCCATCTGTGGAGATTTCGGTCTCACACACCTGCGGGAGAACACGCTCTGGCACGTAGCAGAGAATGCTGGTGGTTGTAAAGTCGCAAAGATTCGGCTTAACTTGAAAAATTTGCAGGTATTTGTGGCAGCCGTTGTGTACCGAGTACGAAGTGCCCTTTCGATGTACATATATAATTCATCTTCCTCAACTATGCAGAATACTATCTTGTTTGACCCAACAAGATGGTCTTTGCACGACATTAGTATTGTGATTTACCGCACTTCCATTAGTTTAATGACAAAGGGAACCTCGCCTATGACCCCAACTATTTTCAAAGCATCAAATAGAGAATGAGCTCCCAGATAACCCGTCCGTGCTGCCATGCGAGGCCGTCTACTCAGACGTATTAGCTTTTTGGCCTTTACGGGCACCATATGACGTTGGTGAGTTGGTCAGAGAGACTTTGATTCCTTAAGAGGCGCAAATTATTAGGCTAGTGAAAGGTTTGAGACGCAACCCAAAACGGTATGTGCCTGTAAATAAAACGAGCAGATCTGCCCTGGTTAAATACCGGCCATTTTTTACTCTAAATGAGTCGGAATAAGTTGAAAGCTTAGAATTAAATACAACGACTTTCCAGACGATCGAAAAGATAATTCCGTTGTGCGATATTACACAAATGCTCCAGATAAAGAACAAATGTGAAATAACCCTTTGTGAATGTGAAACTGAGTGTATTTCGCTTAATCAACCCGGAGGGTTGCTGAAAACTCTTTGATAGCCCACATGCGGTGGGTGCGAGGTGGCCCCAGTGGTCAGAAAGCAAATTTACTGACCGGAAGGTCCGTGATTCGAACCCGACCTCTGCCTCTCGACGTCCCCTGCCCAGGCTTGGGCAACCTGGCAGTATCCCGGCCCTCGTGCTTCCTTCTGGTGGCATAGCAGCTAGGCACCGGAAGGGTGCTACAGCTGAACGTTTTCTAGCAACGTTATTAGCAGCGGGTTATACCTAGAAAATATGGTGTACTATCTTGAACACTGTGTCAACCGAAACGCGAGGCACACTTGACACAGCCCATTCTGCTCATAAACGAAACCTTCAGTTGAGTCTCAGACAGGCAGATGAGTGCATTTCGCCAACTCAGTTTAGTCTTTGTGCATGATCACTTGTGTTTGTCCATTCATGGTCGTTTAGATCAATACGGTCTTGATGAATTAGTAAAACCTCCCTTGACCAGCTTGCTGTCGGGGTATCGCACGCTATTGCCACAAGTGGTCCTGGATATCAAGAATCGAACAAAACTGTCGGATGCTTGTCATTTAGAATGGAGGTCCAAACTGAGGGAGACCTACTGACTACGGACAGTTGCGGTGACATGTTAGAAATATTCGGGTTCTTGTTGTCAGTGTGCTGTGTAAGACGTTTACCGCTTTTGAAATACTTCCATTTGTCTGGCTGAGTAAATAAGAATCCTTCTCAACGAAACGAACCAAGGTAGAATGGTTATTCCAGAAATCATGGGTGGATCACAACAATTTTCACTTCGAAGTGCCACCATGCAGGTTGCTTAACCAAGTGATTGGTCACCTGAAGGTAATGAAAGGTATAAACTTCCTGCTGCCTGTCTGGCATTGTGAACACGGGCACAGTTCGTCAATTATGCACTGTCCACTACACAGGCTATGCTCAGGCCAAGCATTAAAAATGATCAAGAACGATATTTTTGATGAAGAGCAACCACGAATCTCTCAGGTCCTACTTCCACAGGACTCGTCTGCTGATTCGCAGTGGGAATTCGGATATCCGGTATACAAATTCAGCCGAAGATATGCAAGCCAATTTGTAGGTTGGGCCCTTATAAAATAGGTACAATTCCTGTTTTAACCAAATTTAGAGTATTGATCGGTGAGCGTCTTGCCTGCCATCCAAACGAGTTGAATGTCCAATTGTCTGAAAGTTGCTGTTGGAATCCATCTAATTATTAATTAAAAAACGGGTTGCTCTGAGAATTCTCTGCCGATCTGGAATAATGTTTTACTGTTATATCAGTTAACTGTCCGATTGTCGTTTTTGTTTGGTTCTACAAAATGACCTTGTTGTTTTAACTGTAATGACACTACCTGATCGGTTTAAAACTCATTGAGTCCAAACGAAATGATGACACGACAGTCATTTAAACCCTGCAGATACACACGTGGATTTAACATTCCTCAAGGTTACCGGCATCTTGCGGTTTGCTGATAAATAACACTCTCATTGATGTATCTAGTAGTGTCAAACAATTGCTTAGAATTCTTGGATCTGCTGCTGAAGATATCGCTCCGACATCGCATTCAAGGTAATGAAGATGCCCGCTTTTTTCGGACAACCTGTAGCCGGAGCTTGATTAAAATGCGATTCTCCTAACGTGGAAATGTCTGCATTTCTAAAAACGCTATAGAGAATGGGTTTTCTTGAGATCAACGACTACTCCTTCGATGATCTCTTTCGCCTACAGAAATTCATGATGTGTCCTATTGTGCCAGTCACTAATAGGCGCATTCTTGTGACTGTCATTCAGATTGGACCTTATGTTCCATGGTATTCGACAGATTCATAGCTGGCTTGAATCACGCACTTTTTGCTACGTAGCGGTGGACTTCTTTTTTCTTGAGTACTTGCATCGCCTCGTCAAGGAACCAATTCCTCTGCCAACGATATCATCCATCAGTTCATGAACTACTACTGTGACACGTATCTACAGAATCGGCTGGCGGGCGACGACCTGATCGATACACTGGCTACTAGCAATTATCGACCTGAACAGAGTTCAGCAGTTGACCCAGTCCAGTCACACTACTGTTACGCAATCTCAACACCCCTGAAGTTCACTGAATCAAGGTTGACTTGAACGAAGTGATCAAGTTAATACACGCATGTAGTTTGGTCTCCACGTATAGTTTTCTTGACGCAGACCGCTTGTGCACGTGTTCTGCTCAACGTTGACTCACAATTCCTTTTTGTTGGCAACCTAGAGACAATAAAATGATATCGTATTGTTTGGCATGTTCGATCTCGTTCTCAACAGCCTTTCACTTTGCAAAATAGACCCGAATTGGTTTTGACTAGAGACTCAACTGAATTTTAGCTGAATATGTCGTTTATGATTTCGTCCTTCAACTGAAAGGACGCCTCATGTTTCGGCTGGTGCGATATTCAAGATATTGCAGTGTAGTTTCTTGAGGTAGCGCTGCTCATAAGCTTGATGGCAAATCTTCAACAACCCAAGACAGGTTTCGCCCTTGTTGGGCCTATTGGGGTAGGTGAAGTCCGCGAGATTTTGTCAACCTTCTGTTCTACTTGAATCCAAATCTCACGAAATTGGCGAACTATTCTCATTGGCATACTAGTTTGGCTTGGATTGGAGGCTCATTTAAATTCCAGATAAATTTGCTTTGAAACGAGAGGCGAACTTCATGCAGCAGATTTAGTTGAAGAACATCATAAAGTGTATCACAAACCATCCTTGTGAGATGAAACAGAAGACTCACTTTTTTCATCTTTTTACTCCTGCCCCTTCCTGATGAACGTTTTTTAGGTTCATTAATGACAATAAGTGTTTTGATGTTGTTACGGTTGTCCTCCTCTAGAAGGACCGCTCGATTACCTACACGGATGTGGTCGCTTCCGGAGGCTGATAGCCCTCCACAGGCCACGAATGAAATCGGTAGGTACCCACTAAATAAGGGCGAAATGTGACGTTGCTCTGTGTGGTACACGTTCTAGGGAGCCTTGTACTTCGTGGTGATGGGGAAGTTTGCGGCTGCTCTTCCAACCAACGAACCTAATGAGATTTTGCTGCTTCTTAGTCGGGGCCTATATGGCCCAGTTGTACGTGTTTAGAAACATTACAGGACAAAACACGCAATTGATCACTCTAGTAGGACTATATAGCTAAAGATTTCCTACAGTTGTGTTTCGTGCTTCTGTCGGATAAGATTCGCATGGCATGTTGCGTTATTGCCCCAGTGACAACGTACTACCTCAACATGGTTTGTTTAGTTAGTTAGTTTGTTTAGTTCATTGCCGTTTGATGGTGTAGGTTCCTACTGGGAGCAGAAGGATTTCCTGTTATTGGGTCCCCATACTCACCACCTCTTTCCACACCTGAGTACCACAATCATTCTGTGAGGCTTATCGCATTTAAGCACCTATGTACACTGCTGGTGTATTATTATCTATGTTGATGTTGATGGTGATGATGACGACGATGATGATGGTGACGACGACGATGACGATGATGGTGATGATGATGACGGTGACGATGATGATGGCGATAATGCTTATGACGATGGCGACTGCTGGTCATGATGACAATGATAATGATGAATGGAAACGAACTGTCACGTACATATCCGCATAGCGTCACCAAGGCGAAGGGGGCACAATACACACAGTCTCTGATTGAAAGGTTCGTGTGGGCAATTTTAATGAAAAGAACTACTACACATTCGTGGATATCAAAGCCCAGTGAGGTCTGTGCTAACGCCTGTTGTGTACACAGTCAAACTAATTTGTCAACTTACACGAAACAACCCGTTTGTTTGTGTGAATAAAATCAACCCACAAAACTGGTCTGTGCTCTGAGCTGAGTTGCTGTCCATCATCAAAGGTGGTCTCATCTGCTAATTGAGGGGAGAGGGTCTTGGTAATATTTATTTTAACGTTGCCGTCAGAATTACCATTATTATTGCTACTATTATTATTAGTAGTAGTATCTTCGCTGATACTATTGGAAATAGCAATAAGCTCTCCATTATCTCCTCCGTTCTATTTCAGTAGAAACGATCATGAGTTTCCAACTTGGGCTAGGCTTTCTAGACAGTCTTACTAGTGCTCGGTCTGGAGCGTTCTCCCACCTTGAAGACTTTGCCGATCGGTTGAATCACTTCTTCAGCTGTGGCCTAATTCTCATGCTTGCCGGAGTAACAATGGCCAATGTGTACTTTCTACGCCCAATTTCTTGCACTCTGCCGACGGCGCCGGAAAATCAATTTAGTCAGTTTGCCGAATCTGTCTGTTGGGTGCGTGGGACCCTGGCCATCCACCATACTGAATCGATGCCAGTAAGCCGGGCGGAGTGGGATATGATGCGCAGTAAATCTGATATATGTGAGTTACTTATTCTACTTGTAATATCCTTTTTCTGGTGATAACTAAATCAAAATTCATGGAGATAAACTGATAACGGAGTGGACACAAAAGTCCATGGATTGTTAAACTAAATCAAAACAACCCATTCAAAGTACAGTATAGTGCAGCGGTTAACTTTGCCATTAACACCAGTTCTCCACTGGAGTGATACTGATCCGATTCGTGTGCTATTTTGCCTTCATATCCTTCTTGGTTGTCCACTTCCCCTCCTGCATGGATGCAGTTATTCTGGGGAGTCCACACCACTGAGGGAAAACAGTGGAGTCGAGCTTCGCTCCTAGTACGATCACAATGGCAACGCATACCACTGGCCGTTCAGGGATCGAATCTCAGGCGAGACGAACGTGCTGCCACGCCAGCACGTTTTTTCCAGCCTACTTCCATTTACACCACACAAAAGAGGAACTGGCGGCTTTTGCAACTTCCCTGCTTTGTCGGCGAGTACCTGAAGTCTGAGATCTGGTGAATGTTTTCCGCGAAACGGCCAAATGATCGCCATCAAGGAGCAGTTTGAAACTCAAAACCATCTAGTGCAATTCATCACAGTCTTCTCTCACATCTAGTTTAGTATTTAGAAGTGAGCCTATTTTCTAGAATCATATCAACCCCGTGAGCGTTCTTGATTCGCTCAAACTTTTTGATCTATTGTTTCATCGAATGATGGATGAACACAAACAGGAATGCAGTTTTTTTCGTGTGAATGTCAAATGCATTCGACATAAACGAGTGCAGAGCATCATAACTTGGCTGTGGAAGTTGGGAGCAAGACCATGCAATCGATTTAGGTAAGGGACTCTTTTAAGAGCACTTTTATCCATTTTCCCGCAAAATTCCGCATGATCTTTTGACACTAGACTAGTTTAGTATCAGTCAGTCCATTCTAAGAGACAATTTCAATCCACCGAGCCAATCATCTGTTCTAGTTCTCTTTAAATGACTGAAGGGTCGTTGGTTCAGGTTTTTCTTACGTTCGTGTTTGGTTTGACCTTTTCATGTAAGCTTATAGCTGACGTAAACCAAGGAAGTGTAATCATGTGTTCCGATGATGAACCTTCGATCTTCTCGAGTTCCCAAACTGCGAATACCCTTGTCGACAACGTTCTTCCGTATCGGTGAGCCAGATATTACCATACAGCTATGCAGCGGTCGAAAAGTCTTACAGACGATCAGTATGGCTTTAATAGGGGTTCAAGTATTTAGGTCAACAGTGGTTCAGGTCTGACCATGCTTGCTCAAGATACGATGATTCTCCATGTTTAAGAAAGTGGGATTTAATAAACCTGAATGTATAGTTCACCACTCTAGAAAAGCGTAAATATCCGACAACTTGTGGTGAATACAGTTGATCAACATCTTTTGTGAAACTTTTCAACGCCTCTCACGCTTCTCAAAAGTTTCCAACTCCATTCAGCATAAGACTTGGAAATTTTGAAAGTGATTCACCAAGCGCAGATTTTCACTGTCTTTGTAACAGTATTTATTTCATCCGCAAGGAAGCCGAATGTGATTTTGAACTAGTAACTCAGACATATGAACTGGACACATTCCATAGGATCTACTGGCTTCGCATGGCAGCGGACTTTACAGGCATATGGAGGGTGGAAGAGGGTGCGCAAATTTTTGAGACTTTTCATCCTGCCCAACTGGAACCCTTTTCTATTGAACTGAATATTCAGAACGGTTTTTCCGCGATGAGATAGCCAGTCAAACCCTCATTTTAGATATGCGAGCACCGATCTCCTTTACTGCAAATACAACACCCTCCGGTTGTCTGTGCGCGTGGGGGGAAATTTTGGGTAAAGCCGACGACGAAATTATCCACAAAATCCGAATTATCTGCGCTGATTTTTGTCCGGACGAATTCAGTGCTGGTAACATGTGGCTGGCACGAGTTGGTTGGCTGACTCGGTTTTTGAGGTTGTGTGGATCACGGCTGAGGTGAGGGTTCATAAGTGTGGCTGACGCTATTAATGAGCTGTGACCACACTCATAGTTGTACGTGTGCTGAATATGAGTTGTCAGTGCTTCTGATGATTGTGTGTGTGTGTGTTGTGTGTGTATGTGTGTGTGTTGAGTTTCCGTGTGACTAGGGTGTATAGAAGTTGGTTCCTTAGTTTGTCGCATGCTAGTTTTTTCTAGGTTTCGGCGCTTACACGTGTTTTGAGTTGGAAGACAAAAATGTCTCATCAACGTGGAATCTCCGTTGCTAGCTGGAAACTGAAGGTACAATCTCGTCAACAGCACTTTCTGCACATAAGGTTTGATCGCTTGAAACAACGGGACTTCCCAAGTTTTTTGTTAGCCATAGCCATAAGGAACACAGCACGTTTTTAGAATTATCGCAGACCCCCCGAAGTTCATTCAAGAAGTTTATGCGTGCCGTAGGAACGGAATTGCCAGAAAGCCTTTTCTTTGGGATGGTGTAATCTGGAGCCAACAGAGACATTCATCAACCGTTTCGCACTACTAACGAGTAGGCTGTTTTTTTACAGAATTTCGCCATCCACTCATGTGTCTTTTGACAGCTGTGTGCTATCGTGCGCTCCCAACACGAATCAGTGTTCAGCACATTGGAGCCAACGAATCGATACCTTTTATTCGTAGGGAAGAAGGACTCTGTCCCCAATTTATGCAGGTTAAACTGCCAGAAGATAGAAAAGGACCCGGTAAAAACGATGGATGAGTTCGGATAATAGTTTTGAGGATGTCCAAACGACCAAAGTTGAAGTTCAAATAAAAAAGTGTGGCATCAGGTTGCCGTCCTCGTTAGTTCCGCTGTTGGGTCTGACCTCCGACAAGACAGAAACCCTATTTTTTGTGAAGAGTTGCCAATTCTTTTTCTTGTTGAAATCAGTTTATGGTTGCGTTGCGTATGCTGCCTCCAAGGAGATGGAGTAAGTCGGCCGTATTCGTTAGGAGGCGGTCGCTCCATATGGGTACTAAAAAATTGGGCCGGTATCTGGAGAATGTCTCATATTTGTTCCCGCAATGTTGCACCGTATTGTTCATTCTGAAGATCTTTCGACTCAATGGTAGGCTCTTGCAGCCTGAGTAGCTGAAAGCTCAAGGCTGTTGTGCGTTCATTGAAACATGGATCAAGGAACTAATTTGCGCTGTAGTGAACTATAATGTTGTCCTGCTCTTCTAGTAAGAAAAACCACCACGCATGCATTATGTACAGTGTGGGAAGGGGTGTAGTGAGTGTTTTCCAACAAACTCTGAGGGACACCAGAAGGAGAACTTAGATGGCAACCCCATCCTCGAAATGATCATATTACTTTTTATTTAGACACCCTTCTATCCGTAGGAAAATCAGGGTGGATCAAGACAGTAGTCCCTTTCTATTGTGTATGAGGAAATAGAATGAAGTAGGTGGGGTGCGCTTATTGCAGGTTATTGGAATCTACACAGGAAGGTCACAGATAGACTCGAACAAAAAAAGTTCCGCCAAGTGATACCGTTAAGATTTCCCGAGCGTTGTCGTGCAGTTCATCTGGCGAACTTGGACAGAGAGCTGACCCGCAGATAATTCACTGTTCAGGTAAGGTAGTGACCTGTTCGATACTATCCTACACGGTTTCACTTCCTCTGAAGGCCATGCAAATGAGTGTATTTGTCGCAATCAGTCCAGTTTGGGGTCCAGTAGAACATAAGGTTGACGAAAACTCGGGGACTGTGCCTACCGGATGAGCCCCAAGAAGGGCGAAACCGGTCGTGGGCTGTCGAAGAATTTTCACCAATTTTGTGAGTAGTTTCCTTTATGCAGTCTTGTTTAATCATTGCTTCTAAATCCTGAACCACCCTTATCACGCAGTCCCGTATTTTCTATCGCCAATACCTTTACTTTTTTTCCGATTTGCCTCCGTTGTTTCAGCCTTCTACCAGTGGGTGCCGTTTTGTTTGTCCGTTCAAGCAATGCTGTTTTTCATGCCCCATGCCATCTGGCAGTCACTGGCTTTGTATACAATGGGCGAGAACTTGGAATCCGTACTGGCCAAGGCTCGAAGTGCGAACACTGCCGAGAACAGTGAAAAGCGTACCAAGTTCGTGGAGTCCGCTGCACATCAGCTGTTTCGTTTGGCTCGCCAACATCAAGACCATCGCTCCACACGTTGGGCTAGGCTGCAACGTCGAGCAGCCTCCCTTCCCGGGGGTGCAATCTGCGTACCTGGGAAACGCATGGGCAATTGTGTGATGGTAGCATATTTGTTTGTGAAAGTCCTTTATTTCGCCAATGCACTCGGACAGCTCTTTCTCATCCGCACATTTCTTGGATTTCACGGTAACCTGTTCACCTTCGGCGAAAAACTTGTGGGAACATTGACCGCGAAGAGAGAATGGGAGGAGAGTGAGTTTTTCCCAAGACAAACCTATTGTCCGGTTGAGGTACGCAATCTGGGTACCAAGTCTAATTTGTACACGGCCATTTGCGCCTTACCAGTCAATATGTTCAACGAGAAAATTTACATCTTTCTGTGGTTATGGATCGCCGTCGTGGCCGTGGTGACTGCACTTAGCTTGTTCGTTTGGATTGTTCGCTTGGGGTGGCAACGTTGTCAGACCAACTTTGTTCGCGAATATCTTGTTTTGTCTGTTCAGAGTCTTCTAAACGAACCTGGTAGTGAACACTCTGCAGAATGTGGTGCTTGTTTGGTCAGTGAAGACGACCCAGAACTACAGCATTTTATCCGCGAGTTCGTACGTGGCGACGGAACCTTCCTGTTAAGAATGCTACGAACAAATGCAGGAGATGTGGTGGCCGGAGAGATTTTGAGTAAATGGTGGCATCTGTTTGTCGAGTACGAAAAGGCTGAGTGTGCCATGTTTGAAAAGCAACGTCTGAGCAGCACGGAGTCACTTCCGAAGAAGGAAACATTTGGAATTGTGGAACACGAAAAGAGCCTCATGGCAAATGGATCCGCACCGAAATTACCCAAGTTTGTCTAGTTTCTAGCACTGTCGGCGCTTTAGAACTTAGGTCATTTCCTGAAACTGAGACCAAAGTCATAATGTCACTGAGTCATCATCACGTTAACCCGCCACATCTTTTGTGTCCAAACCTGATTGACCAGCTTTTACCCGGATATTATTTGACTCCGAATTCAAAATTCACGTGGATTTTAAGTAAGACGTTTTTGTCCATTATATTTCCCTCCCGTCTTTTGAACTTTCATAACCCTTTCGTCTTAGTTTACCTGGTGAATTTTTGAAAAATAAAGTTATAAATCGATAACGAATCATGGTCTCCGTCAGGCTTGAACGACCCGTAGATGACTGAGGTTAACTGAAAAAGATGGATTTCGGGAAGACGCCTCACCTAACAAAGATACCATTAAGAGGACGTAGGATGAGAATACGGATATTCTTGATGTGGTACACAGGGTGAATTAACTTGTAGGAAGAGCGGATGAGATGCTCAGCGAAGGCACACTGTTGAATAATCTGCCGGCTGGAGGGATCAATGAATACAGGCAAGGCTACCGGATCGTGTGGACAAATAACGCTCAGAGAGTAAGGCTTAAACGGCAGAAATATGGGATGTAACGCACTTAGTGGAAAAATAAGGAAGCATACGAATACCGAAAACTGTCAATTAATAGTTTGTTCTTCTGAGAAACCAACTTTGTGGTGGTATGCCAAACACAGTATGGAATGAGAAAGCGTCCGTTTCTTCATGCTATATGGTAGCTCTGGACAAGTGAGTTGATGTCATTCTCGTTTTGATAATGCTGCTCCTACTATTAAGGTTGACCCATAGGAAAGGGGGACTATTTGACGCCAGTTTTGCGTTTATCAGAGTTCATCAAGAGAGAATATCCCTGGTCGCACTAGGAATTGAGCTACGGACGTCTGACATGCTGGGCCACTGTACTAGCGCTGCTCTGCCAACGTACGTGAGGCACACAGGAATCATCAGTCTTTCAGTGATATGATTGGTTTGCGTGATGCCTTGGATGGCGACCGGGCTTGTGCCGATTGGTAGAGACGCCCGTCAGGAATTCCCAATCAGTTACTGTCAATTTGAATAATTGTGCCGGCACAACAGATTGTCCAGACGAAAGCGCTTTAGGTGAAAATTCTACGAATCGCACAGCCATCCACAACCCTAGTTGTCTTCACTGTTCGTAATCAGTTCCCGTGAGAAGGATCTCATCATCAGGACAATCACGTGGGATATTATTGATCAGTCGACGTCAATTGAGGTAATGATCATTCTTGAGCTACTACAGGTGCCAATCATGCTGACCGACTGGAGGTGCATTTTGGAATAACGGTAACACCGTCGGGTACCTCAGGATATCAAATAGGAAAGGGACGTCATAAAACAAGCTGGCAGCCTTCCTCATGTCAGTTTTGTGTGGCGATGCGTCGTCAAAACATGGAATTCGCCTCCAGACCAGCTATTTCAGGCTGCAGCGTATTATACGCCCATTCCACTAGAGCATAAGCGAATGTGCTTTCCCCGAGTTTCCACCAATCCCATTACCTACTTATAAGCAAATTGGACGCCACTGGCGAACCATACCTATTTACAACCGACTCTAGTTACCAAAAAGGTTCACAACTAAACACAGCTGAATCCCTTGTTTACGATGTTACTTAGCAGCAGAAGAGTTCTCAGCAATCTCTTGGAAAATATACTGCAATATAGCGAATAGCGAGTAAACTGAGATTTGAAGCGGCCTTTGAGCAGCACATTCGGTTGAAGAATAGCATAAAAATGGACTCAGCTGGGATGAAGTCCACCCCTCTGGAAATCAGATTAGTCTGCGAATGAATGCATTTCGGAAATAGCCGGGTGTTATAAAAAGCCACTTTCCTACTTTATATCTCTTTGTATATCTGTAAATATACAGATTCTTTAGATGCATATATCTAGAATCATATATCTACTATAGATCTCTAGGAGCGAGATGGCTCGGTGGTTGGAGCGCGAACTTACTGACCAGAAGGTCCGAGGTGCGAACCCGACCTCCGCATCTCGACTTCCCCTGTCTAGTCTTGGGCAACCTGGAAGTATCCCAGTCCTCGTGTTTCCTTCTGGTGGCATGGCAGTTAGGTTCCGAAAGGGGGCTACAGATGAACGATATTTTCTCATCTTTTATATATCCCAACTTTGGAAGTGTCTCGTACTCACCATGCCAATTCTAAATGCAAATCCTCCTGGTTTCTGTTTCATAAAAACGTTGTAAACCTAACTGAGTCTTTCCTTCCTCATGGGTGTTATTTTAGTTATTGTCTACCAAGTTATTTAACATGCGTGTATATCACTAATATCCCAAATTCCCTTTGCTCTCCTGAGAACCTCTCAAGTATTCTTCCTAAAGAGTGCATGAATTAGGGAATAGAGAGATTGTTCTCCTAGTTGGTTTCTTGGTACGGCCATTCTTAAAACGTGAATCGTTTCTAACACCAAAGATTAATTATCCCTTTCCGATCCTCTTGAATGAATGCATCAGGGTGGGTCAAATTTACCAGACTTGTGAATACAAAAACATGCTGTGGAATTAGAAGCCAATGCTCCTTTCCTAAAGAATTCTTGCGCGAAATATACAAGCAACGTTTTGGCAGCTTGTTCTATATCGATTGACCGTCTGCTCACGTGATGCGGGCACTTTTGAAGTTACAGACAAACATTCTCTTGAATGGAAGATATGCCGGCCAACTATAGTCTATACTCCCTAAATCACCTGTATCTACTGGACAGCCGTGGTCAGAAAGCACCATTGGACCTTCCTGATGGGTGGTTTGGCTCAAAATTCACCATCAAAACATTCGTCCTGATCATCAGCTATCTGGTTGTGGATGTGACATTTGCAATTATCCTTCCCATACTAATTCATCATTTGCTCACGCGAGGCTCACTCGAGGTGTACGACAAGCCGTTGCATGTCCCAGTGTGGAGACGGCGAAAGCGAAAATGACCTACCAACTCAGCTCGAACACTCACGATGAAATATACATGTTCGGCAGTCAGCTCACTTCTATTAATATTCGAGGGGTTTCAATGTTTTTACCTGGTGATTAAGCCATGTTCCTGGATCATTCTCTCTCTCTCGCTAGATCTCCTGGAAAGGTTTTTGGCAAATGCGTGGATTTCCATAGCCGATTCCCTAGTTAGTAATTGGAATGAGAAGACATCTGAGAGCAGAATCACACGGAGGGAACGAGTTTCCCAAGCTCCAAATTCGTGTTTCCTTTCCCAGTGCCATAAAAAACGCGTGTTTGGTGAGACAGTACGTATGATTTCTAGTTTCAATTTAAGCACACGTTACTTTAGTCTATATTTTCTTCTTGCACGCGTTCCCCCGGATTTTTGTGTAGGTTCATTCGCCTATTTCTGCAATACATTCATTCGCACACTAATCTGATTTCCAGGGGGGTGGACTTTATCCCAGCTATGCTATTCTTCAGCCGAATGTGCTGCCCAAAGGCCACTTTATATCTCAGTTTGCTTGGTATTCGCTATATTGCAGTATAGTTGCTTGAAGATTGCTGGAAACTCTACCATAAGGTGGCAAAAACTTTCTGACAGCCCAACTTGGACAGATTTTGACACATGCTCTCTTCTGCACATGTATTGTGTCTTAGTATGCAGCTGAATCTACGGCCCATCATAAGCGAGAAATTCAGCTAGATGGATTTGAGTCTCCTTTCAAGACGAGCTTCGTGTGCTCTAGGAATCAACTATCCATTATCAACTACGTTGATGACGACTCCCTTCAGTTAAAACGAGCGTTGTTGCTGCTCGAATGTGTAAGCCCCCTAAATGGGGCTGTTCACTGGCAGAGTAAAATTAAATGAAGTATACTATTCAACTGTTTGCCGGACTATCGAAAACTTGTTTGAATTTATAACTTGTGTGTTCCCCTGGAGACATCCCCACGAACAATGAAAAAAGCGATCATTAGAAGGCGTTGCTTGTGTGTGACGTATGCAGTAATTTCTACAGAGAGAACATTGAGCTACGAAACCACGCAATCACCAAAAGGGGGAAAATCTTATTACTGGGTAGGTAGAAGTAGTTGAAAAAATTGGTAACTCCGATTCATGAAGGGCAAGGACCATCCTTAACGGGAATCTCATTAGCTGTTTACACACATTGAAAATATAGGTTAAGAAAACATAAGAGGTCAACGCTCGTGGTCCACTGATATCTGTCAACACTCTGGAGCAATTCAAGATAAGCTATTTTGGTTATAGGCTTGATCCCACACTGCCCTTATCATGGCAACAGAAGACTAGACATTGGTTTCAGTGGCTTGGACAAACTAGTCCTGTTGCTTCTAATAGCCGCATCCTCTGAAAAACCTAAGAGAGAAGTTTCGTCCTGAGAAATTGAAAAATCATCTTACTAGGATGGATTGACTTCATCTCTTTCGCTCATGTTATCTGCTGTTTACGTATATCCAGGTGAAGGTTATGACAAGAAAAAGGACGAATAAGTTGACAGACACACACAACCTCCAGTGAAAACATCCGAGGCCGCATCAGGGAGGTAAACTTAAAGTGCCCGCCTTATCAAGAGAAAGCGAGGTTAGACATAAATCATCGTCGTTTACACAATGAGCAGAATCAGAAATGTTTGCGTTGATGAGACATTGGGAAGAGACGTTGAAAATAGATCTGTTGTACTGCACATTACCGGATATCTCATCTGGTCCATCAAAAATTACAGAATGATTAAGGATAGGCTGTTGCTGGCCAGTTTGCATCATAACCCCGTTTGAAGAGTACCCGAACGACAGATGGTCCG
Organism: Clonorchis sinensis; assembly: GCA_003604175.2. Taxonomy (NCBI): domain Eukaryota; kingdom Metazoa; phylum Platyhelminthes; class Trematoda; order Opisthorchiida; family Opisthorchiidae; genus Clonorchis; species Clonorchis sinensis. The sequence continues at coordinate 5,359,819 of CM030373.1, read as the reverse complement.
TAGGAAATTGAGTCGAACCTTCACAAGAGCACTCAACCCTGCAACTTTCATAGCGCTAAAAAAGAACAACAAATGCTAACACACGCAAAACTAGGCAAACCAGGCTCTTTCGGTGGCTCCTACTGTGGTCACTTCCTTCAATGTATTTGTTGTGGCAAGTAGGTCCGAAGAAAAGAGTGTGGGTTGGTGAGGTTGTGAAAAAATATAAATCGCCACCGATCTGCTTGGCTATTCATCTGTTCACCTCGATCCAAGTGCCAAGCTCGGCCAAAAGACGGACTCGTGAAGACTGCCAAGGAAATTACCACTTGGTAGCTTTAAAGTCCTCTCCAGCGCAGTCATTGCCATTTAGTGGTTATCGGGGACTTCAGAGAACCAAGACATTTATTCGAAGTCATAAATTATGATAACAACTGCCTATTGTACTCCTCTGTGGTGGCGGCCGTTCACGTATAATTGCCCAGCTTGTGTCACTGGTGGCTGGCACTGGGTCTTGTCCACAGTTGTGGTATTTTTCCCAACGTTATCTGGGGTCTGATGACATTTACTCCTCCTAATTATTTTATTGGTGTTTGTTTGTCTGTTCGATTGCCCGTCCTTGTTCTAACCTAACCCTCGTTCTGTGAGTACATTAACAGCTGGCGAACACGAGAAATGGCTGAATCCAGTCTATGGATTTACGACAGGCCTTCTTGCTCTCATAAAATTCATGAAGGTATCTGGAATGAGTAGGAGACCCATTACCAGGAAACTCAATTGTGCTGGTTATTACCGTCCCCCTGGATGGGGACTCCGTGATGAGACACGTCAATGGTTACACAGACTGACAGAAATGATCAAGTCGTGCGTTCACTGCGAGGCAGGCAACCAAGCTGTTGTCTCCAATGCATAGCTTCCTCTCGCGACCTTCCTAATGAAAATAAAGCAGTGTCTCCAACAGCTTACCTTCTAAGCGAGCACATTGCACAACGTATCCACAGGAGTAAATGAACAAAACGTCTTGTTTGTTTAACTGGGTTCCGGTTGGAATTCGCTGTTTGTATTTTGTTAAGAAATACGAAGTTCTCAGTCGTGTTTACCCCTTAAAGGAGTGTGACCCAGTTGTTATTGTCCTCGTCTGTTCTTCTGGTGCAAATAGAACAATGTGTGGTGAAAGCAGTTTTCTAATGACATTATATCATTGCCACAGAAATACGAAGGTCTCAGTGGTGTTTACCCCTTAAAGGAGTGTGACCCAGTTGTTATTGTCCTCGTCTGTTCTTCTGGTGCAAATAGAACAATGTGTGGTGAAAGCAGTTTTCTAATGACATTATATCATTGCCATTATGTTGCATACCTTCTGATGTAGCCTATGTGTTATTGCGCATTACGGCCGATCCACCTCAGTTCGATCAAATCATTGAATCCACAATTCATTATCAATCCTGAGAGAGATGGCTTCGCCAAAATCTAGCAGCAACCACTGCAAGCTTAGAAACATAGCCTTTCATGACCGTGAGTATGGTGGCAATTTCCAGTAAACTCCTTTTTTTAATCGAAGAGAATTAAATTCCTTTTGTTTGCGGTGTTGACAATAAAGATTTTGGTAATGTGTTCGGAAAGCTCGCTGGGTTTGACTTCTGTGATAACTGGATAGAAGCACAAAATCGCACAGAATTCCTCTCTCCTAACTATAGAGTGGATGAAGGAGTTCTACGTATAGTTGAATCATTGCCTTTAATTAGCCTGTTCTAACTAAATTGTAGTGCGTTGAACACAGTAGGTGACCAATGCACCAAGCTGAGTGCTTAGGTATACCTGATGTGTACAACTTTACTTACGGAATGTTGGCATGGTGTGCTAGCTAGGGTGTTCCCCTCAAGAGTTTTCTAGAAACTGTCTCAAACGAGGTCGCGAAAGATCTCCGTGCCAAATTAACTCCTGTTACGACATAAAGTTGTTTCTAAACAAACAGCCCTACAGGTATAAAATAATATATTTTTTAATATAGCAGCAGGAATGGAATTCTACAAATTGATACAATTAGCCTGGGTGGAAATCATACTCGTCCATACAAGAAATCAGTCATTTGGACTGTCGTGACGCCATCAATTTCACTGAGAAAATACCCGGACGCACTCGAGATAAAGGCACTCACAGTTCAACTGTTGACAACAGAGTTAACTTATTAGTGCACAGTTGATGATAGCCATAATATGATTCAGAAGGTATATATGCACTAATAACAGTCTTTACTATGGTTGACAGTGGAGTTGCAACACGTATAAAAATAAATACAATGCGGAATGTGGAGCAAGACAAAAAGGGGACTTATCGGTTGTGAGAGTCCCTTGGTGAAAGTCCGGACGGAGGTAACGTGTTTTCTCCGCAGCATAGTTGCTACACGTGTTCCATAATTGTCCGTGGACTTGTGGAGACTGGTTGACTTCCCGCTCCCTGCGCGCGCGCGACTCTGTGTGTGCTGACTATGCTCGGCCTTCCTATATGTAGCTGCGTCTGCGTGTACGTGGGTGTCAGCACATGACTTGTTGCTACGCTTACTGGCCGGTAGAGACAGTCAATATCAGATGAGTCACCCTTGTGTGTCGCGATTTGTAAGTGTAGGGTAAAAAGCGAGTCTCGTGATCTAGGGGCGATTGTGAGCTGTGTAGTCAAGTGAGTCACGATTGTGTAGCGTGGTTCGTGATTGTAAAAAAAAGGACAGATCTCGTGATCTAGTGAGTGGCGGTGAGTTGTACAGTCACGCATGTTGGTGAAGGGGCCGCTACAAACTCAGCCCATGTAACCGACAACACAAAACGCTTGTGCTTGCCTGACGTGCATTCCTGTGTGAACAAAGTCATTTTAATATTCAAAAGCCACACATCACATGCATAGGCTGTTGTTTTTAGTTGGCGAGCTGAACCACCTCCTCGTGGTGCCGACTGGGTAGCCTGAACGTCAGTCTGGGTGAGCTAAGTGTTCACCAACTCCAGACGGGGCTAATCACCCTGCTTGGTTTCAATGTGCTGGCTCCTTTCGACAATGTACACTACGAATCATCTGGCGCCTCCACACCAGCCTCCACCTCCAGCCACTACACAGGAGAGACTTGTGGGGCTCACGTGTGAGGAATGTGGCAAGGGCTGCAAATCGAAAGCTGGCTTGGTAGCCCACCTTCGAGTTCACGACAATGAGAGTGTTGGTACGAACATGGTCACCCAATTGGCCTGCAATGATTGTTCCCGCCTTTTTCCGACAAAGATTGGCCTGAGTCAACATCACCAGCACGCACATCCCACCCAGCATAATGCCGATAAGCTTGGAAGAGTGAAGTACTGCAATGTCCACTGGTCCCAACAAGAGTCACAATCGCTCTTGCGCCTGGCTAACAATTTATATCCGTCTTGTGGCACGCGAGCCGCGCTGTTCGCGAGATTGGAGCAGTATTTTCCTGGTCGATCGGCTATCAGCATCAAAACCAGGTTACGGGTGCTTAACTGGCAAGCATAACAGGATGAATCATCTTCTGGTGGCCCTGACCAAACTATCGGTCAAATAGCAGCCTACTCGTCAGAAGCCGAGGACTATAGCGTCTGGTTTAAACACACAGTGGATTACACCGTATCAATCTTTGAATCCCATGCTGACAGCTTGTTTGCTAGTGTTGACCTTCTGGCTTTTGCCCGAGGGTTGCAGTCTACCATCATGACACCGGAGCACCTCCTGTCGCTTCTGGACTTCCACGCCTCCAGGACATTTTCACACACGTTGAAAACTGTATCCCGACGCCGTCGTCAGCTAGCCCATCGGATGCCGGTCAACCGAAGGCAGATCCACCGAGCCAACTACGCCGCCATCCAGACCCTATAACACCAAAGACGGAAAGATGCAGCGTCTGTTGTGCTTGATGGGTCATGGAAGGATCCATACAAAGGTAAATGCGGCCTATCTCTAGACGCCGGGTAGTATTGGAAACAGGTGCTCTCAGCTCCAAAACATGTGGATAACCGGCCAAGTCGCGTAGTAGTACCATCCGATTGGAGCTTGACCGAGCCAATTACAAGGGACGAAGTCGGCCGTACGATTCGTTTAATGGGCAATTCGCCCCAAGTCCTGAATAAGCTCACGCCAAGGATGCTCCGCCGGTTCAATGCAAACGCGCTCGCTGGATATATCTGAGGGTTGTTCTTCACGTCTTTATTGTGCCCGTATTACCCCAGTTCCGAAGGTCCCAAATCCGACTACAGCGGATCAACTGAGACCGATCTCTGTGTCATCCATTCTTGTCCAATGATTTCTTAAGGTGCTTGCTGGTCGCCGGAGTCGTAGGTTGAAACTGTCTTCACTCCAATTTGCATTTGTTCAGAGCTAAACAGCCGTTACATGTCCTGCTTTGTCACCCTTCAGCGATTGCCTCTAACCTCAGCTTGGCGTTTGTTGATATCTCGAAAGTGTTTGATTCGGTTTCGCATGACACAATCGTCAGATCTGCCGAGGCGCTTGTAGCACCGTCACCTCTAGTTCGATACATCGCACAGTCCTATGAGAATGCTGTAGCAGTTTTCCCCAACTCCGAGGTTCACTGCCACAGAGTTGAGACAAGGAGACCCACTCTCCCCATTATTGTTCATCATGGCAATGGATTGGGTTCTTAGATTGTCGACGCCGCAACTGGGATACCAGTTCCATGACAGTAGATGGTCCAGTAGATGGTCTTGCCTTCGTTGACGACTGGTCGTGTGTGCAAAAAGTCAGGCCTGCCTTAAAGATATGCTTGAAGCTGCTGCGGTCGAGTTGGGAAGAGCTGGTATGAGGATAAACGTTCGGAAGACGAAAGCGATGGTGATTCGTGGGGACAGGAAACATCGGGCGGCAGCTGTCTCAGCGAACTACTTTGCTTCGCCGAGAAACTCATCACTCCTCTGGGTCCGACAGACACGGTAACATATTGTGGTACCCCCTTTACTTCCAAGGGGAAAGGGGTCTTCAACCATCGAGAGCATCTGCTCAAACTGCTCGATGAGGTGACGAGTGCCCCGTTGAAACCGCATCAAATAATGGAGATCACGAGGAACCACCCAATACCGAGGCTGGCATATTCGCTCGTGCTACGCCAAGTCCACCGAAACACGCTCAAAAGGTTGGACAACTACATCAAGCACTCTATTCGTGGCATGGCCATGGTGGCCAGACGATCTTCTGTCGTGGAAACTGTGGCCAACCGGAGAGTTTGGTGCATATTTTGCAGTCCTGCTGGATCGTGCATGACGCTAAATGTGCTCGTCATAATCAGGTTGCAAGGAACTCGCAAAACGCCTCCGTCGCCTGGAATACACCGTCTTCGGGGAATTGAGAGCACCTCCTCTGACTTCCTTCATCAAGCCTGACCTGATCGCCGTTCGGGAGCGCCGAGCGACTGTGATAGACGTAAGCATAGTCTCGGAAATGACTGTGTGGAATGAGAAGAAGTAGAAGAATGGTGCTGATGAATCTTCCCTCGCCATAATCTCAGCCCTACGTGTAATCGGTTCTGACGTTGACTTTTTGGTCCACAGGTCGATGATCATTTCTTATCAGAGGATCTGCTTTCGTCAATCCACCAAGACTGTTATTGGACTGGGACTTCCTAAGGTTACAGTCAGTGACTTGTGTTTGCTTGCCATTGTGGACTCTCTGCGTACTTACGACACTTTTATGCGTGGTACATGGCGCTGAGTGTTTCTCGCAACTGAAGTTCACAGAAGATCTGGTACGACGGACACTTCGTGCCTGATGGGCGAGTCTTGACTGTGCTAGCGCTTACCGCGCCTTGAAGAGCATTTAGCATTGTTTGTCCTTTCTTCGGCTGTTAGACTTTACATGCATATTTCCATACCAAGATTCTTACATACGTTGGGATTCATCTTATCTGACTGAAACTGTTGGTGACATGACTTCGAATGAGACATTTCTCTCTTTTATCTCATATTCTCCTGTAACCCTTTTGCATTCATCGCTTGGATTCACTCTTTATGTCTGTGACCATGCTTTTCAAAAATAAACGATAGTTATGGCTGAAGATGCAAGTTTGAGGTGCTGTCACAATAAACAATGCATCCCATTGGTGTCACATCTGCGATATCCTTCACACATGAAGCAAATGGCATCCAGAGATCTACCGCAAGAAGTGATCGTTAGAATATTTGCACTTCTTATCCCAGAAATTGTAGATGGTGAAATGTGAAGAGGTTTTGGAGATCCTCTTGAAAGACCAGTGTGGTTTGGACTCGTTTGTCTACAAAGAGAAGGCACCTAGAAGAAGAGGGCGTTTTATGACAGTTCTTGTGAGTAAAACTCGTCTGGACGAGCATATGTTTGCACTTCCATTAGGTTTCGTTTGAGAAAATGCCAACATCGGTGTATCTGAGCCCCCTAAAGTATGCCTCGAATTTCAAGGTGCCCTTGCAGAAGAAATAAAACAAACTTCGGGTGCGTCCGCACTCATATACACAATTACGGATCATCGTAAGTTTGCGGCCAATCTCCTGAAAACGGATTGGTAAATTCATCTAATCAGAATTGCTTCCACATATGGTCCATAAAAAGCTGGACTTTAGGAGTAGTTGCCGGCCAGAAGAATGTGTCAGAACGGGGGTCGCTGCTTACTCAGGACCCGCGAAAATCACATTTAAAGCCTACTTATGGTAATCATGCATGGGCCTCTCTCCTGGCAAAGAATCACCCCGTAATATTCGGATAAAAACGAACAGTGTACAGTTGGCCATCTACGAAATGTGGGTAATCCGTAAACTAAATTGAACTTGGGAAGAAAATGACGCCAAATGTGTTTCAGTCCTTGCTTGGTTGTGTTCAATCGTGCAGATCCCTGGCATAACCCTGATGTTGATTCATCCTTGGTGCTTAAAAGTTTAAAGGAGCCGCATTCTACCCTATCAGGGTAAAAACTTTGAATTTTTTAATGGGTTGCTTTGAAAATGTCGCGTTTCTCATTTCCCATCCTTTAAAGTATCTCCTGAGTGGGTTTTTAGCCGCTTCTACACGATCTTTGTGCGGACGATGTATCATTCCACATTACCATATCATCTAGGATTCTAAGGCCCAAACAACGGTCGCTTGTTCATCATTGTCATTGCATTGCAGGTTGGCGATCAGCCATTTAGTTCAGCCATCTGACATTGCTAACGACGTTGAGCAACATACTCTATTTAGGTCGAATGATACACGAGTGGTTTTTCCACCGATCGATTCCTGTTTTACCTGTATATGAGTAACTCTGGAGTACTCTGGAGTAACTTAGTTCATTAACAAGTAAATTTTATTCATATTATACTTGTTTCAGTTGTACAGCTGAGCAAAACCTGATATGACACCATAGTGGCGGGTGAATGATTAGCACGTGGAACAAATCGAAAATTGAGCCAAAAGTGATAAACTTCACGTGTTGCATGTAGAAGTGGCAAAGTTTTGAGGGATAATTGAAGCGAATCGTTTGACCTAAGCTCAGTGGAAAATGTGAGTGTAGACGAACCAGTCGAATTTGTTTGACCACCAAGTCACCAGATTTGATGCTTTTCACAAGGATTTGCAAGATGGTTGAGGAGTTTCACAAAAACCCCTTAGTGGATCCAAGGAGCAGACGCGAAGTTACACGCGAGTAAAACTAGTGTAGTGTAGTGGTTTGTTGAATGTTGAAACAGTCCGAAGTAAAAATAAAAACTGGATAAACGCCAGCTGTATGCCTAAACAACAAGCTAATTTATATTGCCAATAAATTTTATCGAAATCGAACGATATGGAATACTGGAAATAATCTGATTCTCGATAAAATCCGAGATGTTTGGGGGGGAATCTTGGATACTGGTCGCATTGTCCAAGGAATAGGTCAGAATGTTTGCAGCGTTGTGGAATCAAGGTAGCTCGAGGTGCGCTGATTGATTGTTGGTCTGTTCGCCGAGCTTGGCAGTTGGATTGCAAACGTTTCATCACCAATCGAGGTGACATCGTCAGTGCAGGGTGACGATGTCACCTCGATTGGTGCGTTTAATCCAGCAGACCAACAATCAGGTCAGAATATTCTACTCATAAGGTTACTGAAAATTCTTCGACAGCCACGACCGGTTTCGCCCCTTGGGGCTCATCAGGTAGGCGCAGTCCCCGAGTTTTCGTCAACCTTATGTTCCACTTGAACCCAAATTGCACGATTTAGCGAAATACACTCAGTTGCAAATCAACTTGGTTTTGCGAGAGACTCACCTGAAACCCAGCTGAATCTCCCGTTTGCAAATGGGTGTATTTCTCGAAATCAGTCCAGGGTTCCAGTAGGACATAAGGTTGACGGAAACTCGGGGACTGCCGACCGAAAGCCCAGCGGCGCCCCTGGTGAAGTGCATTACGTCTCTACACATGTATCGCGATTTTGAATATCGTAGCAACTGGAACGAGGCGACGTGCAGCACATTCAGTTGCCCGGAACCATCACAAACGGGAGATTCAGCTGGGTTCCAGGTGAGTCTCTCGCAAAATTATTTGCAAATGAGTGTATTTCTCGAGGTCAGAATATTGTTTGACTGCATTCGCTTGGGCTGCATCTCTCTATGGAACTGTTTGCCTCAGCTCCTACGGCTATTTGAGGTCTATAAATTTGCTTTCGGGATTGGGTTTTTGTACACAATCAATTTTTCAGCCTTCTCGATGCAGACAAAAAAGTTTGAATATCTTCCCTGGGTACTGCGGTGCTCTCCGTAGACACGACCAAGGAAATTCTACCCTCGTAATCTGCTTTAGCATAACTGTAATATATTCGTTAAGCTGTGACCCCTGAAAGTCAGCTGAAAAACTTTAGAACGACGACCCTTTTAAAAGGCACCAAGCAGTTTGTAAACAATTGTGTAATATCTGGGCGCTGACCTTGGAAATTGGAATGTTTGAACTTCGTATACCTGATTCCAGAAATTTACAAGACAGGAGAATGCCTTCCTCCAAACTGGGCTCACGTTACAAATTTGTAAGCAATTGTGTAATATCTGGGCGCTGACCTTGGAAATTGGAATGTTTGAACTTCGTATACCTGATTCCAGAAATTTACAAGACAGGAGAATGCCTTCCTCCAAACTGGGCTCACGTTACAAATTTCACCGATGAGTGGACTGACCTTTTGGCATGTCAGCATACTGCCGTCAGTGATGTGCGCCTATCCGTTAAGTAGCCTAGCAGCCCCCCATTCTAGTTTTGCCGCTACTTTGTAGCATCCTGTTTGATAATTGTGTATTATGGGTGCCCCCTTTCCGTCGATGGATCTTTAAGAAACCGAAATTTCGGACCACTTCCCAAGGAACAAGGCAGAGATTTGAAAGTGGCTACGTGTTAAACATGCGCAGAAGAGTACCAAGGAAGATAGCTATTTCGTTCCTCCTTAGCTTCTTCAGGGCGCAGGAACTGGATTGTTCCGAGTTCGACTGCCAAGTTTTCAACAAACTGCACAAATCCACATAGAAGTTTAGGGGGCGTGTTGCAATGTACAGATGAATTCTCATCTCGGAAAACATGAAATCCATGATCTCAATCACATGTAAGGAATGCTCAGAGTTGATGCAAGTAGGATATGTCTAAGGATTCGACTGTTTCAGCAAGAAGTATTATTTGACAATTCAGTTTTTTTCGGTTACTCTTGAATTCAATCTGATCGGTGAACGACCGGTGAACGATTCGGTGTTTACCCAAGAGTCCTGGACCAATATCAGGAAGGTGTTTCTGTAAGGTACTCTCATGAAAAGACTGCATCGATCGTCAACACTTCCCAAGATAGATTGTAAGTTGAAAGATGTACCAAGTGAAAAAGTTGTTTTTCGCTTTGTCGTTTCCAAACTGAATCGGTCACCTAGCGCGCTGCTTCCGATTTGTTTGTGTGTGGTTATAGGCAGAGTGATACAGTAGAGTATCCCAAAATTCCAGTTTGTTTGGTCGCACGCTACGCCAGTTTACCGTTCAATTAGAAAGTTTGAGGTTATCGCGCACTCCAGATTTAAGACCCTAATATGGGCTAGGATGCAAGCACCAACAATGATCAATCGGGCACGTTGAATTTCAATAATATGACCCAAAAGTGTCCACGTGAGTTGAAACATTATAATCTCCGGAATTATTCCAAATCCGGTACATTGCTTCACCTAACTGGTCTCTCCTCCGCAGCAGTTTGGAGCCTGGAACAGTTTTTAGTCCATTAAAGATGCATGGTCAGAAAGATTTCACAGGATTTGGTCAGTAATCTTCATAAGTGTACTCCCACTGGTTATCGCACAAGCAAATTAGTGCACCTGAAATTGAACATAACCACAGTGTGCACCAGTGGCGTGAGTACAACCAGAAAACCTGGATTTACAGGGACGTTAGTTTATCATTCCTCGTATTTATAACTATCCTTGGAACGTGTTTTGAAAGGTTGGAGGCGAACTTTCGTTAGCTGCCAGCACTCTGATATCACACGACATCAGAACCCAGGCCTTCGTTAACCTGGTTTCACAACACAGCTTTATCTATATGAAAAAGACCCGTTTCAAAGGTTTTGCCTAATTTGTTGTAATTTCGGATTAAAACGAAAGCAAACGAAACCAAATCAGTAAGAGAGACAGGTTTGAAAAATTTCTTGGTGCACGGAGTCCGCGAGTGACCTCACGTTTTTATGCATGCGTTAATGAAACAACGGTTTTGAAGGACACCGATTTGAAACTCCCCACGCAGAGTTTCGAACCCGAGTCTTCGAAACGGATTTCCGCGATGTTAGCCGCTCGATTAGCTGGGCTCATTTACCGGTGGCTAGTTGGTGTAGATGGAGACCTGCATTGTCACTGCGGAGTGCTGCTGTTGGTAAATCGGGGGTTGAACGGGGAGCAGCAGCATTGGTTGATGAACCAATGACATACAGTAGTTTGGAAGTATCCGGTGTTAATTCAAAGTCACGAGTGGAATTTAGCGAAGTGTCTGGTGCGGACGGATTGGCCTGCATATGCGGACTTTGTCTCCATTGGTTAGAGGCAGCAATGTGCCAGACAGGAGGGTTGAGGGAGCTCAGTCTTTAGGAGCACCTCTAATGTTCACAGAATGTTGATGGCATCAAGTCGCATTGTATGTCGTCGACTATTAGAGGTGCTCCCAACGATTGAGTTACTTTGACCTTCCGTCGGGCACATCAACGCCTCTGTCTGCTAGAGGGCCGATTGTCGAAATTATGTGACTTTACGTTACCACACCGCGCATTGATGGTCATGTTTTTCATAGGTTCATAAGTCCTGCAGGTTGCTAGCCTGCGGTTCTGTTAGAGATGACACATTGACTCATTTTTTGAACCGTAAGAAAAACAAAGAAGCAGCATGAGTGTTTTCACGGTAGTGACTCCTAGCCTGCTTATATATTCTGTATATAAAGAAGATAATGACAGGAAACATGATTTTTCAACTTTATAACCTGCGCAGCCTTGTCCTTGAGGTATCTTTTAACAGCCCATGGAATCGAACTTTCTCATCTCAAGACATACATTCTCCTCACTACTTGGTGTCTTCTATAATGACTGTCCACAAAACAGCACCGATGAGTTTTATAAAGTTCTGTACCAGATGATTTTAGAATAACTGAGTAACAGTCAGCTGCAAAACGGAAAATGGCCAGATTGTTCTTTCGTGTGAAATTAGTAATAACAATCCCGAGTTCATTTTGAATAAAATTTTGCGGGTGAAATTCGTGTTGGTAAAATACACATCCAAATATTTCTGATTGGTATTTGATAGAAAAATCCACACACAATGTGTGTTGGGGTACTATACAGTGAAAAAGAGAAACTTATCGCTGTCTGTCAAGTGACGTTCTACAGATAAACATCTCGGTGTACTGAAATACACTCATTTGCAAACAAATTTGGTTTTGCGAGAGAATTACCTGGAACCCAGCTGAATCTCTCGTTTGTGATGTTTCCAGGCAACTGAAAGTGCTCACCAGGCCGCCCCATGTTCCACTTTCTACGATATTCGAGATATCGCCATACATGTATATTCGTAATGCACTACTCATAAGGTTGCTGAAAATTCTCCGACAGCCCACAACCGGTTTCACCCTTCTTGAGGCTCATCAGGTAGGCGCAGTCCCGAGTTTCCGTCAAACTTATGTTCTACTTGATTGAGCTGGGTTCCCAATGAGTCTCTCGCAAAACCAAATTTGCTAGCAAGTGAGTGTATTTCGCTACTTTCGTGCAATTTGGGTTCAAGTGGAACATAAAGTTGACGGAAACTCGGGGACTGCGCCTACCTGATGAGCCCCAAAAAGGGCGAAACCAGTCGTGGGCTGTCGAAGAATTTTCAGCAACCTTATGAGTAGTGCATTACGAATATCTTGAAATACTGTTTACCCTACTTGAATAACACGTCACATGTGATGATTTCACAAAAATGACTTAAATTTTTATCGGCCAGAAGGGACAAATCGTACGGACTTTAAACACTGTGAACAGAGTGCCTTCTAACTTAAAACGAATAGCGGTTTGCTATTGTATAAAAGCAGTCGCCCCTATTTCGAATGACCTGCGCACTGCCTCTATATATAGCATAAGTGTTGTGTGAGAAAATCTTTCCAAAAACAAACTGATCAACGACCACTCATTTCTGATGCATCTTGGAAAACACTACTCAAGTATTTTGATTAAGAGTTAGGATTTCGTTGTACTTGCAGCGTCACTGTGCTTGTCAGTAGAGCTCAACTTCTGCTAGTAAGCTCCTGAATATTTCGTGGTTTGTCATTAAATGCTCATCCACCTGGTTGTTTCTTGGTCCGCTCGCGGAGTTTGGCAGTTGGAGTGCAAACGTTTCAGCATTAATCGAGTTGACATCCTTGGTGCGGAATTGACTGATGTCAAGTCGGTGTCACTGACGATGTCACCTCGATTGGTGAGGAAACGTTTGCAGTCTAACTGCCAAACTCTGCACACAGACCAACAACCATGCAGCGCACCCGAGCTACCTAGTTTCCACAACATTGTTCATCCACCTACCAGGGCGCTTGATCTGAATATCTTACCGTGCGTTTCACCTGTCCATATGTTTACTGTGTACTCTTGTTACGGCAAGGATGGGGCTTAAGTAGGTCCCTACGAATGAGAGCGGCCCTTGAAGTGTTGCAGGTTATTATGAACTCATTCGATGCATGATTTATCTATCGGAGGTCAGCACTTACCGAAGATGTCTGATATGTATGTCAAATGTAAGCGTATATATATACCACATGGTGTAACTTGCACTGTGTGAGTACAAACGCAATGCAGCACATTTTGGCACTCATCGGTTTGTTGTATTGTGTCCTAGATGGTTCATGCTTCGAGTGGACGAATTGTGGCAAGTCTTTAATCTGTCGTTTTAAAATAGTTGAACGTTATTTTAGACATGAGGTACAGGATGCAAACGTAAATTATTCAATGAGACTTCCATGGTATGCATGGCACATGGTATGCAGTTCTAAACATGTAGAGACCCAGTGCCGTAGCTCGTTGCACGACCTGCTTTGACGTGGTGTTTCTGGCTAATAGAAGGGTGGTTGGCCACATTCGTATAAGGTGACCTAAGTGTCTACGTGGTTTTAAATGTATCCTTCACAATTTGACAGTTTCTCCCCTGTTGTTCACGTCAACCGGAAACTGTTTTTGTTTTAGACAACAGTACAAACGTCGTTAAATCTCTGTCAATCAGTAAAACGTCAGGAAAGGATAAAAGCGGGTTGGTGAACATATCGGCCAGAATGGAGTTTGTACCAGGTAAGTTTATCTGTTTGAAAATCGTCGTGACTGTGAGAATTTTGAGCACTTTGTAATATTCAGGCGACATTTTTGCATTTTGAATGTACTTGAGAGGCACAAAGGAAATCGGCCAAACATGTAGGTGGTTTGAACCCAAGATAGTGTTCCAGAACGAGTGGCGATCGAAATTATTTCAAGTTTTCCATGACAGATTTTGATCTGAGGTTTGTCTCTGTTCTAAAGACTGGCTTTACCGTGGTGGTGATATTTTTCGGAATTTTGTGCAGTCAGTTCTGGCAGTAACACCTAGGTACAGTGGTATTTCACCACTCTCTGCACATTTCGTTTCCACCCCAAAACGTTACCACGCTTCACCCCCAGCAACTGAAAGTCTGCTCAAAGTTGTATCCACATCTTAGGCCAACAGGACAGGGGTTGAGCATTTATCTAGCGTTAGACGGGCGCTCTAAGCTTCGTGAAGAGTTTACTTGAGGGATAAGCAGCGGGTTTATAGAATGCTGTTGAGGATGGTTCAAACCAAACTCCGCAAAAGAGAATAGAAACTGACAGAGATTCAAGCAGGGACATATACGGGATTGCGAAAATCCCTACTAACCACGACAGAGCTCACTGCGATGGTTTCTGGTTCATCAAAGTTATGTAACCAGAAGCTTTAGGAAATCAGTGGGATGGGCTGTTCAACAAACTCACGTGGAGCTTGGGTCCTCGTTCCAGTGACACGACACATATGAATAGAAAGCACTTAAAGGGTGCAGGCAATGGCTGGCTGTTGTCCAGCTTGGTTAGGAATGCAAATTTGGGTAACTTCGCGAGTTTCACAACCACATTCTCATTGTTGTTCATTGTTACGGCGATGCACCGAGATAAGGTCGAGCTACTTCATGACGGGTTCACAATGAAACCGCCAAAAAGTTGCTGCTTTGCGCTTACTTTAGGTACTCCTTTCATTTAGTGTTCCTTACAGCAAATATGACAATCCAAGCACAGTCCTTTTAATCTTCATTTTGGCAAGTGGTATTTAGCAGTGGATTGTTTCCGTATCCATTATCCCCTTCTCCGGTCGCATATTTCCCTCTAAAGTGTTTCGAATGACAGTCGGCCTACATTCGTGTTGGAACTGATTACATCCCGCGGTGAGAGTAAGCAGAAACGATAACTCCGCGAGGCTATATTTTCCTTGTTTTCCGGCGTCACGGAATTGAGAGCGGGCTAAGATTTTGGGGCGGTAAATATTCTACTTCCTGGTTGAAAATAGAATTTCAGAACTTCAGCTTCCGGTTGGCAATCTACCTACAGTGGAGTTAAAATTGATTGCACCTGAAGACACAAGGAAAAAAGAAGGAAACCATTCACACACAATGTTTTAAGCAAAACCCAGCAAATGTTACTAGTGACAGGTTTTCGGAGTTTGCCCGTCCACCTTTATTTAGAATGCAACCCAGTTACATGCTTCAGTCACAAAAGTCTCCAAATCGATATTAAGCTGGATTAGTCGTTGCCCCCAAACGGGCTGGCCAATCATGATTAATTTTTTGCTGTTTTCTGTTCTTATAGCACAGGATTTCGATAGCGTCCGCATTCAAACTTTGACTAAGTTAGAATGGGGAACAATTCGAGAGCAACTCCCCTATCCAGACTATCTCGGGTGCAATTCTATAAAACCATCGTGTCCTATCAAAGCTGGAGTCAAGTACAGTCTGACATTCCGCGCAACCGTGGAGCTGGTGAGTGCACAAAAAATTTTATTTCAAGTGGGTATGATAAATTAATGCTATTATCCATTAGAGATGCTTAATTCTAGACCTTCAAATAATGTACACCACAGTAATACGATGCTTCAGTTGTTCCAATCTGTCGCAATGAGGCCAAATAGGATAGACGGACAGACAGGTGGGCTGGCAGACACACCCACATACAGGCATACATACATACATGCATACATACACACATACATACATACATACATACATACATACATACATACATACATACATACATACATACATACATACATACATACATACATACATACATACATACATACATACATACATACATACATACATACATACATACATACATACATACATACATACATACATACATACATACATACATACATACATACATACATACATACATACATACATACATACATACATACATACATACATACATACATACATACATACATACATACATACATACATACATACATACATACATACATACATACATACATACATACATACATACATACATACATACATACATACATACATACATACATACATACATACATACATACATACATACATACATACATACATACATACATACATACATACATACATACATACATACATACATACATACATACATACATACATACATACATACATACATACATACATACATACATACATACATACATACATACATACATACATACATACATACATACATACATACATACATACATACATACATACATACATACATACATACATACATACATACATACATACATACATACATACATACATACATACATACATACATACATACATACATACATACATACATACATACATACATACATACATACATACATACATACATACATACATACATACATACATACATACATACATACATACATACATACATACATACATACATACATACATACATACATACATACATACATACATACATACATACATACATACATACATACATACATACATACATACATACATACATACATACATACATACATACATACATACATACATACATACATACATACATACATACATACATACATACATACATACAAACACAGGATGCACACACACACACACACACACACAACTGGCGCACACAACAACACCAGCTGAAACCAAATGGTATTTCATTATACTAGTCCAATCAAAGCCATTAGCTTCAAAATAACAGCCCGTCTGATCTAAATCCTTCTGGTCAACTGTCAATGGAGGCCATGCGTAAACTTCTAGCACACATCAGATTTAACGGATCCATTTACGCAAAGCACTTGGTGATTAGTTCGATTTTATGTTTCCAGCCGTTGTTTTGTCTCACCAGCTGAGCTCTTTCAGAATTTTATCACACCCGAAGGAACATAAACGATATGGTCATGGTCATTGACCATGTGGAAAGTGTAGGGTGCATGTTCGTGACAAGTAGAATTACTAAATCACTTCGGAGACATCGGTAAGACATAAGCTAGTAATGAATACAAAAACAGTAAAAATAGGTATATCTTTTTGGATGTAGGATGGCTGATTATCGGCACATCAGCTGATGTTCTGCGTCTGAAAGTAAGTGTCATCCAAAATTGCACGAATGTCGTGAGTGCTGCGGCAATTTAGTTGGGGGAGGGGGGTGAGTACCGCGATCATCTTCCAGTAAACAACACAACGTACGAAGTCACACAAGCCGTGAAACGTTTCGATAGTTATTTATTCTCAAAACAGCCAAAAAAGTCACCGTGTCTGCGTAGTCAATATATCTGTAAAGTAACTATTCAAGGGTTCAGGCGATTTTAACAGATACATTGTGTCTCAAATTAAACCACTGTTTGGGTACCATTCATGACAGGTCGCAGCAGCCACGTGACAGCTTTATGACCTCTGGAAATATCAATATTGAGTACTTGAAACCCTCAAGTCAAACAAACATCGGCGTTAATTTCCTTCATCAAGGATTGTATGTAGGATTTTCCATCGCAAATGAATCTCCAATATAAGTGTGTCATTTCACTTGGCAACCTCTGAGTGATTGCATTGATTGCAGTCAAGCAAAGCCATTAGATCGACACTGGCAAGCTGTTAGGTACTCGGCAAATAGCGTTAAACTACTCGTTTGAGTTGATTACGTAACCAGTGTGAATTGTGTGCCGCAATCGATTTTCCGCCCGCGCAATGGAGTCCAGTGGTATCTCAACAGGAAATGCAATCACGTATCCTCGTGGGAAGATACCGCATCGCGCACCCAACATATTCTACCATATAACACCAAGTTAGGATCGAACTCGTGCCTTCGATCTTTCCTTTAAGAACAATATTCGTTGTAAACCGAAAAGTTAATGTTGCACCCGGAAACGGGCAAATCTTTGTAGGTAACCGTTAGCACTGGGAACGTTGCAATATGCTTCAGCTCAGAGTCCATTGCATCCGCCGACTGGATGCACCTATCTCGGTATGGCATTGTGAAAATCCGAATTCGTTTCTGTTCGTTCAAGTTTCTCAGAATAGCGGGTATTCCAGAGCCGTTTGATATAATCGCACCAAATTCCGTTCCGTTAGTGCGCGACTAACCTTCCATTCGGTATAATATGTTGGGGGTTTTCAATGAAAACGTTACTCTGCTTGGTAAACCCGCTTTTGTGACCAGGTCAACAAGCACGGTGAAAATATGGAGGACTACATTTTCCGTTAGATACCGGCACATCATATAACCTGGAAAATCTCTCTGCGATCGATCTTGTTCCGCAGTTTGGCTTATTATTGGAAATGCCGAATTTCAATTGGGACAGCAAACCATGCCGCATGAGAACACAAATGGAGGAGGATTTTGTTTTTGCCTTCGCAACCATCGTGCTCTCTCAACAGCTTATCCGGAGTGTTGTATAACGTTCTGTTTTGCTCTTTCGTATAGCCTAATTGAACTGCAGGTCTATTTATTTTCCTTAGATCGATGTCTTAACAGCAAGTTGAACGCCAGTAAAAGAAAGACTAGTTCGTCCCATTATCTGAGCCTGTTTTACAAACAATACGTCTCTCAAGGTCAGATATTAAAAAAACCAATTGCAGTTTGCATTCCGAGTGTCCTGTATGCTTGGATGTTTTGGAAGCAAGATGAGTGTAGGCTGCCAACAATTAGATGAATCGTCCCACTCGGTTTGTCAAGATGATACGAGAGAAAATATTTATCCTGCTTTGCGGAAAACATCCTACGGAGCACCTAGGTGTACTCAAAAACAGAGTTTTCATTCTGTTTGATCGAGAATGCCCCATACCCTAATAATGCTGGGGAACACCAACTGCTGTCTGTGTATTCTTCGTGTATTCTTATCTGTTCAAAACCTCTTGTTTCGTAGTGATAATTTGGTGCTTGATATCAGGCTCCCATAAATGCATATTCTGTTTGGAGATCAAACTAAGACAGAAGACACTAAGCGAAAGCATACAACGTCATGAGGTGGACAGCGGCGAATTGTATAAGCATTTTGCTCTTAACCGTGATAATGTTGATTTGATAAGCCATCTGCTCGTTAGGAGTCCGAGTAATTCGGCGTGAAACATCTGGCCATGGAAATCAATACTACAAAACGTTCGTTTAACTATTTTTCTCTTTTTCATTTCTAAAAATAGTTATCAGCCTGTAAACACTAATACGAAGCTTAGCTATTCACATGTGAGTCCTTTAGTGAGTTAGAGAGATGGGGTTAGTGATGTTCCCGAAAAAATCAATAATGACCATTCGATTGCATTCAACAAACAAACATAATTCGTTCAAAATGACCCCAGCAGCTTATCGCTAGTTGTTGTGAATAATCGGTTTTTTAATGAAAATTCTGCGGATTTTTCGATCGACCTAACCTTACATAATTCGTCATTCAATTTTTTTCCGCTCTATTTATACGTATATCACTTTAAAACGCAGACAATTTTTCTGAGATTGTCTCCTTTGTGGACGCCTAAAAAGGCACAAAAAATGGTTGTTTTTCTTCCAGAAGAATTTGAATGGTAATCTAAAAACTGCCGTGATGCTGAACATCTTGGGTGGTGGGAGTTTTGTTTCATTTATCGGAATAACTCACTTCGTTACTGGAAAATTAATCGCATACGTATTAGGTGGTTGCAGAAATGTGTTTCTAGTATGGTCAAAACGCTTTTTAATAAAGATTACGTCACTGAAAAAACTTTTATCCAAATATGATACAAAATTCCATTTCGTTATTAGCTATGGACCTGTCGAAAGGACATCTAATCTGATCGTAAAACGACCAATGTTCATCCCTACCAGTTGCTCTTAGCGGTTGTGTTCAGGGGATGGAAATTGGTCTTGGTTTCCTCTTTGATATAGACTGTGAGGATTCGATTACAATGACGAATATATGTATATATATATATACATATATTCGTCATTGTAATCGAATCCTCACAGTCTATATCAAAGAGGAAACCAAGACCAATTTTCATCCCCTGAACACAACAGCTAAGAGCAACTGGTGGCTAAAATAACCGTCTGTTTTGCCGGAAACCGACTTGGACGAGACAATGCACTAAGCTCAACAGCTTGTTCCACGGAAAGTTGGTTTATTCCCTTGTTCACGGAGTGAGAAAAGTCTGTTCCGAAGTCAAACTGAAAGCTAAAATTCACCAGCTAGCTAGCCTTCTTCGTGAAGATGGTTATCCGCACAGGTTCATTCCAAAACACATGACTTCTGCAACTGTGAAAACCGAACCGGTTACAGCTGGAAAGAAATCTGTCTCCATCAGTGTTTCTTTCAAAAGGAATTTGGAAGCAGACTGCTCACTGGCGTCTACATCTTTTACCTTTCCAACCGTTTCACCCAAAATGTGGTTCACGAATAATACCCCTACATCTCAAAAATAGGCTGGTCTACGCTCAAAGCATGGTAATCTACTCTTTCATCTACTGTTGTACAGCGGAATACTTAAAGCACACTTACTCAAAGCAGTCAGGTAAAAGGATAACAGAGCGTAACACATGTTAGCTGGTTGCATGAATAAGCAGGTCTGCTACTAGCGCAATAGTCCTCTACGTGGCTGATACGAGTCTTGTGATTAATTATCACAGCACCTTTCGAATACTGCACCAAGCGCACGGCGACCTACGAAGATCCGTTCAAAATAATTGTCCAGCCGCAGGTGAAGTAATTGCGAATCGCTTATGCAACCCCTCTCCGTGCACTTGGAAAGCTTTCGTAAGCGCATTGAGTCTTCCGTGGTTTGCTCTTGTGACTGTTGTCCACCCAGACCAATCGGTCGTGACGTAAACAGTTTCACACTTTTACCCACAGACTTCAATTTATCCCAGGTTTACTTGTACAGATTGCTCGCTTTTGGTTTTCCAATCCGTTGGTCTGCCTTGACCAGAAGAAGAGATCGCCAAAATTCTAATATTAATCAATTTGTGTTGTCCGGGAAAAAGAGAACAGCTGTTTGGTTGGATCAAACTGCCATTGATGGCTTTAATATCACAAACCGGTCTGAAATACTGCAGAATTTTTTACCCATGTACTAAATATGTTTAGTTTCTGTAGAAGTCAATTAATTCTGCACAGAATTTGGACAGTGGGGCGCAAATATCATCCCTGTCACGTACGTCAATCTAGAGCACTTCTGAAACAGCGATCGTGTAGCTTAACAAACAAATGGTCGAATAATTTTGAGATATTTCCTTCCTCGTAGTTGAAACGTCATTCTGTGTGAAAGAACAAGATACCCTCCATCAAAGAAACAAATGAACACCATTAGACAATTTTGAATCTCAAAACTGCGTCAACCATATTAACGTTTGTAATGGGTGGGCTGTACCACATGGCATGAGTGTTATTGAAACTCAGCAATAGTGACATATCCAACTTGTGAACACCACCAATTTTATCAATTGTGACTGTGAATCTCACAAACGCAATGTTGTCTGCATGTTAAATAGTGGTTGCCCTTCAATCGCCAGCAACTTACGATGAGGGGGAGACCAGACAAAATAGTTTACGGTTTGGAAATGTTGGTTTCAGATAAGTGTTCCGAGTAAGGATGGACCTTTGCGTGCCATTCACAGCCATCTACATTCACGAACCAACCAAACTTTCCTCGACTGAGGGAACAAAGGTTGGCGCTAATGAATTCTGTCGTTGGCCTAATATTTCAATGATCACTGTGGATCTGTCTTCATCGACTAATTATCTCCTCCTGAAATATCGATCGAATAATTTATTGTCCACCAAAGAGAATTTTAAGGGAAAGTTTACTCTTCTCAGTAAACACCACTGTGTACATTTCCCGTGTGGCCGAAAACGGGTCTGCGTTCACGAAACGACTAAGAAGCTCTCAATCTGTCAAACGTGAATTGACTCAAATTTCTGTTAGCGCAATTCCGAGCTGGTATCATTTCCGAAGTGCACTTGAATATATCGATCAAAACACGAAATCGTGAAGCTGAGAGCCATGACATCATCTCTTATCTGCGATATGAAAGGGAGGAACGTGAATGGCTCAACTCTGAAACAGTCAAGCACATCAGTTCATGATTTTGCTTGAAATTTCCTCTCACGGTCGTTTTTTGGCAGTGTGGGGATACTTAGACCTTTTTAGTAAAAAAGATTTTGGCCCTTAAGTGAAGCCGATCTGTTTCGAAAAGCCGATGAAAAAAGCACGACTGTTTCATCCCTGTTGGAACCATCAACAATGCACATATTAAGGAATACTAGGGAATCTCGTACGCGTTGCCCCCTATTTAACTGAACAGTGAACCGCTTGGCTATGATTGGCTGGTCAGTAGCTTGACTAACTCATACCGCTCATCTTTCAATCACGGGACCCACATCACGTGGTCAGGCGTGTTGTCTGGTTCCTTGAGTGACGACTGCTCAAACAGAAGGTTCTAGGCTATTTATAATTCGTTGGCAGCGTGAGGAAATTTGAGAATTTTAGTAGAGATTTTTCCACGTATTTGAAGTCAATTTGTGTCGATGGTTCCTAAAAAAGATAAAACAACGTTACAGAACTTCTCTCCGTTTCAGCGTTGGTTGACTTCATTCATAGGAAAAAAGCCTGATTAACACAGCTTTGAATCTCGATAACGGTGCCCAGGTATCCATGCTGTTAAACCAGCCAGAGGTTGGACAAAAAAGTATGAATAAACAACTCGGCACGTCGCTGACAGGATTACAAACTTGTATGCACGCATTGCATACCGTTTGCTTCTTCTAACCTTTCATTGGTTCGGAAACTTTTGGAAATGGTGGACCTTCTTCGAGTCTCGTAACGTCATCTGTTTTAAAGACATCGCGTTTTCGTGTTGCAACCTACTTGTCCCTATTTGTTATACTCTGTAAGCAGAGGTCAGGTTTAAGCTGTGTGGTTTTGTATGAAAGAGATGATGGTTGCCTTTGTATGGGTGCCCACGGTCGGCAAAATGTGCTTGCTTATGTGGCCAAAATGTCAGGCGAGGTGAGTGAACAACCTCATACACAAATAGTGTATGCAATCCGGGAAAAAATCGTGCTTATGTTTTACTTAGAACTTTGTGCTGCTTACCGCTGAGAGTTTCTTGGGTGGCTTAAGGTGAAAATGAATGTGTAGCATCAGTAAAATTGTGTAATCAGATCAAATCAATCCGCAGTACAAGCTTTAGACGATCAGGATGTATTTAGAAACTTACGTGGCCCACCTTATTTTGAAAACCACTAGCGAACTTCTTTCTTTTGTTGTTTTGAGACGTGCGGTTAAAGAGGGACTATTTGTTGTTGCGCTCTTTCGCTGTCTGTAAGGATTAGTTAGCTACGCAGGGGGGGGTCGTTTATGATCGCGTTTCTGTTTTCACGTTTCTATACTTCCAAATGTTTTATAGATATTCGCATCTGGGCCACTTTAAGCAGAATGAAAAACTTAATCCTCTGGTGATCCTGCTTTCCTCCGCATTTTTATCACAGCCAGAGTCAGCCAGGCAACCTGGTAATGCTGCAGAACGTGTTTGACCTAACGTAGTATTTCACATCCAACTTCGTGAGCTTTGATTGTCCTGATGTGCTTCGCAGTGATATGCCATGTATACTTTCATAAGCGTGAGTGAACTGCTAGAAGACCGATCTGATACAAGTCACAATCCAGGAATCAGTATTTGCGGCCCAAAGCAGAGGCTAGGTGACTTCATACATGATTTCATTAGAGCAATGTATCGGTACATTCTGAACAATCTTACTCCCGTAGTGAGACACAACAGGCTCCCTCATAAACGTCACACTAACTGCCATACGGCAATTCCTAAGCTCACTGCACTCAGCTGTCTAAGTTTAGATATGAACGGTTCAATCATTCACCAATTGTTCAGCGAGTGGTAGATATCCTGTGGTCTTTCAGAACGGAACTAGTAAAACACCGGTTGAAACATGCATGCAAATTTTAGCTACTTTTGGACTAGATTCTCATCTCTGAGAAAATTACACATTCTTTGGAATTGCCGTCGATCTTGACCAAAATTTCACCCAGCCCTTTATGAGGTTTTTGGCCAGCGGTTTCTCTCATTACCTTGCCTATGCAGAAACATCTCTCTGGGGTAAAACAAGAAATCGGAAACAAATTGATGGCCTTTCTTCCCGGCATCATAGAAGAACGAATGCGGCTTGTTTCTTTGGCGAAAGTAACCAAAAGGCCGGTTGTTCCAAACTCTATTTGTACTTATGCCTAAATAAGCTAATTTACACTGAAGACCTTGAGAATTCAGGCAACATTTTGAAAAATATCCGATCTTACCACTGGGTGTGGAGTAGATGGCCTAGGTAAATTACGGAACCTGCTGAAGTTTACGAACACTGGCAGCAATCTGTCCAACTTTGTTCAGAAGGAACCCTAAAAGTTTCCAGGCATTTCGGCATCCGTATTTCATCTTGAATATTCTCTCCTGAAGTGAAGCTTGCCCACAGATGAACTAACCTGAGACGAGCTAATGCCCATTAGGGCGAATGAAACAACGAAATTTAATAACCATTTCCTCAAACACTGTTGTAAGGAAAATAGACAGGAGTTAGCGTAAATCAAATGTCTGTTTCAAGCATGACCCTCTAGAGCAGTAAGGAAATAGTTGGCGAGACGTTGATGCTCTGGTTGATTCAAACCAGGGATTGATAGCGGATGCCATAATTCTCTGCAAAACGCCCAACGTCAGTGAATAGACACCCTACACCTGCAGGAGAACAGTGGATCAAGGGAGGAGTAAGGGGTAAGCGGATTGCATGAACCAACACTTGATCTGCGCACAGGCCTATTCCCTCGACTTTTCCTGTCTAGGCTTGGGCAACCTGGCAGTATCCCAACCCTCGTGCATCCTTAAGGGTGGCGTGGCAGTTAGGTACCAGAAGAGGATGCTACAACTGAACGATTGTTTTCTCTCATTTGTTTCAAATGAACGCTCACATTGTTATAGACCGAGATGATTGTTTTAAGCTGCACTGTGCCATGTTTAGCGATGGGGTGGAGGGGGGCGGTGTAACCGCGTTTGTCAACATACCTTTGTTTACCTGCTGAATCGAAACGAGCCTAAAAGAAAATAAAATGTTCATGTATCCGAAAAAGCCTTTAAGCTGATAAGTGACCCACTTTTTTCTCCCCAAACTATCAAATGTTAGATCATCAGCAGACATTTGCCTAGCTGTCAGAGTCGGTAAACAGCAAGAGTTTACATTCCTCTAATGATTATCCTCACTCAAATAAACTCAGTGGGTTGTGTTCGATGAAGCAGTCGGAGTGAACTACACCTAGTAGCGTTTTCCAATGGCCATTTTAGTTTTCCTTTCTTTAATAACTATAAAGGCGATAACTTGATTATTTCCGTTTCGTATGCTTTTGCGTGTTTTTGAATCTGTAAGTAGACTTAAGATGGCTTTTCATCGAATATTGTCCTACAGTAGTCCCACTTGTGTACAACAGCAGTCATAGATTACTAAGTTTTGTTGGCTCCACTCAATGAACGCAGTCATCGAAATTTACGGCGATTTCTGACACTGGTTTCTGCAATGTTATTCTTAATGATCGTTAAAACAAGAAAAAGTCCAAAAAAACAGTTTTGTTTCTTGATTTCCTGTACACGGTTCGATAAAAATCCTCACAAAGAGGACAAATTTTTGAGCATCCATCGGTGCCACCGGAAAAAGGGATCGTGACACGTTATTCGATTGCTGCGCACTGTCGTTCACAGAGGCTCGGGTGAAATTTCATACCTGTTGATTAGGGAATTGGGTTCACCGTATGTTGGATCACTTCAAGACAGTTTCCGAATCAAAAAGCTTGTGAAACGTTCCTTGGTGTTTACTTTGCATGGCCGACAGCGCATTGCAAAAAGATTAAAAAATATGGTCTGCTTAAAATTTTTTACAGTAGATGGTAAACGATAGTGTTCTCATTTGGAATCTGCTTGTGGCAGGATAAATATTCTAACGCGGGGACCATTAGTTGACGGATACCTTGATGAGTGGCTGTTTTTGAGTTCCTTGTTAGTGTAATTGGCAGTTTCGACGCCTGAAAGATGCATCACGGTAGGATTAATTCAGATTTGCCGTGAGATGCTTCGTGTGTCTTTTAGTGGGATCGCGTATCTATAACCCTGGGAACAAACTACTACTGGTAACGGCTTTCAGCAGTTCATCGTTTGATATGCGATAGATGCACATGATAGTTACCATTAAGTGAATTGATCAATACGGGTTTGAAATTTTCTTCCATCTTCTTGCCCGGTGTGGTGTGCTTTGTCAGAATTTGTAGTAAAACCGAAGGGTTCTCCGTTATCTCTCTACTAAACCTACAGTTGGAGCACAGTTTATGTTCACACACAATACGGTTTTCAAAGCCCGTCAAAAGCAGGTAAATGTATACGGCTTTTTTGCTCGCAATAAGAGAAGCACGACTTTTTCAAGCTCCACTCGTTCGTTTCAGTTTTATCAATATCGGACAGAGAATATTTTACTAGCTTCCGACTTTCAAGCGTCGACATTCAGCCACGTGCAGCGACTTTGCCACAATACTTGACACAAGACAATCAGTGTGGTGGGACGCAGGCCACAGTGAGTGGGTTTTTTGCAAAGAACCGAAGAGGGCAACGCATTCGAACCTCGTAAAACCTCGTAAAACGCCTTCGCTGAGAACACAGTGATCAGGAAATCTTAGCGGTTGGATCATCTCAGTTTTACGGTAAACTTAACAGCAGTCGGAAAGCATTCTGACACTCCCTGACAAAAGTAATCCTTGAGCCGCCTAGTTGGTCTTATCGTTTACTCTAATGTGAAAACGTTAAACGCCTAAATCATATCACGATGGTACACGCGACTTCATGCAGACTCCTTTCTAGTAGTTAGCCATCCCGGTTCTGTCCTGCTTGCGAGTGATTTCATATTATTGAGTCTGATTTTTGATACGTGATTCATGTTAGTTGCAACGTTTCTTACCGCCCGGAATGAGCTCATTGGATTTCTAAAATTTTATTTCCGCTGCCAGTGAATCAGATATTGGACGGGACCCAAAAAGCAATCCTCTTTGATACGCGATTAAAGACCTTTCTCGTATCAGTGTGTCATTGTCAAACAGCGCTCTATCCAGCACTATATAAAAGCAAAGGCCGGGATTCAGAGAAGGCAGTTAAGGCCTTTATATCCGTCAGAGATATGTTGACAATAAACACACCGTGATTTTGTCATACCATCCTTGATCGAAGCAAAGATAAACGCACTAGCTCCAGGAGCAGGAAACAGAGCTTGCCTGCAAAGTTTAAGCTTCTTATAGCCACAGGCAAGAAGAGAGGAGCCTACCGACTTGGGGTCGAGAAGTCGTGCAACTACTGCACTCTTGCAACTCGATTTTCATCACCAGTGAGGGCGAAAGAAACTCAATAACAGCACTTAGTAGAGCCACTTACGACCGTAAAGCAGAAAGCGAATGAAGAATCCCTGTACTCTGTTACCATCTCAGCACTAAAAGCGACCGCTTCAACTACGCTTAGCCAGAGGCCTAGTTCAGTCACGCGACTTCGTGCACGTACCGATGGAACAAAAATTTCGCAGGTCCGTTGTGGACTACACAGTCTCGAATGTGGGCACAAGACAAAATCACGACCTACACTCCTAAACCTCGTGCACACCGTTTGGAACACAATATCTCTGGTCAGTGAATGATACAGCATAGGTATTTTTCCAACTCTGACGTAAAGTCTCTTTACGAATGCATCAATGTATAACAGCATATTGTTATATACGGTGGAAGAAGATTCAATGCTAGCCAACTGTTATTGACTAAATCTTGGAGAAATTCTAAAATGGATCAAACGTTCAATCGAATCCACATCTCTCAATTTCAGAGTGGTTTCCTGTTCACATGAAGGAGGTGGCCTTGATACCAAGAATTTTCAAAGACATTTTGGCGACACTGGTAGTCATCAAATAAGGCGTAATTCAAACATTCCGCGCACACATTTACAATGAGAAAGCAGTTGTCGTACGTCCCATTGAATGAGAAACAGGCAAAAATAACTTTTTTAGACTGACTGACACCATGAAAGTGTTTAACTTAACACAGTAATCCACCGGAAACATTCAGTCGCAAAGATATTTGTGTTTCTACTCAAAACATGGTGTGTACTAAAAAGTCGGCAGCTGCCATTGTTCCAGAGACTGTCATTATTGGCCAACCTCACCAGAAGCTAGTAAACTGATCGCTTCGATAGTACGGACGAATAGCCACGCCGTACGTTTTCTAACGGAAACATAACTGTTACCGAGAGTCAAGACAACGATGTGCGCGGTGGTAATACCGCACAAAAATATCACATCCGAGGTCATGCTACGGATTTTAAAACAACACGTTGTCCCGGTTACATTCCAAGCAATGAATACAGTGGGGGAAATCCTTGTGCAACAGGAAGACGCTCAGTCGCGAACCCAACTTTGAGTGTAGGTCTACTTGCCACAACGTAGTGTGTATAGTGCGTGCTATGCTGGTCAGGCAGGCTGAATTCTATAGCTCCGATGGGAATTGCTGTGAACCCTGTTACAAGAAAAAACCTAGGGATGCATTGTAACTCGATAAATTAGTGTGGCTCAGCGTATGAGTGAATTTCGAGTGAATTTCAACCGGCACAGAATCTGAACAACAGATTCGACAACCAGGTGCTGTCAGTCACACACACACACCAAACGACTCAACCTATCAGAGGGCACATGCTACTGAGCAACCGCCTCCCTGTCTCCTATACAAAATTATGTTCAGCACCCTTCAGCGTTATTTCGGCCGAGTCGGTTTGCGGACCACACTTGCTAGACAAAGTTGTTCTACAGAGGATTCCCAATATATTTGAATTGCTACGTTCTAGACAAATCCTTTACCCACTCGCCGTGCTATTCTAACCGAAATAGCTAGTCACCAGTCTTCATGAAAACATGATGAAACCTACCCTAAGAACAGTTACCTTCGTTTTAAGGCGCAGTTGCGGAATGAAAAACCACAGGAATTAAACCGAAATGTTTACAAACTACTTACAGTATTTGCGTAGCCAAACGATTGAAGAAATGTGGCTGGGCACTCACTTCCAGACACCGTCCTATATCATTTTGCATTGTTTCACACCTGCATGTCAATGCGAACGTTTTCTAACGGCTCTAATCATTTCATCGACAAAACAGGAAGTCATTTGTTTATTGCGAATTCATTTGAATGAGTTTTGAAGTTGGTTGTGGCAATTAGCCTTCTCTATTGGTGGACACTTACCTTCTTTTTAATCAATGAGTACAAGAAATATAAAACACTAGCCTGTTCATGCGTTTGTTGGGAAGCAGATGTAACTGATACGGCTGCTCATTGTATTTGTAGCACTTGTAAATTGCTATTTTCAATGCTCAATATCATCTTATTTCTCCTTACCAATATTGATCACATTACTGTACAAAAGTTTGTTTTACTGAAATACAAAAAAATGCCCGCTCTTTGGGTCCAACGTGAGTTTGGGACTTTTGCTGAGTGACTGTTGATGTGACTGCCGGTTGGCCATCATTGACTGCTATTAACGCTCAATGTGAACAAAATTTTTTAGCTGCCAAGCCTGGACTAATATATTCACATCAGTGGATTATTGTTGCGGTCACTGGAGGACTGGAATATCAGAAGATAGAACTCTCTCATCTTGGTGTGGTGGTTCAACGGAATACGGAACTACGGAATCTCACGTTGTGAACTGTGAGTCAAGATTTACTTGGATATTCTCTCCTTGTAACATTGTATCTGACTTACGTTAGTAATTGGTTCTTTTCACTAGAGACTCCTTAGAGCCGTTAACCACTACATAATTGGTGAGCCCGCCTATTTTTCGCTTTGTTCTATTTTCCGGTAGTTCAGAGCTCCCATAGCTCGTATACGGACTTACATAGTCCAGTAACTCACTTGTTCAGCCATGTCTAACGGGGACGAACTCAAAACGGACTTGGTTGAAAACACCTTCCACATAAAACTCCCAGCTTTTGGAGTTAATAACCCCAGAGTGTGGTTTATCCAACTGGAATGTTACTTCCATTTTCGCCATATTACCTCACAATAGACCATGATGAAGCGAATCTACAAAAGTTGCTTGCAGGGGTTGAACTGGGCGATCGCACGCCGTCACAGCTTCTACGACACATGCAAAGCCTGGTCTGCGGCAAGTCGTTCGACAATGCGATTTTAAAGCAACTGTAGTTGCAATGTCTCCCCTTGAGTACTCGCCAAATTCTGGCTACTCAGTCCGATGTCCCTCTGTCGGCACTCGCAGAGACCGCGGACAAAATCCACGGATGCTTCTTTGAGAGTTCAACAGTGATGCGGACTACTACGTCACACAAGGCCCGATCGGTTTCACGTGAACCACGCTCTCCATCTCGGAATCCTAACCGTTTATGCTATTATCATGCAAAATTCAAAGAAAGGCTCTACGTTGTACATCTCCATGTGCCTATGCCTCCCCTGACCAGGGACAACGGCTGGCCAGTCAGTAATGGCAACAGCTACCACTGGCCAGTCATTTAGCCGCCTTTATTATGTCACGGACAGGACCACTGGTATGTGGTTCCTCGTCGACACCAGTGCAGAACTAAGCGGTATTCCTGCCGGAAACTTTAAACGCCATAAGTCTAACCAGCTGATCAACTTATAAGCGGCTAACGGCACCCGCATAGCCACTTTCGGTCATAAGTCACTGACGCTTGACCTGGGTCTTCGTCGTGCATTCCCCTGGATCTTCACTGTCGCCGACGTTCATGTTTCAATCATCAGTGCGGATTTCCTGCCAACTTCTCCTTGGTGGTCGATATCAAGCGGCAAGAGCTTCTGGATTCTTTGACGTTGCTTTCCATCCCATCGTGTTGCATTACGTAGCTTTAATCTACAGGGATAACATGAATGGCTTCATCTGGTCGCAATACTTTTCTGGCGATATTTTCTCTATAGCCAAGCAGTTAGCTTCCTTTCATGTGCTCACATGTGCTAATAAAAATTTAAAAAAAAATAAAAAATAAACTAAAGAATAAATAATAAATAAATAAATAACAAAATAACAAAAAATAGGGAATAAAAATAACAATAAAGTAGAACCACTAGTTTGACGGTGTGTGTGCATGGAATCACGTATAATTCAGCTTCACAGGATGGTTCAGCAATAAGCAGTCACGAGTAGGATATTTCACTCAAAAAATACTTTCATCGGCTGGTTGGCACCCTATATACATTTTTAACCAGGTTTAGTAGATAACGGAATGCGGGTTTGGCTTGGACGCTAAAAAACCCTTCATTTGCTTAATTGCGCTTGTACGAAACTCTCGACACGGTTTATTTAGATGTGTTCCCGATCTCAGTCGAGATACGCGACAGGCAACCGCCATCCCCAAAGGCACACCAGTCACAATCAGTTATGTACGTGGTTGCATCGTAAGTGATCGATACCGGTTGGGTCAGCTTGTGCCCAAGTGGAACAAGTGGGAGCCCAAAAATGCCATTCAAGGGGCCTGTTTACGTTATACAGGTTGTAACCGAGCAGTTGCGTCTCGATTGAATGCTGAGCAATGTTCTTGTGAATAGAAGAGTGCGATTCAGCGACGGACCTTCACAGCCAAGTGTACAGCTGAAGTGAGCCACTAATGTGAATACAAATTGTCCGTGAATCACAGAAAACTCAATGGACTTACATAGACTCATGTGAGGGCGTAGTGACTGTCTTGGAATCGCAACAATTTTGGACGTGAGAGGTTACATGAGATTGCAGGAAAAGTAACTGTAGTTCACAACGAACAGGTCTTATTATTGCTACTCTTGGAGACGGCGACAGCAGGATAGTGATTAGACCGAAGAAAATTTATGATGTGAAGGTGAGAAAATTAATGGGAAGTCTGGGTGAATTCCATCATAATCGAATGCAGTTTGTTCCAGGGATTTTTCCACCAAAGGTTGTTCACAGGCTTATACTTGTTTGGCTTGCCAGTTTATCCGGATGCAGAGTGTAAGTTTACCGTCTTCAGTTTGTCGATGTACCTGATCGTGTCCATAGCGGTAAATTTTATCTCAACCGTTTTTAGGCCTGAATTCCGCTATAAAAAAATAAAACTATTTGTTCTGTAGACACTGGTTCATCTTCCACTAAAGTGACCAAAAATGTGCGACCAAAATGTGTGACCAAAAGTGCTTCTGTTGACGGGTAACCTCTTAGCAGGAACATGATCTTGTTAGTGATCTGGTTGTGACGTTGTTAGGTTGATCACCAGAAGGTGAGAAGCACTAATCAATGTCTGTTTTACCAGGATGATGATGATTACAAAAGTTAAGTGCATTTGCTAAAAATAAATACAATCAAAGATGGGAATAAGCCATAAAGTGACTTGTCGTTTGAGGAAAACTGTTGAGAGTTCGTGAGTGAAGTCCCGGACGCGGGACGTGTATTCTCTGCAGTATAGCCGCTATACGTGTTCCGTAGTTAACCGTCGAGAGTTGTGGAGCTCGGTTGACTTCTTGTCCTGTATTCGTGAGTGCGTGTTTTTGGGTCGAGTTGCATGCCTATTAATTGTGTGCAGTGTGAAGAGAGTGGTGACCAGGCATGTTTGATAATTGCACGAACATGAACACAACTTGACCCGATGTGGTTGAAGTTCGTAAGCCTGGCGCGTGATGCAGGTGGTAGCCGCGTCAACAAAAATGGACGGGAAGTTGTAGTGTACATGTTGTCGGCTAAGGTTACAAGTGGGACAGGAATTGTTACGTGATTTGAGTGTTTGTGACGTGTGATCTAGTGAGTGACCGCTACAAGCTGAACATGTACGGCATTCAACGACTTTTATAAGTCACTCTGATGCGTATCGCTGTGACCTACCAGGTGTATGAGGTTGTCACACACGACAACCATATATCTCGAGACGAACTCATTGGACCATGAATGACATTCACTAGTATTCCTCCCTTAGAAGGGTTTTTGGTCAGCGGGTGGCAGACTCCACAAAAACGTAATCCCGAAGTCCATTGAAAGTACCGCGTTCGCCAACAGATGTACAGGCAACCAAGAGTAAAAAAGTAAGATTTTAGAACCGTTTTAATCAAGCTGCCTCCTCGAGAGGGATCTCGGTCGTGCTTTCCGGGAGCTTCTCGTCCAAAGTTTTATCAACCTCTTTGCCGTAATTTTTTTGGTTTCTCCGATTCGTGACAGCCATTCACTCTGTTTTTCAGTCGTGGTCGTTTAGTCTTTGTGCACTCTCTTTGCTGTCACACATTGTGCAAACTTAGACTTTTATATTTTAAGTCTAGAAAGTGGCTAGAACGAGACGTTAACAGAGGGGACAGAAAAGAACTCTGTGTGATCTGACAGGCGCAGGAAACTGTTTCATCGTTCCAGTTAGCCCATATGTCTATCCACGGAAACGTATAATACTGCTAAGGTTACAAATTCCGGATGAACATGCCTCATATAGAGCTGCACTGGGTCTTCTGGGACGAAGTTACGCTTCAAAGGAAATGTTGTAATGCTTAGCCCTGTTGACACATTTTTCTAAATCGGTGTGCATTTGTCATATTTAGTTACTTAGTGCACCCCTGATGTGAGCACACAAAACGGAACAAAAACAGTGCGCTTTGGTGGCATAACAGTTGGTCAAACTCCTAAGCAAAGTGGTACGATCGTTGGGTCGTCAGTCACAAAACGTACAAGACACCACCGCCCCCAAAAGTACGACGGTCCCTGCTGGGAGATTTTTGTCTACTGTGTGTTCTTACCCTCGAATGTGTTTGGCAAATATTACAATCTAATAGTTTTGACCGTTTTTGTTTCGGCATACTGAAGAAAACAGCAGAGAGCAGAGAGGTAACTATACCGTGTTCACCATTTAATTACAAAATTTACATTAACTGGTCCTCTGTTAACTATATCCTCGAGTGACGATTTTTCAGGTGAAAGGTGTTTTTCTCGCCGCATGAGGTACCATTATTGAGCTACCTATTACTTTTGACAGTATGGAGATAATTTGGATTTTTTTCAACGGAGATATTTTCCTGTAACTGCCACACGGTGCTGTTTCTGTTTTTATCACAGTCTGGCTTTGTTTGCAGGGTAAAACCTCTGGAAAATTGCAGAGGAATCTGTATGGGGTCTGGATGGTACTCTCGTTCGTGAGAACCTGCCACTTGGCGCGGTCTGGCGCAGAAGTTGAGACCAATGGCAACAATAGCCAAGTGAGTTTCACCGGTTACTGGTGACACTCAGACGTCTGTTCGGGGGTATGGAGAGCAATATGTAACTAGCAGCTAAACCGGCTTTTGTGACCCACACACACAAAAATGGTACACTCAATCAGAGCTAGTGTATACAAATCAGATATTCCCATTCCCACTTGAAGAAAGATTACCATTATTCGGTTTTAAACAGTGGCTCGAAACGATGGACGGATTCCAGCTTCCACATGACAGCCCAACAGCACAGCTAAGCGAACTGGTATGTGAGTAAACGTCAACAGTTTACTAGATGCGTCAACTAGAGGCAGTGCGTGGTGCATGAGTAAAAATCCAAAACAGATTTTTTTAAATCGGATTGATTGCATGCCTGACTAAACGATCGGAATGCGAGGAGACGTCGGTGTTCGTTAGGCTGCGTGGGTGTACCACGGTATCATTGGTGTGAGTCCTCGCTGGAGATCTTGGTGATTACGAACACAAAAGGAGGTACAACAAGGTTAGTACATTAACCGAATCTAGGAAGAAATGGGTGGATCATTGGCTAGGTAGGAAAGTTGCATCAGCTAGAACCTGTTCAAAGATAGACAGTGTCTTAAATTGGAGCTGCAGTTGATACAGATATACCCGACTGGCACAACTGCCAACAGTTTAGGGTCTTGTGGTGGCCAGCCGTTACTTTTATCGCAAGAATATAAATTGCCTAATCACGCTACATTGTTCGATTCTGCGAAATAGCACTCCTTCCATTGGTCACCATCCATTCTGCGGACACAAATGGTTATTCAATCTGCAATGAAATACTCTCGAGCACACTCAGGGGCACATCGTACGATCCCAAACCTGACATATACATTTAGGTGATCTTTGTATTAGTTAGCACAACAACACTGGCTTGATTTGGACTGATTTTATGACACAGTTCCTTTGAACAGCTGCTCACCACTCACATCTATCTATCTACTTATGTGTACAAATCTGCACAGATGTCTGCTTGTGCCAAGAAACAGTGGGCTGACGACAAAGCGAGGCAGGCAGTGCATCCTAATAAAGCCATTCAAGTGCTGTAAGCATCCGATCCGACCAATTATCCGCCTACATAATTAGAGGCTGGTACGCCTTCGTTTTGATTTTCGCGCCAATGGTTTTCAGTCGATTTGTGGGAAAAATTAGAATGTTAATTTATGTTACCAAATAAGATTTTATAAATGAATACCTCAGATACTTCACAAACCTACCTACCGTTGAGGAGAGACCGAATAATTATGGGAACCATGTTGGGGAAATGAGAAAAGAGGGTTGTACGATACAAAAGCATTTGAGGAGTTGGCTTATGATGTGAATTCTAATACATCCGCTGCGATTTACGCTACCCGACCGCATCGGAAATTGTTGGACACCGAACACCGTCAAATCCACTCATGTCATGCTCCACTCCGCCTGGAAATGACGGACCGAGCCTCTAATGACTGTGGTAAGTGTATAAGTTCCAGCCCAAGAATTCTGTACCGTACGGGTGACAAAGGAAGCCAGAAGTGACTTCAACTTCAGCGTTGTAGGCCAAACTAAGCTAGCTGCATTAGTGGGCGCTGAAAATTGATTGATATGTCCGAAATTTTTTAAAATCCAGGTGCCAACATCCACGAGCTGCTACACCAATAGCCATCAGTTGATCTGAGCTACTACAGGAATCGTGGAACTTTCTGAAGTTCCAGATGATGCTGAAGGTAGTCCGCTTAATTAAGCAGCTGCGTCTAGAACGATCTGAATAGTTCGATGCCAGCAACCAGCTATAAAGCATTTTGGAACTGGTAAAGGTCAGTTAATCATCAAATTTCTTCTACAGCGAGGTCAGAAGATAGCAGATAAAAACGTTTGAAGTGGCATGAATCAGCAGCCCAGCCGCATCAATGATGAACAGTAAATGAAGCAAAGTTTGTAGAACAAAAACTCTGCTACTAGATGGCATTACAGTGTTATTTACAAATGTTGGAGACAACCTGTGGGCCTAGTATCAAACGGTTGTTTACGCTGCAACAGGCTTCGCCTGGAAGGATTTCATGTAAATGGCGACAGCGCATTACTGTTTGACCAACGTCGAACTTTGACAGAGCTGCAGTAGGCAGACTGCCTTATCGAGATGTAAAACTGTCCGGACCTTCTTTTGACTATCGAAATGATACCGTAGATTAACGTGACATTGTGAAGCACATTGTGTCACATTAATGTGACAGAATAAAGCCCACTTTTAGCAGAAATATACATATGTGGAGGATTGAGTTCAGAAAAGCGATTGCTTCGACTAACTACTACCAACTGACAGAAAGAGAAACGCAAAATTTTCATTCAAGAATTCACAACGCATCCCACCGAAGAGATAAAGCATGATCGATACTTCACCAGAAAATTACGGTGTCGGGCCTGGTCGCTCGTACTCCCGACATAGCTTGTACCCAACCGTCCGGTAGCTGTAGTCCCTTCGAGGAACACTGGATTTTATGCTGAGTGCAGCTCAATGCGCACTCGCTGTATAACGGCTTTGCGAAAGTCCAGCGAATATGTGATTAGTTACGGCGCCGTCTTGGCAGACTTCAACTCCGTCGACAAGTCTGAGGGGGATTCCGAAATACATCACCAGTTCACACGCCGCATCGGTGGAAATAGCGTAGATGCATTTACCGAGTGGCATAATTGGAAAATCCTTCTAGAGTGAAAGTGGATACCTTACAGGCCCGCTTTCTTCGCTGTGTTACAAAAAGCAGTCTTGAGTACGAATGACGTGAACCACGATGTTTGCTTGCTCTTTGAGTATGGTTTCGACGTCTGCTTAGCATTTGACTCTATGATACACGCTCGTTAGTAACTGTGCTGCCTGAGTATAATAATTTTCAGTGGTGCTGTACAGGTTGTCCTATACAACCACTCAATCAAGACATTCATTTTGCACTCATCAGATTCAGATGGGGCGCAACATACCACTTAGCGTCTCAGGACTGAAAAGAAGACTGTGGAATATCAGCTGGAATTCCAGAAA
Source organism: Clonorchis sinensis (assembly GCA_003604175.2). Classification (NCBI taxonomy): domain Eukaryota; kingdom Metazoa; phylum Platyhelminthes; class Trematoda; order Opisthorchiida; family Opisthorchiidae; genus Clonorchis; species Clonorchis sinensis. Next base: position 5,322,522 of record CM030373.1, on the reverse strand, counting down.
CGTCGGACTCACACTGCCTGTTGACTTGGCCATCCACCGTGAGTTGAGATCTCTTGTTACCAGGGTTAGTGTGGCTTTCAGCAGACATAAGTTAGTGGCCCGGGGAAGAAAAAGCCTGCGTCTTAAGTCCAAATTGTTCCCATCTGTCCTATTGAATCACGGAAAAAAGCTCATCCTGTATCAGAGTAATCTTTGACACCGAAACGCCTCCAAATTTACTGTCTTAGGGGATTTTCGAGGTTCGCTGGAGTGAACAATTGCCGAACACTGAGGCTTTACACCCGTTGCGTCACGATAGAATGTAGGTCTGTAGTGACTGGGGCAATACCTCCAGGTGGAAGGGAGCAAGTATTTGAAGCGGCTTGTATCTTGGTACCTGAATATGAATAAGCGAAAGCCCGTCAGGCAAAAGACTTGTCACCCGGTCAGCTCGACGGTTAGCCCAAAAGCCCAAATTGCTTCTTATAACCTTGGCCACAAAGTGCATATTTTCAAGGAAGTAGGAAGGCGTGCGTACGTCGTCGTACTGATGTATCTGAAAATGAATAGCGCGCTTACGGAGCATTCATGCGAGCCTATTAGTTGTCGGTTGTGTGTAGTTAGATCACTTGCGGTTTATTGGAAGTACGATTAAAAATTTTCTCATTACATGCTGAAGAGTAACTTGCATGATATCTCTGACGATTTCCTTGTTTGCCACAAAGATTATCTTGATCAATTGGCTTCTAGTTAGCTCTACCAGTGACTAGCTGCGGTCGGTACTTTGCAACAGGAATCTGTATGGGGTCTGGATGGTACTCTCGTTCGTGAGAACCTGCCACTTGGCGCGGTCTGGCGCAGAAGTTGAGACCAATGGCAACAATAGCCAAGTGAGTTTCACCGGTTACTGGTGACACTCAGACGTCTGTTCGGGGGTATGGAGAGCAATATGTAACTAGCAGCTAAACCGGCTTTTGTGACCCACACACACAAAAATGGTACACTCAATCAGAGCTAGTGTATACAAATCAGATATTCCCATTCCCACTTGAAGAAAGATTACCATTATTCGGTTTTAAACAGTGGCTCGAAACGATGGACGGATTCCAGCTTCCACATGACAGCCCAACAGCACAGCTAAGCGAACTGGTATGTGAGTAAACGTCAACAGTTTACTAGATGCGTCAACTAGAGGCAGTGCGTGGTGCATGAGTAAAAATCCAAAACAGATTTTTTTTTAAATCGGATTGATTGCATGCCTGACTAAACGATCGGAATGCGAGGAGACGTCGGTGTTCGTTAGGCTGCGTGGGTGTACCACGGTATCATTGGTGTGAGTCCTCGCTGGAGATCTTGGTGATTACGAACACAAAAGGAGGTACAACAAGGTTAGTACATTAACCGAATCTAGGAAGAAATGGGTGGATCATTGGCTAGGTAGGAAAGTTGCATCAGCTAGAACCTGTCCAAAGATAGACAGTGTCTTAAATTGGAGCTGCAGTTGATACAGATATACCCCACGACTGGCACAACTGCCAACAGTTTAGGGTCTTGTGGTGGCCAGCCGTTACTTTTATCGCAAGAATATAAATTGCCTAATCACACTACACTTCGGGTTCTCATTGTTCGATTCTGCGAAATAGCACTCCTTCCATTGGTCACCATCCATTCTGCGGACACAAATGGTTATTCAATCTGCAATGAAATACTCTCGAGCACACTCAGGGGCACATCGTACGATCCCCAAACCCGACATATGCCTTAAGGTGATCTTTGTATTTTGTAGCACAACATTGGCTTGACTTGGACTGTTTTTATGCCATAGCTGCTCACTACCTGCATCTATGTATCTACCTATGTGTACAAATCTGCATAAACCGTTCAGCTGTAACACCCTTCTGGTGCCTAGCTGCCATGCCGCCTGAGAGAAGCACGAGGGCTGAGATATTGCCAGGTCGCCCAAGCCTAAACAGGGGAAGTCGAAAGGGGATTCGAACCACGGACCTTCCGGTCAGTAAATTCGCGCTTTAACCACTTGAGCCATCTCGCCCCCAAATCTGCATACATATCTGCTTGCGCCAAGAAAGAATGGGCTGACGACAAAGCGAGGCAGGCAGTGCATCCTAATAAAGCCATTCAAGTGCTGTAAGCATCCGATCCGACCAATTATCCGCCTACATAATTGGAAGCTGGTACGGCTTCGTTTTGATTTTCGCGCCAATGGTTTCGATCGATTTATGGGAAAAATTAGAATGTTAATTTATGTTGCCAAATAAGATTTTATAAATGAATACCTCAGATACTTCACAAACCTACCTACCGTTGAGGGGAGACCGAAGAATTATGGGAACCATGTTGGGGAAATGAGAAAAGAGGGTTGTACGATACAAAAGCATTTGAGGAGTTGGCTTATGATGTGAATTCTAATACATCCGCTGCGATTTACGCTACCCGACCGCATCGGAAATTGTTGGACACCGAACACCGTCAAATCCACTCATGTCATGCTCCACTCCGCCTGGAAATGACGGACCGAGCCTCTATGACTGTGGTAAGTGTATAAGTTCCAACGCCCAAGAATTCTGTACCGTACGGGTGATAAAGTAAGCCAGAAGTGACTTCAACTTCAGCGTTGTAGGCCAAACTAAGCTAGCTAGCCAAACTAAGCGCTGAAAATTGATTCATATGTCCGAAATTTTTTTTAAAATCCAGGTGCCAACATCCACGAGCTGCTACACCAATAGCCATCAGTTGATCTGAGCTACTACAGGAATCGTGGAACTTTCTGAAGTTCCAGATGATGCTGAAGGTAGTCCGCTTAATTAAGCAGCTGCGTCTAGAACGATCTGAATAGTTCGATGCCAGCAACCAGCTATAAAGCATTTTGGAACTGGTAAAGGTCAGTTAATCATCAAATTTCTTCTACAGCGAGGTCAGAAGATAGCAGATAAAAAACGTTTGAAGTGGCATGAATCAGCAGCCCAGCCGCATCAATGATGAACAGTAAATGAAGCAAAGTTTGTAGAACAAAAACTCTGCTACTAGATGGCATTACAGTGTTATTTACAAATGTTGGAGATTACCTGTGGGCCTAGTATCAAACGGTTGTTTACGCTGCAACAGGCTTCGCCTGGAAGGATTTCATGTAAATGGCGACAGCGCATTACTGTTTGACCAACGTCGAACTTTGACAGATCTGCAGTAGGCAGACTGCCTTATCGAGATGTAAAACTGTCCCGGGACCTTCTTTTGACTATCGAAATGATACCGTAGATTAACGTGCCATTGTGAAGCACATTGTGTCACATTAATGTGACAGAATAAAGCCCACTTTTAGCAGAAATATACATATGTGGAGGATTGAGATCAGAAAAGCGATTGCTTCGACTAACTAATACCAACTGACAGAAAGAGAAACGCATAATTTTCATTCAGGGATTCACAACGTATCCCACCAAAGAGATAAAGCATGATCGATACTTCACCAGAAAATTACGGTGTCGGAAACCTGGTCGCTCGTACAAGCTCCTGACATAGCTTGTGCCCAACCGTCCGGTAGCTGCAGTTCCTTCGAGGAACACTGGATTTTATGCTGAGTGCAGCTCAATGGACAGTCGCTGTATAACGGCTTTGTGAAAGTCTCGCGAATGTGACTAGTTGGTCGGCGCCGTCTTGGCAGACTTCGACTCCGTCGACTGAGAGGTCTTGCGGGCAGATATTCCGAAATACTTAGGTCCTACAACTTCACCACGCCGCATCGGTGAAAATAGCGCAGATTCATTTATCGAACTTCATAATGAGAAAATCCTACTGGAATGAAATTGGATACCTTCACAGGCCCGCTTTCTTCGCTGTGTTACAAAAAGCAGTCTTGAGTACGAATGACGTGAACCACGATGTTTGCTTGCTCTTTGAGTATGGTTTCGACGTCTGCTTAGCATTTGACTCTATGATACACGCTCGTTAGTAACTGTGCTGCCTGAGTATAATAATTTTCAGTGGTGCTGTACAGGTTGTCCTATACAACCACTCAATCAAGACATTCATTTTGCACTCATCAGATTCAGATGGGGCGCAACATACCACTTAGCGTCTCAGGACTGAAAAGAAGACTGTGGAATATCAGCTGGAATTCCAGAAACGTCGGACTCACACTGCCTGTTGACTTGGCCATCCACCGTGAGTTGAGATCTCTTGTCACCAGGGTTAGTGTGGCTTTCAGCAGACATAAGTTAGTGGCCCGGGGAAGAAAAAGCCTGCGTCTTAAGTCCAAATTGTTCCCATCTGTCCTATTGAATCACGGAAAAAAGCTCATCCTGTATCAGAGTAATCTTTGACACCGAAACGCCTCCAAATTTACTGTCTTAGGGGATTTTCGAGGTTCGCTGGAGTGAACAATTGCCGAACACTGATGCTTTACACCCGTTGCGTCACGATAGAATGTAGGCCTGTAGTGACTGGGGCAATACCTCCAGGTGGAAGGGAGCAAGTATTTGAAGCGGCTTGTATCTTGGTGCCTGAATATGAATAAGCGAAAGCCCGTCAGGCAAAAGACTTGTCACCCGGTCAGCTCGACGGTTAGCCCAAAAGCCCAAATTGCTTCTTATAACCTTGGCCACAAAGTGCATATTTTCAAGGAAGTAGGAAGGCGTCCGTACGTCGTCGTACTGATGTATCTGGAAATGAATAGCGCGCTTACGGAGCATTCATGCGAGCCTATTAGTTGTCGGTTGTGTGTAGTTAGATCACTTGCGGTTTATTGGAAGTACGATTACAAGATTTTTCTCATTACGTGCTGAAGAGTAACGTGCATGATATCTCTGACGATTTCCTTGTTTGCCACAAAGATTATCTTGATCAATTGGCTTCTAGTTAGCTCTACCAGTGACTAGCTGCGGTCGGTACTTTGCAACAAAAAACGTTTACGGTTCCGGCATGTAAGCGACATTCATACCTCAGTATAATGAAGTGTAACTGTGCACGCTTTTCCAGAATAGAACGAGTTTGACTGGAACGCAGTACGTTGCCAAGTCGCGCTAAGGCGCCAACTTTTGGGTCAAGATGCTTCCCGCGAAACTGGTGTGTTGCAGTTGAGGAATAAGAATCCTTGTGAACTGAAATCAAAGGGTTTTAGTAAAACTGCAAAATGAATAAACGATCGCAAACTGTATGAGAATTTTTGTCAGACAGTCTGAATTCAATTCTCGGGAACATACTGTCCACCGGAAAGCTCCGTTAAACAAACGCGAGCGGTTTGCTGGTCCTTGTGTTCATCACGCTGATGAAGCATCAACGCGTGTGGACCCGTGTATAAGTTTTCCCAAGCAACTCGCTGACGAATATGTGGTGTGGAATGTAAACGACCAAATGTTTCCGTAAGAGAAACTATTCGCAAAGTTGCTGAAAACTTCTCGACAGCCCACGACTGATTTCGCTTTCCAGGAGCTCATCAGGTAGGCGTGGTTCCCGAGTTTTCGTCAAACTTATGTTCTACTTGACACCATTTTGGACTGAATTCGACAAATACATTCATTTGCATTTCAATTTGGCTTTCACGGGAAACTCACCTGGAATCCAACTGAATGGCTCGTTTATGATATTCAGGGACTCCGCCTACATGATGAGACCCAAGAACGGCGAAACCGGTTGTGGGCTGTCGAAGAGCTTTCAACAACGTAATGCACTACTCATTAGGTTGTTGAAAATTCTTCGACAGCCCACGATCGGTTTTGCTCTTCTTGGGACTTATCAGGTAGGCGCAGTTTCCGAGTTTCCGTCAACCTTATGTTCTAATTGCCTGGAAACATAAAAGAACGGGAGATTCAGCTGGGTTCCAGGTGAGCCTCTCGCGAAACCAAATTGATCAGCAAATTAGTCTATTTCTCGAAAGCTTTCAACAACATTCTGAGTAGTACCAACTGAAACACGAGGCGGCACATTCATAAACAAGTGATTCATCTGAGTCTTCCTTGAAATCTAAATGTTATCTTAATCCAATTAAAGATTGCAAATGTCACTCAAAATCTGTGCACTCGTACTTCTTAATGTGGGTGGTGTACACATCTGAATGCTTTGTCAACTTGTGAAACTCTATTTTGGCACGGCGTCGAAAATACTGTTTATATTATACACAGAGACGTGCATTTGACATGACAGAATGAGACTTCACGTGATAGGTTAATTCAGACGCGAAGCAGAATGGTCTTTGACAGACGTGACAAGCAAATGTCTGGGATGAAGCTTCATGTACCGGAGTTATCAGTATATTCTACATGTCTAACATTTGCTTTCTGACTATTTCCACATGACGCTTCCTCGACTAGCAGTGTATTTTCCCTTCCGATGTCTTCAGACAATTTTATTTTGGCTAGAACAAAGTCGTATAAAGATGACTGGAATTTTGTCGCGAATGGACATTACAGTTCACCGTTGGAAAGCGACTCAGTGTCTAATAGAAGAGGTATTCTTGTTGGGGGTGACCCGAATAATGTTATGAGCAGCCAACTAGTGGTACCCGAATGTTATAGGTGCTGAATTCTGAGAGCACTTGATGGTCAATTATTACATACACCTTGTTGCGGTAATCTTTCCACCTCTAGCTATCAAAATTGTCAGTCACTTCGAACAGACTGCCCGCGTATCCCCGGATATCGTTTTCGTGGGATGTCGTAACTTCGATAGGGTAACGTCTCAAACAGCTACCACCGCACTTTGCGACGATGCAACAAGCATTTGACATTGAGAAGCGCATACTCTTTCCATGCTGTTTTCTTCATGCTTTAATTCACAATAATATAAAAACGTTTGATTTTCTGAAGTTGTTTTTATCAAAAAGACACTGACAAAACAAACGATTTTTGATGGAGAAATGCTCATGTTAAAGACCTTGAGAGATGCTTAACAAGCGGCTGACGTCACTCATTATCTTCTTGCCTGCTAAACACGAACAATTAGAGAAAATTGTGAAATTAGCCTGACAAGTTTGCTCGTTATCCTGTCCGTACAGGCTAGTGTTAAAGCATGTCTCAGTCCTCGGTGAGTTGGTGCTATATAATCAAAACCTGCAGTCAGTAGAATAACGATGTGAGGGCTATCAGCCTCCTTAAACCCAACTGAGTTTCTATAAGCTTGTACCTCATGAGAATAAATTGGTTACCAATGCAAACAACAGCAAAACACCAATTTACGGATAATGGGCTACTTGAGCAAGTTTTGTTCTGCATTTAATCACTCTGTACCCTGCCACATATCAGTATTTGTTGCTAAAACAAAGCAGTAATGCACCTCAACGAGGTCAGTGGGAACAAGGTACAGTGAAGCACGTTTACGGGACATTTCGTCAAAAAGTATCTCCCGTAAAATGGTGGTGCAAGGCAACCAAAAGCCGGGTGAAAAGGGACCCCAGACAAGACGATTTATAATTTATAACCTCCATATCCAAAAAGTAACATCTTGGTAGCCATCGCGCGACAGGTCGATGGAACAGTAAGTAACGATAATGAAGATGTGTACAATTCTTTAATTTCATTATGAGCTGTCAGTGTAAATTCTATTAGACCAAGAACCTGATACGTCTAGTTGCGCTTATCAACTGTTTGCATTTTGGAAGTGAGTTGGGATGATTAACTACTTGGTGTACTGTACTTCCTGGCTTAAATGAAAACAAAGCAAAGAAACATTTGCGATATCGATTTTCGTGGTAAATATACTAGAAATCTTGCCTTGTTATGACAAGTTTGTTTCATCACCCCTATAGGCATACTGTTTCCACTGGGTAAAAATTAGCCACGACCGATCTACAAAAGTTCCGCTACTGATCTGTGTGACAGGGTGACTATCGTGCGAACCACCTTTATCGTCGCATCAAAAAAGGCCGAATGACGGAATCTAGTGGACCGCGCCTATCTAATGCGCCCCAAAAAAGACGAGACCGGTCGTGGGCTGTTGAAAGGTTTCCAGCATTCTTTTGAGTATTCTCCTTCATGAAAGCAACGGCGTACATTTGGAAGACAAGAAAGAGAAGTTCGGCTCCAAATAGCCCTCACCAAGCAGTGTCACTCATATTTGCAGTGGTATCAGATGTGACATTTGGATTTGCTGTTGTTGAGAATCTTGTTACTCAGGAAGTGTATGCATCCAAAACGTCAGATTATCGGATCCTATCGTATCTGTGTATCACTTCTGTGTGCGTTAGTTGGTTAGCTCATGCATTTTGTTGATCAAATGCCTAGACATGTGGTTTCTGTGTGCAGCCACACCCAGAAAGAATATATATATATATATATGCGTTTGTCATTGACGATACCGTTCAAATCTGCGGCAATGACAAAGTTACTTGTCCATATTCTCGTATTGCACGTTGCATTCAGTATCGTGCATTCAAGTGAGTCTAACTGACGAAAGATTAACAATGAGTTCAACTACGAACCCATTTATTTCGAATCATAAACATGTCACTACAGTCCTCATGCTAATCAAACCTACGTCAAGTCTCAGTGGGTTATTTTTCTGTTTTCAGTGTGTCAGCATACGGTTGTATTCGGTGGACAGAGAGAGAGAGAGTCATTAAAAGATAGCTCAGCCTCAAACAGTCGTAATGCACACACCTCAGTAGAGTTGGTTCAACAAATTAAACTAACCCAATGACTCGCGAACTAAACGTGCAGAAAGCTTAAGAACTAGCAACAACTGGGTTTACGAGTATTCAAACATATTTGTGGCGTGACGAAGAGCGAAACAACATAACTGAAGAAAGCTGAGGCTAATTTAAAGCACAAACTAAGGGAAGTTTTCGTTTCAAAAACCTACACTACAAACCAAAAATCCTTTTGAAATTCACGCATAATTTACTCGTCCTCAGACGTAAACATTGTTCAGCTTATGAAAATCTATTCTCGTTAAGAATAGAACGACAGTTTTCGCATGCTGGAAGAGTAACTCATGTTTGTCCGGCTCGCATTTTTACTGGTAAGTAATTTGAGTTTACTGTGGGGTTCGATTTTGAACAAATGCTATTAAAAATCACACATATAAGGGCAGACGTTTCAAAATACTATATTCTCAAGAAAACACTTCGTCAGAAACGAAGCTGACGCAGAGACAAATGGATATTCTTCTCCCTTTATTGAGGTTTTTCAAGTTGGCTTTTTTTCCTATCAATGGATGATCCATAGCTTTTTGCTCATTATTACCTGCATGTCAAACTCAAGCTGCTATGTTAGCTGGTAAGTCTGAATATAAGCGGGGTAAACTGTTTGAGCTAAAGTATGAATGAATTATGACACAAATTTCGTTGTTCGTTTGCTTCTGCTAGACACTTAGGGCAGTATAGTGCCGAGTGAGGTTTCGAGACATTTGATCAGTGTTTTTATTCAGAGATTTGACTTTTTTGGCCAATCAAGTTCCGAGGACTAAATCATTTTCTTCTCAGTGAATATCTTCTTTGGGACCTTTTCTGTTTCTTAAACTAAATTTCAAGCCCGAAAAAAACGTTGAAAGTTGCAAAATTAGAAGTGATAAAAATATGATAGTCAGTTTCAAGTTGTGTCATTATACTACTCGCTAAACTAAAATATTTTCGATGCTAGTGTCAGCATATTTTGAAAATTTTCAAGCAAGATTTCCTCCTGTGAGCGAGACCAATCTGTGCTGACAGGCTTCTAAGGATTTTGTAGATGATTCAACCTTACTGATACTCACCAGCGATGCGTATCTCACAAAACTCAGGCGATTTGCAAATCGCGACTTTTCGGTTATCTTAGACTGTGGGCTACGTGGGATGCGAGGCAGTGTCATGAACTTGCATTTAGGATATAGCGCCGCTCGTCCTTTAATCACGGAATCTGCATCACATGGCTGTTGGAGTAAAGACTTCACAAATAGAAGTTTCCCTCATTGTGTGAATTTATTCCCCTTTTAAGCCACCTGTAGACTGACGATTGTGTGAGGAGAAATGAAAACTTTCAGTGATGATTTCGTCCTGCAACGGAATGCAGAAAAACTTGAGAGCATTTTCGGACTGTTTCATTTTTATTGAGAATCATTAACAGTGTACCCGATGCGGATAAGCCGTTCGAGGGCTATTACCGATGCACTTGCCTGTGTCCTGAGTTTCCACAGAACTCCTTCTAAGAATCGAGTTCTGAAGTGAACTGACGTGGCATTGGAGGTGTTTGAAGCAATCGGTATCTCAGTCTAAACGAAATGCATAACGAGAATAAGCGGTTGCTGAAACGTTAACAATTTATTCATTTCCATCAATCGCCAACGCACCAGAGTAACAGAGTTGGAGAAACTACTTCGTCCTGGGACGGGACTGTAAGGAATGGCCAGTAGACAAATTGTGTGCGTCACTGCTGCTGTAAGTTAACCTCCCGGTCACGTCAACGGTGTGAAGGCTGATTGTCCGGGTTTGCTGTCCTGTGCTGCTTACAGACCTCGTGAGTTCCGGTTGACCGAGAGGCTAATTTTGGTCAAATGTAACTGTTAACCTCTGCTTAACATTGGTAAAACGCTGGGTACTTGGTGAGTCGGCAGTCTGTCCCTCTTAGCTGTTTAACTCACAGGAGCCAAAACGAGAATCGAGGGGGGGCGTTTATCAAAAGGCAGCATAGAGTGGTTAATACCTTTCTTCTAACTTTTGTTTAAGCCATTACAAACGTAATGCAATGGAGAATTTATTCCACAAGGGCAAATACACTAGCTACGAAGTGTCCAAGGAAACAAGGGTCCACAAACGAAACCCTTCTACAACTGGAGTAGTCCGATAATTTCCAACCATGCCATAGCAAAATAAAACCCTAGAGAAACTTCTTCTCGCTTGTCTCTAAGAAGGCAATCATTAGATACTCCAAAATCAGACGAGTTAACGACATACCTCCTCAAAAAATAGAAAATAAAATGACAAACGCGCCACAAGGTCTGATGAATAAATTAGTACAATGCCAGCTTTGTGTGATTACGCTTGCTGAAAAATTTTGGCTAAAAATCAAACTGTAGGCAGTGTAAAAGATAACCCGTAGCTGCTGCTATAAAAGTCGTCTTGTTTTCGAGATTTTTCACCAATCCAATCGTGATTAAAAGGTAGTTCTTTGCGCAAGACAACTGAAAAATCCATATTGGTTTAGCAAAACGTAATTGCACAGGTTGATTGGATAATTTTCGATTTTAGTCGTTTTATTTTTCTCCGGTCGGACTGGCTTACTCTCCGTCGTTCTGTCGTTTGATTCCCCAGTTTGTTGGGAATCCAGTAACTGTGTAATTATTTTGTTTCCCAATTCATTGCTTTTAGTCCCGAAATAAACAAGCAGGTGACAAGTTCTCAGATGGAACCTTCACTGGTTGTGGGAATTATTCTTTCTTTCGTGTTTCTCATTAATTGTCGAGACTACCAGTGGAAATTTCCCCCTGTAGATGAAGCCAATCGATGCCAAAACCGAGAAGCTTTGTAAGGATGCTTTATTTTTTATTTCCGTCGCCAGCATTGCACACATGACCAGGCAGACCCACACTCGCAATATGATTGGACAATTCGCCGGTTGCTGTGCATGTCTTGAAAATCGATAAATTCTGAAGCAACTGATACTGGTTTCTGTGCCTATAATAATCAGGTCAATATTCTGGCATGTTTCGTCAAATTAGAACATAGCTTCACCCAGCAGATGGGTAAATACCAGAGAGAGGTTTTGCCTACTTTCAGCGGCACATGGATTTTACGCTCATAGTATACACCCAGGACATATTTATAGCGGTTTAATTGCAACTCAGAAGGCCACTGCACAGTTTTGGTTT